>JARBWK010000005.1:24364578-24416779 GCA_030556195.1 Anolis apletophallus | reverse complement strand
GCTGAGAGGCATTCCCTCTCTCAGACTCCAACCTGGCTATTTCTCTTTGCAACTCTCTCTCCTTTTCTCTCTCTTCTCTTTCCTTCTCTTCTCTTTCTCTTTGCATCTCTCTCTCCCTTTCTTCTCTTTCTCTTCGCATCTCTCTCTCCTTTTCTTTCTCTTCTCTTTGCATCTCAAGTTTCATCACCTCAAGCCTAAACCGGTATTCTCCAGACATTTTACTTGACTCTGATTCTGAAATTTCAGAGTCTTCTCCTTCCTGCAGAACCTCAGGCTGCCCTGCTTCCTCCAAAGCCCTCGTTTGTCTCCTGGTGGTCATTTTGCCGAACTTTTACCTCAGAACTTTAAACTAAACTATTAAAGTTCCTACTACCACACGACTTTGGTCAGTAAACTGAGAAATTAAACAAATTCCTCTGGTAGCCTTGCTTTCGCACTGGATCAGTTTTCTTACACGATCCCACCGCTCTGCCACCAATATGCGGTGAAGCTACGTTCAAATCAACCGGCTGGACAGGGTGGACCTCTCTTAAAGATCCCACCGCTGCCGCCAATATGTGACCACTCCACTTCTTGACCGGCCTCAGACTGGACAATCTTTCTATGTCCACACTGCTGACCTCCAATCCAAGGAAACCTCGAAGTTACCTCAGCAACTTCACGTTTATTGGCAGGGTACTGTCTCACCCCTTCACCATTTAACTGACTGGAGTTTTAAAACTTCTCAGTGACCACTTGACCACGCTGCCACCATTTATCCGGCTGACCACTGACTTTGAGGGCCACCACCAATAAAAGAATCAGGAGAGGTGTTTTCCTTTTAAGATGCAAACAATTTATTTTGACACAAATGGGTACAATCTTGGTTGGTTTCAAACTTCCTTAGAGGCACAACTTTTTCTGTTACATAACACAATGGGGACCTATTATAGGGTTTCCACTAAACCTCTATAAACCCCTGCAACTTTAACTAGGGTCTCTATACCCTTTAACTGGACTGCTCACTAGCAGACCTTAAGACACACACTAACACTGGACCGTTCTCTTTCAGTCCTTAGGACACTCTCAACTAGAACATAACTCCTCCCCCTCTCATTTGGCAGTTGGCTTCCCGCTCTTTTCCAACTGTAGAATTCAAACCTGAACATTCTACTAGCCTCTAGCCCTGGTTGCCATGGCGACAGCTCTTCTAAGCTTCTGCCATGCCTCCCTTCTGTTTCACCCACAGAAACAAACCATAGAACATTCAAAACAACATACATTTTAACACATGTCACACAACATTTACACACAAATAATCAACATCATTACAAGGACACCTGAAAGCTTCCCAATAAAGAAATTGGCAAACCTTAGGGGTTTTATTTATATTTATTTCTGAAGAAATATATTTATTTTGGAAGCATCTTGTTAACATAATGACTATTAAAACGTAATGGCCAAGATCCTATATCAAGGAGATGGAGTATAACTTCATGTGCATAGGATAATGCAGCAGTTATGCACTCCTACCTCACTAGAGAATTGTGACATCACATAGATAAATGCGCAAATCTTCACTTCTTTTCTGATGGAGTTCAGTACAAACTACTTTTGCACTCTGAACCCACTTTGCAGCAATTGAAGTAAGTTGAGGCAAATAGGGGAAAGTGGGGGGAGAAATTGGGGCAAGATGAGAAAGTTGGAATTGAAAAAAGTAATTGGGAGATGGAAGGCATTTGCCTTGGTGTACAACCATGTACAGTGAACATGCACATGGATTCACAATGAGCAACCATGCATGGTAGTACCACATGCTTCACTCCACTTCTTTTAACTAAATACGGAAGTTTGGCATCAGAAACAAATATCCAGTTACTTCCATAGTGGAACTTTCACATATCTAAGACACCAACAGTATATTTTATGATAGCTATACATATGAATAATTAAAATCAGGCAAATACCTTTTGGGGAAAAGAACTTATTTTCATAACTTTTGTTAAATAGGATTTCAGAAGTCACCATAGGAAAGGCCCTGTTACTTGCAGTAAACAGGAGGAGGTGCTGGTATCAATTTTTGCCTGCTTCTACAGAGCCTTTCTTGTGATTTGAAAATATTTAATTAGTTTTATTGGGACAGGTTCAATTTTCATATGGGTATAACATTTTAATCTCCTCTTCTCCAGGTTAAGGATACCTAATTCCTGAAACAGTTTGTCATTTCTCATTTAATCTAATGGCTAGGTTTCTAGACCCTTTACCATCTTGGTTACCTTCTATCTCCTTCACCAGCTTCCTAAAGTGTGATGCTTAGCACAATATTGAGTATGAGGGCTCATCAAAGCAGAATACAGCGCTACTATTATTTCACTTGATATGGACACTACAATGCTGTTGAGTCAACCTAGAATTACATTGGCTCTTTTTGCTGCCTCATAGTATTGACTCATGACAAGTTGGTGATCTATAAAGACTTCTAGATTGTTTCCAAACATATTTATTTATTTATTTACTGTATTTATATGCCACCTTTCTCACCCCTGGGGAGACTCAAGGCAGTTTACAACATACTAAAGGCAAAAATTCAATGTCAACATACAGTACATAAAGAAATCATAATAATTAATCACTACATCAATTAAAACCATTAAAAATAAGACATACATAAAATGCCTTGGTGTTATCCTGGACTCCAAATTGTCGATGGAGGCCCAGGTTGCCTCCACGAGCAAAAGGGCCTTCTTCCACCTGCGCCAAGCGAGACAATTGGCGCCCTATCTTCCGACGGAAGCGCTAGCTACAGTAATCCATGCCACGGTTACATCAAGGCTGGATTACTGTAACGCTTTGTATGTAGGTCTACCCCGGTCACTAACCCGCAGGCTCCAGATTGTGTAGAACGCGGCCGCCAGGCTTCTCACAGGAACATCGATGAGATGCCACATTACACCATCTCTGCAGCGCCTGCACTGGCTGCCCGTTGAGTATAGAGCCTTACACAAGACCTTGACCTTGGCTTTCAAAGCCCCTACGGGCCGGGGCCCAACATACCTAAAGACCGCTTGCTGATGCCTGCTTACTCAAGGACCCGCGGCCAGCAAACAAGAACCTTCTTCACGTACCAGGCTTGAAAGAGGCCCACCTGGAGACCACGAGACGGAGATCGTTCTCCGTTGTGGCCCCCGTTCTTTGGAACTCGATGCCACCGGACCAGAGAGCCTCCCTCGACCTGCCCCAGTTCCTGACTGCTCTGAAGACCTGGCTATTTAGGAAAGCCCATGGTTAATGCAGAACCAGGAACTCAAATACCGAGCCTGGCCCCTGCATTTAACCACTGAATATTTTAATCTAGTTTTAAATACTCTATTTTAATTGTGGAATTTGTTGTGTGTAAGTCGCCCGGAGCACTAACGTGGAGGGCGACTCAGAAATAATAAAGTCAGTCAGTCAGTCAGTCAGTATATGCCACCAAACATAAAAAATTTATCCAGGACTAATTATTCTTTCCAGTCCTCATTTTTTGGTGATGTGTAAGTGTTCTGTTGACCCTACACCAAAATTTCCTATATCAAAACCAGGCCTTTTCTGATCTTGAAATCTGATCAGGGACTTGTCTAGTTCGTACTTGGTTGGCCAATTAATCTTAGGTGCTGTAGGCTATATTTCAGAGGAAGGAACTGGCCAAACTATTTCTGAGTATCCCTTACCTACGCAAACCCAATAAAATACATAAGTTGTAAGGTGTCTTGAAGATACATACATGCACATGTGTTGACCTTATCTTTCTGATACGACGGGGCAGCAGCAGAAATGATATGAAAATAAGTATGAAAACAGATCCATCATCGTATTTTCTGCTTTATCTGTTTCCCCCCAATAAAGGGATGTTGTGCCTTCCTCCTCCTTTTCTTGATTTTCATCCCACCTTTCACTCAAAGTGACTCAAGGCAGCTAATCTAAAGAGCAAAGTAGTACTAAGGGTGAAAAGAGCAAAAAAATCTACCTCCTCAGAGATTTTTCTTGCATGCATTTTTCTTGCTTAGTGTAACTATTTCTTTATATATATATATACATATATTCTAAGAATACTCTGTTGGCAAAGGTTATTCAGAATAGTACCAGCTTTTCTTTAAAAAATGTCTTCCATCCCACTACATTTCTGCTATTTGAGTCAGATGTTACTGTGCTGAAAGCAGCTGCTATTGTGACGATAAATCTGTGCCTTTCTATTTGGGGAGAGTACTAAAGTCCGACTTCCATAATGATGCGTGGAAACACATTCAGTGCTAGAAAACACAAAAATAAATTTAGTAATCCTTGCACCACGCTGCTTCATAATGAAAAGAACGGCAGCGTTCTTTCTCCCACTCCTCCTCTTTCTCCCCCTCTATTGCTTTGTCCTTTTCTCTCTCCATGAGTCACACCTTTCAAAATGCTTTAAAAAAATTAGGCTGAATATTTCCTCCCTCCTGGACATCATTGTGATTTCTCTTCTCATGATACTTAACTTGGCAATATAAATCCTATAGCACCACCTTATACATGCTTACACAAAAAACATGCACTTTGACGGTGCTTTTCCTGCATGGCAGGAGGTTGCACTTGATGCTCATAAGAACATAAGAAGAGCCATGCTGAATCGGGCCTCAGCCCATCTAGTCCAGCATTCTGTGTCACACAGTGGCCCACTAGTTGTACACAGGGATCTCTAGCAGAAAGGAGGGCAAAACCCTCACCTGCTCCTGACCCCCCCACAACCAGTACCCGGGGAAAATCCTGCCTGCCTCCATCAACACAGAGGTGGCACTTGGATGTCCATTTCAGTAACTACTGATTCCCTTGGTATCCACGAATCTGTCTAATCCTGCCTTGAAGCTGTCCAGGCTGACAGCTGTCACAACCTCCTCTGGAAGTGAGTTCCATAACCCAATGACCCTCTGGGTGAAGAAATATTTCCCTTTATTAGTCCTAACTTTCCTACCTTGGAGCTTTAGGGAGTGCCCCCTAGTCCTAGTGTTGTGTGACAGAGAAAATATTTTTTCTTTATTCACCTTTTCTATCCCATGCATGATTTTATACACTTCGATCAAGTCACCTCTTAAACGCCGTCTTTCAAGGCCGAAAAGACCAAGGCGTTGCAACCTGATTTCATAAGGGAGCTGCTCCATCCCTTGGATCATTCTTGTTGCCCTTCTTTGTACCTTTTCCAGTTCCGTTATATCCTTCTTGAGGTGCGGTGACCAGAATTGTACACAGTACTCCAGATGTGGCCTCACCATAGATTTGTAGAGAGGCAATACAACATTTGCCGACCTATTTTCGATTCCCTTCCTGATCATGCCAAGCATAGAATTTGCTTTTTTCACTGCTGCAGCGCACTGGGTTGACATCTTCATTGAGCTGTCCACCAAAACCCCAAGATCCCTTTCCTGGTTTGTCTCAGAAAGCTTTGATCCCATCAGTTGATAAGTGTATTTGGGGTTCTTTGCCCCAATGTAGTCCATGTAGTCTCTTCCAACTCTATGATGCTATATGATAATACTTTGTTTATAACCCGCCCTATCTCCCTGAGAGGACTCTGAGCGGTTCTGTGATTCTGTGTTGGCACAAAAGTACATTCTAATGTGTTCAATGGAATGTACGGCCTGGCAAGTCTGAACAGCATTAAGAATTTATGTTTCTTGGATTGTTGTAGGTTTTTCAGGCTGTGTGGCTATGTTCTAGAAGCATTCTCTCCTGACGTTTCATCTGCATCTATGGCAGGCATCCTCTGCGGTTGTGAGGTCTGTTGGAAACTAGGAAAATTGGGTTTATATATCTGTGGAAAGTCTAGGGTGGGATAAAGAACTCTTGTCTGTTGAAGCTATGTGTGAATGTTTCAATTGGCCACCTTGATTAGCATTTGATGACCTGACATCTTTTAGGTGTGGCTTGTTACTGCCTGGGGGAAATCCTTTGATGAGAGGTGGTTAGCTGTCCCTGATTGCTTCTTGTCTGAAGTTCCCCTGTGTTCTGAGTTATGTTCTTTATTTACTGTTATAATTTTAGAGTTTTTTTAAAATATTGGTAGCCAGATTTTATTCCTTTTCATTGTTTCTTCCTTTCTGTTGAAATTGTCCACATGCTTATGGATTTCAATGGCTTCTCTGTGTAGCCTAACATGGTAGTTGTTAGAGTGGTCCAGCATTTCTGTGTTCTCAAATAATAAGCTGTGTCCAAGTTGGTTCATCAGGTGCTCTGCTATGGCTGACTTCTCTGGTTGAAGTAGTCTGATAGTCTCTCTCTCTGGCATTACTTCGCGAATGAAGATTTTTACGAAGGACTCATCCCACGCTTTTTACAAGTGCGTTGATGACTATTTGAGATAGACAATCTGAGATAGGCAAGTCAGGTTGCAAAAACAGCAGAAAGTCTTCTTGGGTGATGTTGTTTCCAAGTTGCGGCTGCTTTCTGCGTTGTTGACCACCGTCTCCCAAAGATACTACTCTATGGTGAACTCGCCACGGGTCAGCGCAAGAGAGGCAGCCCAAGAAAGAGATATAAGGACTCCCTGAAACAACATGTCAGGCTTGGCCAGATTGATCACCAACAATGGTCCATCCTGGGCTCACATCGGGAGGCATGGAGACGCACTATCCATAATGCTGTGGCCTCTTTCGAGAAGACACGCCAAATGGGTCTTGAAGAAAAACAACAATGCAGAGTCTGATAGTAGTCTAGTTTCCAACAGACCTCACAATCTGTGAGGATGGCTGCCATATATGCAGGTGAGGAGGGAAAACAGAGCCAAAGGCTACTGGGGATAGTACATAAGAATGAATATACAAGGCAAAAAATAAAAGTATATCTATTTTATATAAGCAATGGTATTCCAATATATACTCAACACAATCCGGAAGATGGTAAGTCCCAAATCTTCCTGGATGAGTACCTCCAACCAGCGGTGAAGTCGACTAGGGCTTACATACAGGACACCACAGACTTCATTATGAAGGTGGAACATTTCACACTGGCCCCCGGGGATACCCTTTTCACTGCGGATGTCTCATCCCTTTATTCCAACATCCCCCTCCCTGAATTGAGGGATGTTGTTGAACTTACCTTGGATAACCGTGATGATGTTTGGGATCCGCCTACTGGCTTTTTGTTAAGTCTCCTTGACATTATACTTGACTATAACTATTTTCAGTTTAAACAAGATTTTTTCCTACAGATCCATGGCATTTCCATGGGTACCACGGCAGCTCCATCCTTGGCCAATATATTCATGAATAATTTGGAGACTAGGTACATTTTTCCCAGAATCCCCACCACCTTCTCGAGAGCTGTGAAACTATACGTGAGATTTATCGATGATGTCTTCCTCATCTTAAACAATTCAGTCACTGCCACTGAATTTGGGCAGTGGCTCAACAGTTGGCATCCATGCATTGACTTCACATCTAGTTACAGCCAGGAACAAGTTAATTTCCTGGATGTCACTGTATATAACAACAATAGCCTCATAAAGATTAGGAATTATCAAAAACCCACAAACCAGAACACATATCTCCATTTTCACAGTTTCCACACCCAAAATCTCAAAAGGAATCTCCCTTACTCTCAATTTTTGAGACTTAAGAGGAATTCCTCCTCCCATTTTGATTTCAAGAAGGATGCAGACCGCATGACCCAGGATTTCATTCAGAGAGGCTATCCCATCCATATCATCAGGAGTGCCAGGAAGAAGGCCGAGACCACTGATAGACAATGCCTCTTTGTGCAGAACACCAAAACAAAAACTAAACCTGACAGGATAATCTGGCCCCTCACTTTTTCACCCCACAGCAATACACTCAGGTCAATTGTGAATAAATATTGGCCACTGCTAGACAGTATTGATGGTCTAGCCAGTAAACCCATGATTGCCTATAAGAGGACTAGGAATCTTAAAAGCTACCTGGTACACACAGAGCAACGCCAGCCCATGGTGAGGAGCACACTTTCACCAGGAACAGTGGCATGTGCCCATTGCTCCATATGTTGAAACATTTGTTCAAAAAAATAAATACTTCTGGGTTAAATCCTTTGGGACATGTTCCACTAAAATGATCGTGTATGCCATTCAATGCAGCTGCAATCTAATTTATGTGGGCCAATCAAAAAGAGAGCTTAAGACCAGATTTATTGAACACCGCTCGAAAATTAATAACAAAAATCTTGACTCAGCCTTCTACTCCCATTGCACCCAGATGAATCACACTGCTGCCTCCTTAAGAGTAAGGATCCTAGAGAAGGTAAGGCCCAACCCTCAGAGGGAGATTAGTGAACAATTGATGAGATTAGAAAATCTGTGGATTCTACGCCTCAATTCAGAGTGGCCAGCTGGCCTCAATGATCCAATCTGTATCAGCTCCATTCTGTTATAAATCAGTAGGTTTCCCTGTGTCAGTACCTTTGGGTCACCCCACTCCACACAGAGCGGGGTTATGTGTATCCATACACCTGATATGGTATGTATTGTGCTTTGTATTTCACTTATTGGCTGTGTATTTGTGTTCCAAATATTGTTGTGGATATTGATTTCCTTTATTGCTTATATTTGTAGTGACTTCTGCTTGGTCCTAGCCACAGAGCCTTGAGAAAGGAGCCCACACATGTTGCCCGAAACGGTCTGAATGTGGCCGCGCAGGAATTAGCATTAAGCTGGCCGTCGGCTCTGCTATACACCGAGCTTATGTGTTGAGAGGGAGCCACACCGCCTCCTCCCACACACGAGTCTTGGGGGAATTTTCCCTCAATGGGCATCGATGCCTTTCATTAGACTGCTAATTGTATGTTTGTGAATCCAACCCACCCCACTTGAGATCCCACCATCCCCTCCCGTGTCTTGGTTCCCGGGATTCTTGCCTGTGGGCCTCCATTGACACGCTCTGCCATCCCATTGGCTAGAGGGGAACAGAGTTTGGGTACTCTCGCGAGAAGACGCCAGGGAGCGCCTGGGATTTCCCATTGGGGATTCCCCCCCTCCACGTGACCTCACCCGTCCCGGCCTCCCCCACGCCCCTGACGTGCTGACGTCTACTAGTATTTCATCACGTCGACGACGTCCAGTGCGGGCGCCGACATACGTCATCCTCCAGCGCCGCCCGCTTTGCCGGACCGGCTCACGCCGAACCCGAGCAGCTCACGCTTCACGCTTGCCTTCACCTTTGCATTGCACTGGGGACGCCGTTCAGCACAGCCTACGCCATCGTGCAAGTACATTGGGGGGCTGATTGGATGCGCCTTGCTTGCCCACATTGTATCTGTGATATCCATGCTATGACTTATATGTTGTTAGAACATTTCTGATGTACCAATAGAGTGCTATTTTCATACTTACGGGGGTTGTGTTATTTCTTACGTACACTAGCATATATAGTCTAGTACCATCAGGTATATACACACTGTTGTTCTGTGCCTACTGTTACCAGCCTGCTCGTTTACTCTGTAACTAGGGATTCCAACACTGGTCTTGGGTTGTAGTCCAACACTCAAACCACTCATCATCATGGGCAACCACTTGTGACCTAGTGTGATTGTTTTCCAGAGGTAGAGTAATGGTGGTGGAACCATAAATGACTTTGAAAGCCTATTCTGGATCCACACCATCAATCACATTGAGGATATAGATTTCCAGATGGAAGGCAGTCATGACAAGCATCTGGTTGATGTGCCTTCTTCTTGGTATGTTTCTTCCTTTCACCGTTTTCCCTCCTCTTCAAAACCCATAAGCACCAGCATTGTTTCAATGCCTGTGGTATTTGCTTCTTCCAGAACTCTGAAGTTTGTCCATCTGTCTCCACAAAGGTTCTTTTTTGTTGTTGAAGACAACACTGTTGGAATCAAACCACTATGAACATACTGCACTTATTTTGAAGTTAGGTTTCAGCATTTCAAAGGGGGAGTATAACTTAAGGGAACCTTGGAGAGTACCTTTAAAATTAATATTAAACATACAAAAGATTCATCATCCTGCTGACGTGGAGCCATTACAGGGGTACAGAGTGTACCACCCCACACAATCAGAAATGACAAAGAGTTTACAATACCACTCCATTGTAATTCATGTTGATTAAGATGGGACAGGTAAAATGTCTATGCCATTATTTCTGAATAATCTCAGTTTGTATTGTCTTGTAGTAGAGTGGATAAATTGGTTTATAGCGGGGGTTCCCAACCTGTGGTCCGCTACCTCACCGTTACTATACCATTGCAACAATAATGACTGGTCTCACAAAACCCTCTTATAGTGCCAAGACTTATTAAATATGGTTTTCTGTGGGCGAGCAGATGGAGACTACCGGATGACATATGTTTTGTATCAGAAACTAGAACTGATGTGGTGTGTCCAATGCAATTTTCTGAATCAGCACCCCAAATAACCAAACCAAATCTAAAGTTGACCGAAAACTGATTTGTAAACCTTTTGGTACTAATGTTGGAGAATGGTCCCTCGTCAAATGGTCCCTGGTCAAAAAAAGGTTGAGAACCACTGGTCTATAGTACAACTCTTCTATCTGTGGGGGGAATACATTCTCAGACTTTGCATGGATTTGTAAAAGCATAGATAACAGGGAACTCTGAAAGGGATAACAGTGCACCAGTGAAATGAAGGACTCTGGCCCAAGAACCATAGAGTCGCTGGAAAACATAGAAAATGCATAGAGAGGATATACATATTTTGTCAGATAGGATAAATAAAACCACAGATACTGATCCTATAGTTAAGGGGAGTTGTACTGTATTTCTATTTTATGTACTGAGCCAAATGTGTAGAAAATATCTGTGTATTCAGTGGCATGTTCAAGTCTATCACTTTATTCTTTTAAAAATCTGTATATACAGCCACATTTTTATGTCTAATTTGACTAAATTATGCATTTGTACCCAATGTTTTCTAACACATATTCCCACTTGGATGCACTTCACTCTGAAACACACCTCTGTGTATCTATTTTCCTCTAAAGTATACATCTTATGGGCATTTAAAAAAAAATGCCAGCAGATGCATTCTGACCTTTGGAGTGAAAAGAGTGAAAATGGAAATATAACAGTGTTTCCGTTTGGGTATTTGTATGGAAAGTGCAAATTAGGTCAGTTCCTTTAAAAATCGGGACCACATTAAATCCAACTAATAGAAGTGATTCTCTGTCACTTAGAATCCCAGTTCCACCCAGAAGAATGATTTATGAAGTGTTGTGATATATATATGGCAGGGGGTATCTCCCCATCTTCCATTCTTCAATTAATCCTTATTCTGAGAAGAAACTATAAAAGGAACAGAATACTTCTCTTGGTGCACTAACAGTTATAGGACAGGGTTGTTGTAGGTTTTTCAGGCTGTATGGCCATGTTCTAGAAGCATTCTCTCCTGATGTTTTGCCTGCATCTATGGCAGGCATTCTCAGAGGTTCTGAGGTCTGAGCATGCCTGCCATAGATGCAGGCGAAATGTCAAGAGAGAATGCTTCTAGAACATGGCCATATAGCCTGAAAAACCAACAACAACCCAGTGATTCCAGGACATTTTGGGCTCTTCTGTTTCTGGATCTCAACTTATAATGGTTACTCCATCCAGTGAAGTGTAGTGGTTTCCATGTTGAACTACCACTCAACCATTAAAACCCTTTTGGCGAGCCTGGGCAAATCACACTCTCTTCGCCTTAGAGGAAGGGTGCCTCTTGGTGCATCAACAGTTATGCAAAATGTTGGGAGTATCTGCTTCCAGATCCCATGCCGTGTTTCAGCCACTGAAGGCCTATTGGCAATGTTCACTCAATCACATCATCAACAGGACTACCCAGAATCATGGAAGAGACCACATGGGCCATCTAGTCCAACCCCCTGCCAAGAAGCAGGAAAATAACATTCATCACACCTGACGGATGGCCATCCAGCTTCTGTTTAAAAGCTTCCGAAGAAGGAACCTCCACCACACTCCAGGGCAGAGAGTTCCACTGCTGAACAGCTCTCACAGTTAGGAAGTTCTTCCTAATGTTCAGGTGGACCCTCCTTTCCTGTAATTTGAAGCCATTGTTCTGCGTCCTAGTCTCCAGGGCAGCAAAAAACAAGCTTGCTCCCTCCTCCCTATGACTTTCCCCTTACATATTTATACATGGCCATCATGATTGTGAAAATGTCCTCATAGAACAGGGATGCATAACCTTTAGTTACTCCTTGTTCCAGGTCTAGTTACACCTGTTTTTCTGTATGTATCCACTACTAACTGGATAGGGACCATTTTCTGCAGTGAGATGGGGAGACCAAAAATGCATCCCTGCAGGCATGGCATTCTGGGCCATAAGATAAAAGATTATGTAATCTAACTGAAATGATGTTCTGAACTATGATTTAATAATTTAGCTTATGTCTAGTTGTACCTCATATTCTATTAGTAAAATACTTTTTTACAGGCCTAAATGGGTTGAAATTGAAAAGTTTTCTGAGACTCCAAATTTGTCAAAAGGTATTATCATGAGACATAACTTGGAACCAATTGTTCCTATGTTTTGAACTGAATCTTCTTAGGACAGCACTAACTAATTTTAAGTGTATTTTTGGCCTTTGTTTTGCAGTCATGAATCTGGAATAATCACGCAGCAGTCCACAGAGCTAGCTGGGAATTTAATGGATTTAAACAGCATCACGCAGGCTCTAGAATGCACTGTTTTTTACATTAGAAATTGGGCACAGTTCCCTGTTGATTTACATCTGCAACTCTAATAAAACCATGAAACATAACAGCTTGTCATGTCTGTTTGATATATGGAAAACACCCTTAAAAAGAGAAAACAAAGAAGGAATGGAAAAGGGGGCGGTGGAAGAGAGAACAGAAGGGGAAATGTGTTTTGCTTGGCTCTGAATGCCATGGCCTGCAAAAGAAGAAAAAGAAGAAAAAGGAGGAAGAGGAGAAGAAGCAGATTTCACTTTAGCAGCAGCTTTTGAAATATTTACTGACTCTTGCATTTAACATAATATTTCTTGTATAAACTATAGAAACAGACAGAACACCCAAGATTACAATCGAGTATGAGAACAGAATGAAATTTTAATATAGTTGTGTCAGGCTTAGTCCAAATCTCTGAGTGGTGAAGAATTCTTTTGAATGTGATCATGAAGATCCAACAGATACTATGCCGTCACACCAGGTCTGTTTAAAATTAAAACTGGCAGATGTGTTGTCCTTTCTACCTGGTGGACTGCAGAGCGCTTGCTGAAAAGCTAGGTGGTCTAGCAACCCAAAAAACACTCCAAAATAAAGTTGAAAATCAAACAGTTTTTTCAATAACAAAGTCTGTGCAGGACTTGGCACAGCTTCTTAATGGTTGCAAAAAAACCAGGGTGGAAATGCCTTGGGTTGTTGCTCAAAAGATTCCTACTGCTTCTTTTTGGATGGCAGGAAACCCGATATTTCCCACCCTGGTCCTAGGTGTTAGGTGGAAGGAACCACTCCTTCCCCCCTCTAAACCTAAGCTCAGTCCAAAGGTGACCTAAAGCTGGGCTGGTAACCAGATGTCTATCCTATACAGCATGCAAAGCCAGTCTCTGCAAGGTACCATAAACTCACCTGGTTCCAGCAGTCCCCCAGCTAATGGTCAAGCAAATAGCAATCAGCAGGTCAGCATGCAGGTCAGCACCCAGGTAAGCACCCAGTACTTACGGTGACCCTTTCGGAGCCAATCCTGGCTGGCCAAAAACACATCTGGCTTCCTTCCCTCTCTGAAAGGAACTAAAACACTTTCTAAAATGGAGGCCAATCCCCAGGAAGAAAAAGGGGCAGACACCAACTAAAAAGATACATTTGCAGAGCTTTAGGTGGCAAATTCTGCACCATGCTGCAACCTTGCTAATAATTAACAGGCAAGGTGCCAGTGTGTCTGGAACAGTCCCAGTAAAAAATGCAAAAGGAAAAAATGCTGCCTTTTTAAAACCAAACTATGGGGCTATGCATATAAAACGTCTGGAGGACGGAACAGATACATTGTTTACAAGTGTACAGGATGGGCAGAGGGCAGAAGCATAGCCTATATACACTATATACTTATATGTATGTCTAGAGATATTAGTTAAAAAATCAACCCCAAAATCCTGGGTTGACTATTCTACAGGTCAATGTGAGTGCCGTACCTTAGGGGTAAAGGTAAAGGTTTCCCCTGACATTGAGTCTAGTCATGTCCAACTGTGGAGGGTGGTGCTCATCTCCATTTTTAAGCCAAAGAGCCAGTGTTGTCCATAGTCACCTCAAAGGTCATGTGGCCAGCATGACTGCCTGGAGCGCCATTACCTTCCCACAGAAGTGGTACGTATTGATCTACTCACACTTGCATGCTTTCAAACTGCTAAATTGGCAGAAACTGGGCCTAACAGCAGGAGCTCACCTCGCTCCCCAGATTCAAACAACGAACCTTTCAGTCAACAAGTTCAGCAGCTCAGTAGTTTAACCTGCAGCACCACCAGGGGGTCCTACCTTAGTTCTTACCAAACAAAAAAGGAATCACCATTATCTGAGTAGAGTGTCAAAAGGTAAAAATCCATCCTAGGAGATCCTAAAACAAGCATCCACACTCTCTGCTATCCATGTCTTGGTGCTGATTCTGTCCTTTTTGCATGCTTGGGTGCGGAAAAAGTAGTGGTGACCAGGGGTGGCTGAATTCCAAAGGAGGCACCTGTACATTCTTCTTTCTGTGGAATGGCCCTTCATTTACAATGGGCCATATCAAAATCTATCATGTTGGCTGAAAAGCCTACTTATACATGAGGTTGACAAACCACCTCATCACAAAGAGCTAAAATTGGTGGCATGCACCAATTTTAGCCCAGGTCACCATAGAACTGGCTGGCTCCCATCATATGATGCCATGCCAGCTCTGTGAGTGAAAGAAGACAAAGTCGGTGCTTGCTGCCGGTAGGGCAACACAGGAGAGCTTCTGTTTTGTCATACAATCTATGAAGGGAAGTGTTGCGCACCATGCATTCTTTTCCCATATGATTACCCTCACTTGGGTGCCGGATTCCCCATGCCCTTATACAAACCTGAGTCATTATACACTAGCATATATAGTATGTCAACAGAAAGCCAATGTGAAAAGTCATCATATCTCTTCTCCTGCAATAGTCCACTTGTTCAGCCCTAATTCCATTTCCTAACTATTGCACCCACCCATCCCCATTCCCATTCTCATGGGACAATTCACCCCTCATAAAGATGGAAGATTATTCAGTGGAAGTGGAGGGAAGAGAACAATGTTCAGATTGGGATACAAGATGCGGGAAGGTTATTTCCATGTGTCCATATAGTTAGCTGCTTACATTTTAGCTGCCATCTGTAGAATTCTGAAATTCACAGTTTTGTATTTAGAATTTTCTGCTAGAAAACTGTAGCCCACTCACCTGGACTATAGCACTAGAGCCCAATAAAGAAAAAAAGCGATGTTTCTATCACTTCACCAAACTATAAATACAGAATAGAGCAGGAGACACAGTGAGCAGTATCCTGCTGGTATCTTCTTGTGTGCTGTGTCAAGTCATTTCTGACTTATCAAAAGCAACCTTATCATTTATTTTTTATTTATTTATTTGATTTGTACACTGCCACTCCCAGAGGCTCAGGGTGGTTTACAGAACTCAGCATGGTCTCTCTCTCGGCATTACTTCGCGAACGAAGATTCAGGAAGGACTCATCCCACGCTTTTTACAGGCGCGTTGATGACTAAAAAGGCCAATCTGAGATAGGCAAGTTCGGTTGCAGAAAGCGCAGCAGAAAGTCTCCTTGGGTGATGTTTTTTCCAAGTTGCGGTTCTTTCTGCGTTGTCGTTTCTCTTCGAGACCCATTCGGCGTGTCTTCTCGAAAGAGGCCGCAGCATTGTGGATAGTGCTTCTCCATGCCTCCCGATGTGAGGCCAGGGTGGACCATTGTTGGTGATCAATCTGGCCAAGCCTGAGATGTTGTTTCAGGGAGTCCTTATATCTCTTTTGGGGGCTCTCTTGCGCTGACCCGTGGCGAGTTCACCGTAGAGTAGTATCTTTGGGAGGCGGTGGTCCTCCATCCTAGAGACGTGTCCTGCCCAGCGCAGCTGTGTTCTCAATAGCATGGCCTCAATGCTGGTGATCCCTGCTTGCTCAAGGACAGCAACATTCGTCACATAGTCGGTCCAGTGTATATTTAAGATTGTGCGAAGACAGCGCTGATGAAAGCGCTCGAGGAGTCGTAGGTGTTGGCGATAGGTGACCCATATTTCAGACCCATAGAGGAGAATGGACAGTATGATAGCTCTGTACACACTGATTTTGGTGCTTTGTCTCAGGTGCTTGTTGCTCCAGACTCTTTTGTGAAGCCTTCCGAATGCACTATATGCCTTTGATAATCTGTGATCTATCTCTTTGTCAATCTTGGCGTCTGAAGAGATGATGCTTCCCAGGTAGGTGAACTGCTGAACGGACTTAAGCACAGATGTGCCTATGCTGACGTGAGGATGGTGGTGTTCTTCCTGTGGTGCGGGCTGGTAGAGGACTTCTGTTTTCTTCAGGCTGACTTCCAGCCCAAACAGCTCTGCAGCTGTTGCAAAGCAGGATGTGAGGCGCTGCAGGGCTGCTTCTGAATGGGCGACAAGGGCAGCATCGTCAGCAAAAAGTAGCTCACGGACTAGATAGTTTAGAGTCTTAGTGCGAGCCCTCAGACGGCTTAAGTTGAACAAGCTACCATCAGTACGATAGCGTATATATATGCCGTCTTCTTCTTGTAGGTCTGCCATAGCCCTTTGGAGCATCATGCTGAAGAAGATTGTAAATAGGGTTGGTGCAAGAACACAACCTTGTTTCACTCCATTAGTTATGAGAAAGGGCTCCGAGAGAGCATCGCCATATCTGACTTGACCGTGCTGGCCCTCATGTAACAGGACAATCATTTTGAGGAACTTGGGGGACATCCTAGACGTTCCAGGATCTGCCACAGACCTTTCCTGCTCACAGTGTCGGCTTTGGTGAGGTCGACAAATGTTACATAGAGTCCTTTGTTCTGCTCTCTACATTTCTCTTGCAGTTGTCTAAGGGCAAAAACCATATCTGTGGTGCTCCTATTTGCTCTGAAGCCGCATTGGCTTTCAGGGAGAAGTTCTTCTGCAATAGCCGGAACTAATCTGTTCAGGAGTATCCTTGCAAGGATTTTTCCAGCAATGGAGAGCAGTGTTATACCTCGATAGTTTGAGCAATCGGATTTTGTTCCCTTTTTCTTATACAGGGTGATGATAACTGCATCTCGGAGATCTGATGGCAGTTCACCTTTTTCCCAGCAACTCACAAGGAGCTCGTGGAATTTAGCATGCAGTACATGACCTCCCTGTTTCCAAGCTTCAGGTGGGATTCCATCGATCCCGGCTGCCTTGCCATTTTTCAACTGCTGTATGGCCTCAATGGTCTCTTCCAGAGTGGGAGCTGTGTCCAGTTCATTTTTCATTGGTTGTTGTATCATGTGTTGGATAGCTGAACCTTGGACTACTCGGCTGGCATTAAAGAGACCCTGAAAATGTTCAGCCCATCGGTTCAGGATGGAGGTTTTATCAGTAATTAGTGTTTGACCATCTGTACTGTATAGGGGCTTTGGACCTGATAAGTAGGTCCAAACACTGCTTTGAGAGCTTCATAAAAACCTCTGTGATCACCGAGATCTGCACAGCGTTGTGTCTTTTCTGATAAATCAATCCACCACTTGTTCTGATGTCTCTGAGTTTTTGTTGGAGTTTACTACATGCGAGACTAAAGGCTGCTTTTCTTACATGGCAAGATGGCTGGGCGAGGAATGCCTGGTGAGTGGTTCTCTTCTTTGCCAACAGCTCCTGGATCTCTTGGTTGTTTTCATCAAACCAGTCTTGGTTTTTCTTAAGGAAGAATCCCTAGGATTCTTCAGCAGACTGCAGGATACTGTTTTGATGTGTTGCCAGAGCGCTGTAGGAGAAGAATCTGTAGGGTGGACTTCAAGTTTTGCTTGCAGATTTACCTGGAAGTTGTCTCTCACAACAGCCTGTTGAAGACTGTTGACTTGGAGTCTCCTCTTTAAGATGCCACCCTCTTAGGTTTGAGCTTAAGGTGTAGATTTAGTTTACATCTTACAAGGCGATGGTCTGTTTGACATTCTGCACTGGGCATCACTCGAGTATGACGGACATCACGAATGTTTCTCTGGCGCACTAAAACATAGTCAATGAGGTGCCACTGCTTGGATCGGGATGCATCCAGGTGGTCTTCAAGCTATCTTTCTGCTGAAAGATGGTGTTTGTAATAGTCAGCTGCTGTTCTGCACAAAACTCTAGCAGAAGGCGCCCATTATCATTACAGTTTCCAACACCGTGCTTGCCTAATACACCTTCCAGGCTTCAAAGTTTTTTCCTACTCTGGCATTGAAATCACCAAGGATAATGATTTTATCTTCTGCAGGGACCTTTTGTATGAGGTGGCGAGGTCTGAGTAGAATTTGTCTTTCTCCACAGGGTCAGCTTGCATAGTTGGGGCATATATACTGAAGAGAACAGCGTGTGGGAGGCGTAAGGAGATAATGCGGTCAGAGTGACCTGTCGGCAACGTCTCGAGTTTAGAGGCGATGGAATTTTTAATCATAAAGCCTACTCCTGAAAGATGTTTCTCAGTTTTGGGTTTGCCAGACCAGTACAGAGTGTAGCCGGCACCGTGTTCTTTAAGGCTGCCTTCCTCATGGAGACGAACTTCACTAAGAACAGCGATGTCAATATTAAGCCGTGATAGTTCGTGGGCTATTAGAGCAGAGCGACGCTCAGGACGTCCACTATCTGCAGAATCTTGCATGGTTCTGATGTTCCAGCATGCAAGGGTCAGTCTATTTGCACCTTTGCAGGCAGGTGTTGGCCTTTGTTTCTTTGTCTTTGTTCGACCGCATCGGAAGATACCCGCTGGCCGCAGCTAGCCAACCAGGTAGACGGAGATGAGCTTTCGTTAGGCCACCTTTTCTAGGCCCCTCTCCATACGGAGCAAGCAGTGCTCTCCTTTAAAAAGGCTGCTTGGTCGTTCAGGATGCTGCCGAACAAGACTGTCATCTCCCAGATCAGTCTCGAGCGACCAAAGTCCTGAACCGCCTGCATGCAGGGTTGGGTCTGCGGCTTCCAGTACATCCTTACACCTACCGTTTTCGCCCTCGCCTATCGCTACAGGGCTTTTCGGAAGTTGGATGTGTCCTTCGAGCCTGTGCAATGGATTTTTCTGGTGGAGCGCAGCGCACAGAACTGGCCTCACCCTTTAAACCAAAGGTTCATCTGCCAGGGCCCCAGCAAGCTTGGACGGTGGCAGCGAGGTCCTCAGGTCGTAGGTTTGGTTCGAGTTTCCTTCTCTTAGATGGTTGACCTTACAGGGTTAGACGAGCACCATCTGCCCGGGTTTGAAATCAGAGTTTTCCTTCTCTTAGGATGGTTGCCAAAAGGCTAGAGAGCCCATCCTGCCCATTGACACTCTTTGTCAGACCCTTCGGTTGTGACCTGTCTGGTATGGGAGGCCCTACCGCCGGCTATTATGCCACCGCCAGCATAGCTCACAACTTCACTAGGGTACGCAAGCCTCTCCCCCACTGCAAGGGGGCGCCAATGGAGAGTCATGTGATGTATACCTCAAACAAAGAAACCATACAACGCAGAAACACAATACTTGCCAACAGAAATAGGCCTCAAGCAAGGTACGTTTGTAGCAAAGAAACTTGCTTTGATTATGTTGCCAGTATGATGTCTCTACTCTTCACTATTTTATCAAGATTGGTCATTGCTCTCCTCCCAAGAAGGAAATGTCTTCTGATTTCCTGTCTGCAACTGCAGTAATTATTGCACCTAGAAATACAAAGTCTGTCATTGCCTCCAACACATATTAAAATATCATTAGAACCTTAAGGCTTGTCTGAACAAGAAGGTCTTACAAGCTTTGCGAAAAGTTACTAAGTTTCGCAAAGCCCGAGTCTCAGAGGGCAGATCATTCCACAGAACTGGGGCGATGATAGAAAATGCCCTTCGTCGGGTTGCCATCAGATGGTAAGACTTCACGCTAGGAATATCTAAAAGATTCTGATCTTCTGATCACAGTGATCTCAAGGGACTATATGGAAACAGGTGATCCCTCAAGTACACTGGCCCCAGACCATGAAAAGCCTTAAAAGTTAAAACTAGAACTTTGAAAGTGATCCGGTACTCAATTGGTAGCCAGTGCAGACCCTGCAGAACTGGGGTGATACGACAACTCGCGGGTTCCCCCGCAAGTAGCTGGGCTGCAGCATTCTGCACCAACTTGAGTTTCTGGATCACCATCAAAGGCAGGCCAATGTAGAGAGCGTTACAGTAGCCAAGTCTTGAGAGGACAGTAGCCTGGATCACCGTGGACAGGTCATTCCGAGACAGATAGGGGGCCAGCCGCCTAGCCTGTCGTAGATGGAAGAATGCTGTTCTGCTGACAATGGAGATTTGAGCCTCCATTGACAGCAGAGGGTCCAAAAGGATTCCGGGGCTTTTTACTGATGATGACGGACATAATGCCACGCCATCCAGGGTCGGCAGCTGGACATCCCTATTGCCTGGATGGCCCAACCAGAGGATTTCTGTCTTCGCTGGATTCACCTTCAACCTACTGGCTCTCAGCCATCCAGTAACGGCTTCTTGCCAATATTTGTTCATGGCAGTTTGCTTTGCTTTCCATTGAGACTAAGAGAGTGTGACTTGCGCAAAGTCACCCAGTGGGCTACCATGGTTTAGCAGGGATTCAGATCCTGTTCTCCAGAGTCATAGTTCAGTTTTCAAACCACTACATCACACCAGCCCTATTGGTTTATTATGCATGCAAAAGTTTCCTTGTGAAAGTGACAGGGCTGTGGAAGTGTTGTTTTGTCCATCATAAAACAGCCACATTCAGGTCCAGGCTGCAAAGGTAGGGTTGCACCTGTGATGCAAGCACATTTGATTGTGCATTTGACTCCTGCACAATGTTCACTTTTTTACCAGGGGTAAAGGACAGGTGTTGTCATGGTTGTAAACAAAGAGGTGTGTTTAATCACATGATATGAGAATGTGACAGAGTATAGGAGTATTGGAAAATGATTGAAGGAGAAATTAATAGAAAGGTAAATCTTCAAATCATAATCTATATAAAAATGTAATGTTCGTTTGTGGGATTAGCATAACTCAAAAACCACTGGATGGATTGACACCAAATTTGGACACAATACACCCGTCAGTCCAACGAGTGATCATCACATATAAGAAACATTGAAAAACACAGCAAAAGAGACTTAAAAAGCCAAAAACAAAAAATGCATTACAACGCATGCGCAAAACCACATATATTCACAAACGCACACATATACACACATGCACAAATACACACACATGCATATATACACAGACAAAACACATATACACAGAAAGGGGGAAGGAAGGAAGCAAAGGATGGAGAGAAAGAGGGAATGAAAAAGAAAAGGAAGAAAGAAAGAAAGAAAGAGAAGAAAGGCAGCAGAGAAGGAACAAAAGAGAGAAAAGGGGAGGGAAGGAAGGAAGGAAAAAAAGAAGGAAGGATGGAACCAAAGAGCAAAGGAAGGGAGAAAAGAAACAGGTAGAGAAGGAAGAAAGAAGAAGGGAAAGAAGAAAGAAAAGAAAAAGAGGAAAGAAAGGAAAGAGGGATGGAAGGTTGGCCACAGCAACATGTGGTGGGTACAGCTAGTAGCCAATAAAAATGTATTGCATGCAAGGATACTAGGTGTGTATAATGTGCAAAAGGAATGAGCGGTTGACAACTTAATAGCATGTGCTCAAATTGTTTTAGTGAGGGGTTGGAAAGATAAAACAAAGTGGACTTTGACAAATTGGTATAACTATATAGTAAATATTTTAAATGTAGAAATAACAAATGGTAAATTGAACAATATAGACAAAATTGAAAATGTCATAATAAGTAAGAACACGTGGGATCCAGTTAGGAATTACATTAGAGAATGTATTAAGATGTGGAGAAGCAAAACTGAGACTAAGACTGATATTTCAAAGGTAGTTTCTGTAGTTTATTGTATAGATTGTGTGTCCAGGGTGAAGGGGTGGAGGGTAGGAGTGGGGTAAACAATAAAATAATACAAAATTAAAAAGATTGTGCATTTGACAGTGCAACACAATTCATTCATATCGCAACAGCCACTTAAGTCGATAAATGTAAATTTACCCTTCATTTCCTTGGGGGATGAAAGGTCTTGGCCCATGACAGCTAAAGTATGATCATGTTGTTAGAACTACAGTATATATATATATATATATATATATATATATATATATATATATATATATATACACACACATACACACACACACACACACACTCTTCCTCTTATTTTTTTGCTGATGTGTGCTTTCAAGTTCTCTCTGATATTGTGGCACTAACAAAAACATATCATGGGCCTTTCTGTAGCTGAGAATGTGTGACTCCCCCAAGACTGCTCAGGGGGTTTCGATGCCCAAGCATCAAAGCCAAGCATTAAAGCCTAATCTCCAGTATTGTAGTCCAATGCTCAAGCCACACTGGCTGTCTCTTTCTATTATGGGGGTAGATAGATGCTCTCACTCGGCCCTCTGGTGGTACAGCAGGTTAAACCACTGAGCTGCTGAACTTCCTGACTGAAAGGTTGGCGGCTCGAATCTGGGGAGTGGGGTGAGCTCCTGCTGTTTGCCCCAGCTTCTGCCAACCTAGCAGTTTGAAAACCTGGAAATGTGAGTAGATCAATAGGTACCAAATCTCTGAAAGAAGGTAATGGTGCTCCATGCAGTCATGCTGACCACATGACCTTGAAGGTGTCTACGGACAACGCCGGCTCTTCGGCTTAGAAATGGAGATGAGCACCAACCAACCTTCAGAGTCAGAATTGACTAGACTTAATGTCAGGGAAAACCTTTACCTTTAAATGCACTCACATTCTCAGGGTCGAACAGGACTAACAAACTTTTGAGTGTTGCACAGAGGAAGGAGTCTTCCACAACTGGAATAGTTTTGCAACATAGAGATATCTTTGCTGTTCTCAATGATCTTTTTTTGCCACAATGACAAGCACTGCAGCAGTAAGTGCCATTTTTAATAGAATAGTACGCTCTCCTTTCTGGATTACGGTTCATCTCTGCCCCATGCAATTGCAATTTACATCTCTTTTTTAGTCGTATATCCTCCCTTACCCCTCCCTCCATGTATACTGTAATACATTTGTGCACCTCCGGCGGTGAGTTTGCATTTTGTTAAGCAAACATTTGCAACCCAAATATCATTACCTTAATCTCAGATGGAGCTTGCTCTCAAAAGCGTTCCTCCCCACCGCTCTTGGAAAGTCATTGGAACGAGCATGACTGAATACTTATGACTCTGTGAAGCTCCATACTATTTTAGAACTAACAAAAATGCCAGTCAGATTTGATGGGCAGGAGATGGTGTGGGAGACAGAAATCAGTCCTTTTACTCAACCCCACTCACTGCCTTTCCATCAATCATTCCCCCAAATTGAACACAGCCCCCAGACACTGAGAAATGCTCCCCCTCTCTATCCAGTAACTAACTGTGTTGGGGGTGGATGGGTGGGAGGGAAATGCAATGTTTTATCATACCAGGAGCACTGAATGAACCAATTTGCTACAGCGCAGGACCAGGAGAAAGGCATCTAGGGTCTCGTTGATACTTCAGAACCATAGCACATTTATTCCACTTTATATGTCATAATGCATGCCATAATGAATCCTGGCCTGTTGAATTTGATGGGCAGTAAGAACTGTTATTCTCAAACTTTTGTCTTCCAGGTTCTTGAGATGTCAACTCCCAGAAACCCCAGCTAACTTGGCAAATAGTCAGGAATTCTGGGAGATGGTCCAAAATACCTGGAGGGGCAATGTTTGAGTATCACTATACTAGAGAGCTCTGGCAGACAATTATCTCACCAGACTACAAATACCACAATTAATGCAGTTTGATACCAATTTAACTACCATGGCTTCATGGGTGATATAATTTTACAAGGTTTTTCATTTTCTCTGCCAAAGAGTCCTGGGACCTCACTAAACTACAGACATGCCTACGCCTTACACCACTGGAGAAATTATACTATATAGTGGATATTGCACCACCTGACATCCGCTGGGAAATAGCAGCCAATAATAAAAGGACTAAGGCAATAACAACTCCGGCCAATCCCCTGTTCAGACGTCAGCCAGCATGCCAATGCCTTAACTCAAGAAATAGTTTTCTAAGATCTACAGAGATACCTGCGGGAACACCTCAGCAAGCGAGAGTCCAAAAATGGCAGGCTAAAATCTGAAACCTCAAGCCATGGCTGAGACCGAATGAGAGACTCCCTCCTGGGCACATCGAAGACTAAGTGACTTGGAAGGCACTGAACAGACTGTGCTCTGGCACCACGAGATGCAGAGCCAACCTTAAGAAATGGGACCATAAAGTGGAGTCCACAACATGCGAGTGTGGAGAAGAGCAAACCACAGACCACTACTATAATACAGCCTGAGCCCTGCCACATCCACAATGGAGGACCTTCTGATAGTAACACCAGAGGCACTCCAAGTGGGCAGCTCCTGCTCAAAGGACATTTAGCATAATGCCAAGTTTTTAAACTTTGGTTGTGTTCTTCAATACATTACTACTCAGTTCACTTCGGATACGATAAATAAAAATAGTAAACTACAAACACCAGCAGTGAGCCATGGCAGTTAAAGTGATGTCAAACTGCATTCATTCTACAGTGTAGATAATACCCTAAATCTGGCTTCCTGTGCTGCTTCTGGCATGACTGGCTTGGTGGGAGCTAACAGGGATTTCTAGGGCGCAGATCAATTTGCACCCGGATGCCCTCATTTTGTCCTCGCACGTTGTTCAACTATGCCACGTGGTGAGAATGAATGTGACAAGGATTTTACAACACTTAAAAAAAAACTAGCACAATCACTATTTTTTAAAGTGAAATGCTATCATATACTTAAGAACAAATCACTGGGGTCCAGATCTTAAATAGTCAAAAGATTATTGTTTGATGATGACGTTAAACTGCCATGAAAGTGTAAGAATCTGTAAGAGGGTTCCTTGTCAATGACAATTCCCCTTTGAGCTGTAAGCTTTTCAAAGGCTAAAAACTTTTTTCTTCTCTGTCTGCCTTCTGTGCAGTTCACCTTGGAAAATGTTCTCCCTGAGTGGCCATCATAATTGCTGATGAAGTGTGTGTGTGTGTGTGTGTGTGTGTGAAATACTGCAGTCCTCCTCAATCAAACCTCTGTGTTACTTTTTAAATATCCATGCCATGTGGCTGGTGCACATACTGCATTTGAAAGCGGACCTTTGGCTCTACATATTGATTTATGTAACCCTTATGACT
Source organism: Anolis apletophallus (assembly GCA_030556195.1). NCBI lineage: Eukaryota > Metazoa > Chordata > Lepidosauria > Squamata > Anolidae > Anolis > Anolis apletophallus. Next base: position 24,391,381 of record JARBWK010000005.1, on the reverse strand, counting down.
CTGGAGACCAGGAGTGGGTTCCCAACCTGAACATGGAAGCCCACTGGGGGACTTTGGTCAAGTCAAACACTCTCATCTCCAGAAAACCCAGTGATAGGTTTGCTTTAGGGTTGTCATTAGCCAGAAATGACTTGAAAGCGAACACTGTCAATGTTCTAGTTTAGGAGTAGGTAACCTTAACAGATCTTTGGCCCAATTTGCCCTGTCAGGGTCTCTTGTGAGCTGAATGTGAGTTTCCTCATGTTTTGGAGTTCTCCTGGACTCATCACTGAGCCTGGAACACGGTCTCAGCAGTGGCCAGGGGAGCATTTGCACAGTTAAAACTAGTGCGTCGGCTGCGCCCATACCTTGGAAAGTCTAATCTGGTCACGGTGGCTCACGCCCTTGTTACATCCTGAATAGATTACTGCAATGCACTCTATGTGAGGTTCCCTTTGAAGACTGTTCAGAAACTCCAACTAGTCCAATGGGTGGCAGCCAGATTACTAACTGGAGTGACATACAGGGAGCATCCCCCGCCCCCCGTTGTGTCAGCTCCACTGGCTGCCGGTCCATTTCCAAGCACAATTCAAAGTGCTGGTCTTGACCTATAAAGCCCTATATGGTTCTGGTCCAGCTTACTTGTCTGAATGTATCTTCCTCTATTTCCCACCTTGGACTTTAAGATCACCCAGGGAGGCCCTGCTCTTGGTCCCGCCTTCTTCTCAAATGTATTTGGTGGGGACAAGAGACAGGGCCTTCTCGGTGGTGGCCCCCTGCTTCTGGAACATCCTTCCCAGAAAGATTAGGTCAGCTTCATCCCTTCTCTCCTTCAGGAAAAAGCTTAAATCATGGTTCTGGGGCGGGCATTTGGGAAGCAGGCTTGATAGTGATTGCAATGTTTACGTGAACTGACAATGGACAGGTTCTGATAAAATCTTGGGATGCTGAATTGGATTGGATTTGGTTACATGGTTGTTAATAATGTTTTTAAATGGATTTTAACTTAATGGTTTTATTTAATATGTAATGTTGTGATATATTGTGTATGTATTCTGTATGTGTTGACATTGAATTGTTGCCGTTGAGAAGGATGGGGTACAAATGTTGGGGGGGGGGGACTAAATAAAGGAAATGTGAGGGGAAATATCCTCACACATTTAAGAACTGGGATTCATAGATCCAGTAATGTTATTCACCTTCTTCTACATACATACAAAATTCCCATGACATTGGGTTGACCAGGAGCTTTAGGGCCAGCGAAAAAATTGTTGTGGGCTAAATGTATTGGCTTCCCCAGTTGACTACTGCCCTTTACTTTATGATTCAGTAGAGGTAATCCTATCAGCAACTGGCCCCAATTGCACCTTGCAGTTATAGCACCATGATTCCACATTAATTCCTAGAATAATAGAGGTAGAAAAAGTAGAAGATACCATAAACCCAACCCCTTGATGTGCAGGAATTGATAACGAAAGCACAGGTGATCAGGGATGTGCAGTATAGGGAGGAACAATTTGAATTCTCAGCCAGAATGTTCTACAAATCCAAGTGTTCCATAGGTTGTAGCCATAGCAGTTGAAATGAAATTGCAGTGCTATAATGGACTAGTCTGGACCCCAGTTTACCTGTCAAAGGACAGCTTGAACAAAAGGATCTTTGGCTGTTGGGATAAGGTAAAGAGAAATAGAGGCCCTGAGCCTGAGAACAGCCTCCAAAATGGCATCTGAAAATAGAGAAACACTGATCAGGGTGAGGCCCTTCTCTCGCTCCCGCCCCATCACAAATGTGACTTGTGGAAACGAGGGAAAGGGCCTTCTCTGTGGTGGCCCCTCGACTCTGGAACTCGCTCCCCAGAGATATTAGACAAGCCTTCACCCTGGCAGTCTTCAGGAAGAGCTTGAAAACTTGGCTGTTCAAGTGTGCCTTCAATTGATGAATGAACAAATTTGGCACAAATACCTGATATGCTCAAATTTGAATAATGGCGGTGTTGGAGGGGATTGATTTTGTCATTTGGGAGTTGTAGTTGCTGAGATTTATAATTAACCTACAAACAAAGAGCATTTTGGACTCCACCAACGATGGAATTGAACCAAACTTGGCACACAGAACTCCCATGAACAACAGAAAATACTAGAAGTGTCTAGTGGGCATTGACCTTGACTTTCGAAGTTGTAGTTCACCTACATCCAGAGAGCACTGTGGACTCAAACAATGATGGATCTGGACCAAACTTGGCACGACTTCTCAATATGCCCAAAAGTGAACACTGGTGGAGTCTGGAGGAAATAGACCTTGACATTTGGGAGTTGTAGTTGCTGGGATTTATAGTTCACTTACAATCAAAGAGCATTCTGAACCCCACCAACAATAGAATTGGGCCAAACTTCCCACACAGAACCTCCATGACCAACAGAAAATATTGTGTTTCTTGATGGTCTTTAGCAACCTCTCTGACACCCCCTTGAGGCCCCCCTAGGGCCCCGACCCCCAGGTTGAGAAACACTGACATAGAGCATTTAGATAGCATATGCATTTTTTGCAAATCTGTATTTTTTTTTTGTTCTTGAATTGTCTTCCTCCCCCACCTCCTCCACTGCCACCAATGCATCTGCAGCCACCTTTATCTTGTGGCAATGAGATTCATTCTGCTGAAAGGGAAAGGGCCTCATCTGCAGATGGGTACTTCTTACTCTTTCACACTCCAAAAATAAACCTTTTTTGGGTGTTAAGAACGAAGCGTTCCTTCAATTTTAATTCAGAAAAAAAAGATGGGAAATGCTGCTCTAATATATTCTGGGCTAAGTCTGGGTTGTTAAAATCCACACTCTTTGCTTTGCCTGTGATTCTTTCTTCTCCTTTTTAAAAACAGTGCCTCTTTTATTTGCACAGTCATTTCGCACACCAGCTTTTCCCCCTAGCTAGGTGGTCTATAAAATATTTCTATTGCTGGTTTCAGCCACCAAAGCATCTCCAACTCTAGCCCATAATGACAAAGTACTGCCAGTCTCGACTTCCTGAGATTTGTACCTTGAGACTGAGGCTAGCACGTCCTCCATCTCCTCTCTCCCACTCCCTCCCCCCTTTCTCCAATCATCTAAACAAGTTGCTATTCTTGCACATTAGAAGAGCCAAGCTCTCACAAGGAAAGTTCTCTGGACAGCCTGCAGCTTGCCAAAATGCAGAACATAGCACACGGAGGTACTGCTGCAATCCTACACACTCAAGGAAGCTTGCAGCACCCAGTTGTTTACTAGGCAAAGGGGCAAACTGCCTGTGTCTAAGGAATTTCTGGTAGTGTTATGCTTTATACAAGAGTAAACTCAATGTTCTTTCCCATGTCCATTCATTCTTACTGCTATTCTAGGGATTCGCTTGTTAATCAGCCATGCTAGCTGGGATGTCTTGCAGACTGTACCAATCCCATGAAACATGTTTATGGGGAAATGCTAGAATGAACATCCCTAAAGGTATTTTGGAAAATGTTAGAGGTGATTCCACAGGAGTCTAAAAACCTCACCAGACAGTGGGGAATCCACCCTGTCTTGGGGACGGATCCCCACGTCGGATATCACATGACATCATGTGACTTCCGGTGGAGGTCCCACCCCCGACTGGAGAAAACACATTGTTGGACTCTTCCCCCACAACTTCGGAGGCTTCCCGTGTTGTGCTGGCTCCAATGAAACCAGCTAGGGTCTTGCCAGAAGGGCGATGCTTCCCCTATGTGATGGGGAAAGTGTTGTCAGAGGGAATTGTGTGCAGGGCAACGGATTCGCCTCACTGTTCTCGGCAAAGAGTTGGAAGAGACCTCGTGAGTCATTCTGTCCAACCCCTTGCCAAGAAGCAGGAAAACTGCATTCAAAGCACCCCTGACAGATGGTCATTCAGCCTATGCTTAAAAGCCTCCAAAAAAGAAGCCTCTACCACACTCCAGGGCAGAGAGTTCCACTGCTGAACAGTTGCCTGCCAACCCCCAAAATAAGAGACACAGGTACAGGCATGGAGTAAACTATGGGCAACTTTATTGACTGTTACCTAATTAAATCTTGAAACTTTCTTTTCTCTGAACTTAACGTGAGATACGAATTTGGTGAGGCTAAAACCGAGGTAGTGTTCCTTCCCAACCTACCCCTCGGCTGAAATTGGGTGAAACACCAGTCCCCCAGTGGCGTAATCCTGGATGACCTTGCAGAGAAATGTAATGGATAATTTTGCCTCAAGGAAATTGAGGTCAGAATCTCCTGTTCCTTGGCCATTTGCGTACGCCCTCACCTGGGTTATAAGGACCACAGATGAGGGTTTCAGTTCCTGACCTACAACAAATGTGTGTTGGGTATATGCCAAAATATGTCATTATCTTCTAATTTCGGTAGCCTATTTAAGGACATCAAGACTCCCAATTTTCCTTTAAACAGTATAGGATAGGCTAAAAAAATCTCTACAACATAGGGGGGGGGGGATTCCTACCTGGCCCCTATTGGTGACCTGGAATTATACTGTTAGTGGCAGGAGGGTGTTCAAAGTCTTCTTAGAAAATGAAGCAAGAGGGGTGGAAGCTGGCTCCATCCCCTCTGGAAAGTAGATCTGGCCCTTCCCCGGAGGAGGAGGCAAATCTCCTTCACAACCCCAGCTGTGCGGGGATTGGGAAGTCCTGCTCTCATAGTTAGGAAGTTCTTCCTAATGTTCAGGTGGAATCTCCTTTCCTGTAGTTCTCCAAGACAGAAAATGACTAAGCTTCCTTCAGTTGTAAACACATGTTTACCCCACATTCAGAATTTGTTCTTTCTGAGTATGTTACATTACTGAGGATGAAGGAGGCACACCAGCATTGAAGCAGGACCTTCACCTTTTTGGTAATGCCTTGCTGGTGTGCCACCTCCTCATGATTGTGCCACCTCCCTCCATTATTGATGGGAAAGCTCATCATCAGCCACAGATCACACCACATTACTATCACTTACTTGGTATAATTAGCCCATTCTACTTCTGTACCAACATGCTGGCACTGAAGTTATGACAGGGATCAGGATTTTCCACCTCTCCAACTCTCCTCTACTCCTTCCTACTCTTCCCAAGGCAGTAATTCTTTCATTTGAAGTTTTATTTTTAATGTTTTAATAACTTTTGCTGTAATTGTAAATAATATTTTTTAAAATTTTTAAAAAGTATTACAGAGCAGCAGAACTGTGGGAGGGTGAAGCTATGAGGCTTACTGGTAGCATGGCTGCTGGAGCTTGGATCAGTGAGTTGGCACAGTGGCGCAAATGCAGAGAGGCTTGATAGGAAGTTTGTTCATCACAATACATTGCTGCTATCAGTGATTGGGCAACTGCCGTGGGATAGTTCCAGGTTTCTTATACCAATGTCATTTAAAATTATTGCAGTAAACCAGGCAGAAAGTATTTGTAAATTAATGTTTAGCATTGGCATTTTTCAGGGATTTCATTGCATGTGATTTACTTGTGACTACGTATTAAAAAGTCAGCATGGTGCAGAGGTTTGAATGTGGACTAGGCTCTTGGAAACCAGGGTTTGAATCCCCACTCAGAACTTTATCACACATTCCTGTTGTTCTGCAGCAATTGTGCCATTTAAATGAAAGGAAACATACAGGGTGGAACAATCACTATCTCACTTCTCTTTGTGTGTGTGCGTGTGTCAGGAGGAACTTAAGAAACTGCAAGTTGCTTCTGGTGTGAGACAATTGGCTGTTTGCAAGGATGTTGCCCAAGGGATGCCCAGATGTTTTACCATCCTCTGGAAGGCTTCCCTCATGTCCCCGCATTGGAAGCTGGAGCTTACAGACAGGAGTTCAACCTGCTCCCCGGATTCAAAACTCTGACCTTTTGGTCAGCAGTCCTGCCGACACAAGGGTTTAACCCATTGCACACCCAGGGGCTCTCTCTTCTCTGAAATTGCACCCCAGGGCTGCTTTGGCAATGCAGGGTCTTGCAACCACCTCACTAACTTTGCTTGTTTTACTTTTTTACTTCCCTCCCTTTTGCTTTGACAATCCTAATGCTCCTTGGTTCTCCCCACTGAGCTCAATCTGTTTAGGTGATTAAAAAAGGGTTGCAGACCCATTAACCTTACCTCATTTCCTAATAAACAAAAGGAGGAGCCAGGCAGCTTTCCCAGTGCAGTCCAGCCAAATAATGTCTTTAAAACCCCTCTGTGTGAATGTATCTTTCGCTTCTCTCCTTCATGCCCAAAACTAAATATTTTGGACAGTTTTGACAAGATGAATCAAAGCACGTTGCTTAGGAATAGTGAAGAGGAGAAGAGGGGAATCATGCTCTTTCACAATACATGACTGCAGAAATATCACAATGGCAATGAAAGGGACCCTTCACACCAGAGGTAGTATTAGAACAGCAGAAATCTTGGGACTAACTGATGGGTTATTCTGTCTGTGAAAAGAAGTGTTCCACTAATGTTGTGTTTCTCAACCTTCCTAAAGGCCACGACCCCTTGATACAGTTTCTCATGTTGTGGTGACCCACAGCCATAAAATTATTTTTGTTGCTACTTCATAACTGGAAGTTTGCTACTGTTATGAATCATAATGTAAATATCTCATATGCAGGATGTATTTTCATTCACTAGACCATATTTGGCACAAATACCCGATTCATCCAAATTGGAATACTGATGGGTTGGGGGGGGGGGGGTTGATTTTGTTATTTGGGAGTTGTAGTTGCTGGGATTTATAGTTCACCTACAATCAAAGAGTATTCTGGACTCTACCAATGATAGAATTGAGCCAAACTTGGCACACAGAAAACCCATGACCAACTGAAAATAGTCTTTGGCAACCCCCCTGACCCCCCACCCCTGCTCACCACCCCCCTGGGGTCCCAACCCCCAGGTTGAGAAACACACTAATGATTGCAATGCAAAGCAGCTACAGAATGGATGTGATGTCATACAATAAGTACTGGCCAAATATGCTATTATCTTGATGTACTTCCATTTTACCAGCTTTGTGCGATAAAGTCCATAGTCAGGGAAACCCACTGGGTAAATCAAAATCTCTCAGCCTCAGAGGAAGGCAAAAGGCAATCCCCTTGAAACAAATAATGCTAAGAAAACCCCATGCTAGGTGAGCCAAAAGTCAGAAAAGTCTTGAAATTATTACATATTACACTATGTAACACAATTTTCATTCCTGGGTTATAAATGTTATTTCCTAATTGGTTCTTTCAGAAAAACATGGAAAAAGCTTATTGAACTACAAAACCTTTGCTTCTGTGGGACATCCTGCAGCATATTTTGCTATAGTTTTTCAATGAATATTTCATAGAGTCTCAACCAATTCAAAATAGTTTATGGCAGCCACAAAAATGAAGCTTCTGGTGTGTAACAACAACTTTCAAAGTCAGTAGAACACAATTAAACAGGAAATAACACTTTCAAACCAGGAACAGATCCCCCCCCCCAATTTTGTTACATAGTGTTATGGACAGAATATGACTAAATAGTGATTATTACAGCTGACGAAGTTTAAAAGCTGTCCAGGTATTCTAGTCATGTCTTATTTTTCTTATAGTGTTCAGGTAAACCTGTATTTGACAGAAATCTGTGTGTAGCAGGACATGCAGTCAAAATAGGTTTAAGATTATAGACTGCAAGACCTAGGAATTAATTAGTGAATGTCTAATAAAAATGGAAAATGTCATTACATTTTTAAAATTTGAGGTATAGATTTAAGTGGCAATTTGACATTAACAAATTCTATAATGTAGCCTGCCAGTTAATTAATTAAGTTAGAGAGGGTGCAAAAGAGCCAAAAAAAATTGCATTTCCCAGCTGGTTCTTCAGCTTAAATGTTTTTATCTTGAATTTTGTAAAAACCCTTTCTTCTTGATTTTTGTTATCCCCCAGGGTTGGGAAATTGCCATGCTTAGCTCACAAATCCTAACCTTTTGCTTTGGTACATTATTAGATTGTGATAGTTTAGAAAATATAAGGTTAGTTTGAAAACATCTACATTGTACAATAGTCATGAGCGGAGATGTGAATCAAAAAATGTTTGATGGTTCTTATTGGACCAATTTCTAGTAAAAATGAATGGAATAATGTTTGATTTGTAATTGCTCCTAAGATTAATTTAATTTAGGATTTTCTACTAAAATATATTTTATTCAGTTTCAGTTATACATTTCATGAATTTTTGCAGGGAGTTTCATAAATCTTTAGTTGCATCTGAAGTAGGAAATGTTACTTTTTTGACTTCTAATCCTGGAGTCCTCAAACCACTTTAGTCAATGGTAATACTGACAAGGGAATTCTGGGAGTAGGAATCTAGAAAACATTAATTTTCCATGTTTTTATATTAGTTTTGCCTAAAATCAGTTGCTATTCTGATTCTAACAAGATCTACTAAATCAATGGCAATTTCACATATGGGTTTTTCTATAATGGCCCAAAACGTTATGACAGACCAAAGGCCACTTCTGGGTGTCGAAATGACATCCAAGGACCTCCTATTTGTAACAAATAGTAAAATGGGTTAACTTGGTTTAACCCTGCATTTTGATAAGTTGGGGAATGCTCCAAAGTTTTGGTGAAACTCTGGAGCAGCCCCACACTTTGGGATGAGTGTGGACAACTGAAACTGACTTTAATCCAAATTGGTCTGCTTTCCACATGGGCTGGCATTGCAACAAAGGGAAACAAGGTACTGGGCCCATATTACCCCCACCTCCCATCACTGTGAAAAAAAGGCTATGGAGCTCTGGGGACCTCGTGGGCATCATCAGGCAAGATTGCTCCCACCTTCTCCATAGTCACATGCAGGGGCGGTCTAAGGGAATTTGCAATGGTAGGCGAAGATTATTTTGGCGCCCCCCACCCCAAAAAATTATTTGCCCCCCCAAACATTATTCCCCCCCCATTTTTTTTAAAGAGGTACCTTGCGCACGCTCCTTTCATTCCTCCCGCGCGCCACCACTCCTTGCCCTGTGCAATTCGGCCTTCGAAGGCCCCTCCTAGCGCTTCCTGGTGCCCGCTGCCAGCCCCACCCACGGAGCGCTCTCCCTTGCCCTGTGCAATGCCCCATGGGAGGGGCCGGCAGCGGGCACCAGGAGGTGCTAGGAGGGGCCTCGCACACATGCTCAAGTGAGCTTCGTAGACACAGCGCATGCGCGCAGAGATTTTCGTGCGTGTGCGCAGTTTTTACGGAGCTCACTTGAGCTCCATAGACACAGCGCATATGCGCGAAAATCTCCGCGAGCATGCACAGTGCCTACGGGGTTCCCTTGAGCTCCGTGGACACAGCGCATACATGCGAAAATCTCCGCGAGCATGCGCAGTGCCTACGGAGTTCACTCGAGCTACGTAGGCACTGGGCATGCGCGCGAAAACCTCCGCGCGCATGCGCGGTGTCTACGGAGTTCAAGTGAGCTTCGTAGACACAGCGCATGCGCGCGGAGATTTTCGCGTGCGTGCGCAGTTTTTACGGAGCTCATTTGAGCTCCGTAGACACAGCACATGCACGCGAAAATCTCCGCGAGCATGCGCAGTGCCTACGAAGTTCACTTGAGCTCCGTAGACACAGCGCATGCGCGTGAAAATCTCCGCGAGCATGCACAGTGCCTACGGAGTTCACTTGAGCTACGTAGGCACTGGGCATGCGCGCGAAAACCTCAGCGCGCATGCGCTGTGTCTACGGAGCTCTAGTGAGCTCCGTAGGTACTGCGCATGTGCACAAAAAACTCCGTGCGCATGTGCTGTGTCTACAGAGCTCTAGTGAGCTCCGTAGGTACTGCGCATGCACGCAAAAACTCCGCGCGCATGCGCAGCGCGTGAAACCGCGGAGGGCGACGCAGCAGCAGCGCGGAGGGCGACGCCGCGGCGCCCCACAATGGCGCGTCCAAGATGGCGCCCTACGCGATTGCGTAGGCCGCGTAATTGGAAAGACCGCCCCTGGTCACATGGTTTGTTGATGTTAGCAAACATGCTTGGCGAGGATCAAGAAGAGCTCTATGGCAATCACGTAGCAGCAACAGGTGACATTTAAGGTAAGGTGATAGTCCAGCAAGGCCAAACCAGTTTAGGCCCCACTGCTAAACTGTCTTGCTGCCTCCATCGTATGGGCAGTGTAGCCAACCCTAGGGCCAGTCCAGAGTATTATTTCTCCTGACTGATTTCAGCATGTATCGATGTATCATTTATTGACTTTCCATTCAGTAATACATTCAATGAGTCTACTCTAATGGCAACTAGCAGTTGGATTTACATATCCTCCAACATTTCAAAGATGAAAACTAGGAGATGTGTGTTTAAGCAACATCAGAGTATGGTCAATATGTCAAATTTTTTTAAAGGGGAAGAACACATAAATTGAGTCTATAGGGAAGAGCATGTGAGAGTTGGTAAATGTGAACAAACAGAATAAGCAGAAGCTTTACCACAGTATTTAAACTTAGGTATATCCTGCTGTATAATAAAATGTCACCTAGGCTTGAGAAATAAGTAACAGTATATACTTTAGTTCAAAGGTTCAAACATGGTAAGGTTATATACATTGGTCCCTTTGAATTCAGGCAGGGAACAGAGGAATAAAATTTATTTATTTATTTATTTATCACATTTCTATACTGCCCCTCACAGCCCAAAGGCGACTCGGGGAGGTTTACACAAGGCAATCTCTGCCCTCCAATCAAAACACACAAAAAAACCCAAACAAAACAATAACCATATAACACAACAATTAGCAATTAAAAACATACAATTACAGTTCTCAGCATCACGTTGAAATCACTTAAAATGGCTATTTCCAAAATAGCCCCTTTAAGTAGTCTTTGAAATAAGCCTCAAGCTTTAAAATTATCAGTCTTTAAGATAGTTGGCAGTTAGCAATCTCTTCACTGTCAAAAGTGAGAACAAATGGCAGAACGACAGTTAGAACCGTTGGCCTCAGCAGCTAGCCAGAGGCAGCAGCCAATCAGAACTCTGGCCCTTGGCACGCTCTCTCCAGTTAACGCATCATATCATGGTGTCCTTTTTCAAATCCTAACAGAGTAAGCATCTGCTTCTCCTCCCCTTTACCACCTTCTGAGTTAAATGAGTGTGAACTGTTTTTGCCCTTTAAACTGAGGCTCTTTCTAGCTGTATAAATCCACATTGAACTGGATTATATGGTGGTGTGAACTCAGATAATCCAGTTCAAAACAGATATTGTGGATTGTCTGCCTTATTATTCTGCATTATATGATTGTGTGGAAGGGCCGTTAGTTTGCATCAACTGAAGCAAACTACAGATAAAGGGAGACGTGAGAATGAGAAATTGGGACATTTCAAGAGCAACCGAAAAGGTGGGATGGCAAAGGATGAATTGGGACTGTTCCTGAAGGCATAGATTCAGAAGAGAAAACATGCGGCAACAATAAAAGTTTTAGAAGAATACAGAGATTTATAGAAGTAACCAGTGATTCTCATGGTGAGAGCTAAAGGGCACATTGCTACATCCAGCATTTTTTCTTATTCAGAAAAATGTCTCATCTGTACTAGGTGCTGTATAAAAATAGAAAGAACAGGTCCCTGCTTGTAGGCACAAAATATCGAAAAATAAATCCTCCTGAGACAAAAGGTATGGGAGATTGGAAGCACAACATGTGCCAGTTTGGAGATGAGAAGGAAAAAAGAGTAAAAGACATGTATTTGGAGAAGAATTGTCAAGATTTTTGAAAAGTCAGATATTTATTAGAACCTTTATTTTCTTAGAAAAGCAGCATTTTATCCTTCCAATTAATTGTGCAGTCTCAGAATGGCTAATAACAAACGACTCAAGCAGGCATGTAGCCAGGGGGGGGCTAAGGGGGGGCTTCAGCCCCGAAATTCTCAGGGTGGTCCGCGAAAAGGCCTTACTGGTACATTATTTAAATTGTTATGTTTATTCATATCATGATCTGATCACCATGCTCATTATATCCCACATTAATGGGGTTATTGGGATAACAATACAAAAGGTTTGCTAGGGTAGACCCTCTTCCACCCAGTCTCAGCCCCCGAACCAAACTCAGCCCCCAATCAAAATCCTGGCTACGGCCCTGGACTCAAGGAAATCACAGCCAATATGTAACCAAATTGCAATGAAAGAAACACAGGTAACATGAAAACTTGTGTACAGGATGACACATCATCAGGAGAAGAGGCTCTTTCGAATGTTAACATTTTTCAAGGTTGAACAGTTTAGGGTGAAGACAAAGGCTGGGTTTTCATAGCAGTTCCAGTAAGTTCTTTTCCTCATGGATTCATAGTTTGTCTCAAAGACAAGTAATAAACAGTAAAGAGAATTGCTATGAGGGAACTAGGTCAGATCCTCAAGTGTAAAGATGAATGACTAAATATTAACTTCAGGATTGTTTATGCCATAATATTTCTGATTGCCACAAATGGATTTGGGAAGTGGGCAGGGAGCAAACCTGACAAGAGGAAAATCAACTCAGTTGTAATGTGGTGCTCAAGGAGAGTCTACTGTGGACAGGCAAATGGGTAAACAAATAGATCTGAGACCCATGACTTCCTCCCATGGATGTTTCTTTCCATTTTCTCTCAATTTTCTCACACTGGCAAAATGGAGTCCCACGGACTCCATCCCATGACACACAACTACTTCCGGTGATCGCCCACCATGTGTGAAAATGGAGAGAAGACTCAGTTTTCAGGAGTCTGGTGTGACTTAACTCCTGATTTTAGAAAATGGGGGGAAAAGAGAGAAAGTGGGAAGAAAACAGTGAAAGGTTGTGAGATAGAATCATAGAATCCTAGAGTTGGAAGAGACCTCGTGGGCCATCCAGTCCAACCCCCTGCCAAGATGCAGGAAAAACGCGTTCAAAGCACCCCCAACAGATGGCCATCCAGCCTCTGTTTAAAAGCCTCCATCACACTTGGGGGTAGAGAGTTATACTGCTGAACAGCTCTCACAGCCAGAAAGTTCTTCCTAATGTTCAGGTGGAATCTCCTTTCCTGTAGTTTGAAGCCATTGCTCCGCGTCCTAGTCTCTAGGGCAGCAGAAAACAAGCTTGCTCCCTTCTCCCTGTGACTTCCACTCACATATTTATACATGGCAATCATGTCTCCTCTCAGCCTTCTCTTCTGCAGGCTAAACACAGCCAGCTCTTTAAGCTGCTTCTCGTGGGGCTTGTTCTCCAGACCCTTGGCCATCCCCAAAGATGGATCTTCCTGGGAAAGAATGGGATAATATGTTTTCCCCACTCTTCTCAATGCCTTCTTCTATTTCCTTCATTCTTGTCTGATAAAGTCCTCAATCAAGCCTGAACTTTCCCTAGAAGATGACTAAAAGTGAAGTTATTGTGGTTTGGGCACATCATAAGATACCATAAGATGCTTTTGCAAAAGACAATAGTAGGAAAAGTGGAAGTTGTTGTGTGCTTTCAGCTCACGTCCAACTTATGTCAAGCCTCAGGAGACCCTATCAGGAGTTTTTCTGGGGTTGAGAGTATGTGATTCACTCAACTTCGCCCAATGAGTTTCTATGGCCAAGGGGTGAATTAAACCCTGGTATCTAGAGTCACAGTCCAACACTTAAATCACTACAAAATGGAAAGCAGTAAGAAAAATGAAATACCATATTCCAGACGGACTAATTCAACAAAGGCAGCCATGACCCAGATATTGCAAAATCTGAGCAGGGCTGTTGGTGACCAGGACTTTTGGAAGCCTCTTACTATTTTTTCATTGGTCAAAGCCTCTAGATCAGGGGTGCTCACACTTTTTCAGCATGGGAGCTACTGATTATAAAACCAAGTCCCAAAGATCGCCTACCCAGAAATGTAAAATGTATAACTATTTTCTTATTTATTTATTTATATTTATTATTCATTTTTATGTACTGCTCCTTCCAGCAGGCTCGGGGCAATTTACATAAAATGAAGTTATAAAACATCAACATCTCAATTTAATAACAACAATATAAAACAGAGCATAAAAATACATCCAACCACCCCATTTCTCCCACACTGCCATATTACCACACATATTATCAGCCAGAAAGTAAGAAGAGAGGCTTTTGAACTGCAAAGCCATTTAATACTCAGCAAGGTAAACAAAGGGGCATGCAAAAATACATCCAACCACCCCATTTCTCCCACATTTCCATATTCCCCAACATATATTTCTCAAGGAACAAAGCAAGCAGAGAGGCTTTGGACCTAAAAGGCCATTTTTAAACATTAAAAATAAACAAAGAGACATGCCACAGAACAATCAAGCACCCACCCCAAAGTAAAAAGACCGACCTTTGAGATGCAGTAAGGAAATAACCCCAAAGCGTCCTTCTCCTCCTCCTCCGTCGTTGCTCCTATTTCCACGCCGCCAGCATGTGTGCCGCCTCCAAGAGCTCATGAGAAGTCTGAGAGGCAGAATGGGTGCTTCTGCGCATGCACGCGGGGCCAGCCATGCATCCAGGCCCACCCCCTTTGGTTTCCTACGACTCTGAGTGGCTGGAGAAGGACGGAGGGAGGAGGAGGAATCCAAAAGAGGGGGCCCATTCTGCCTCTTGGACTCTGGAGCTTTTGGAGGCGGCGCGCGAGCAGGGAGCGGGGAGGAGCAACGACGGAGGACTTCTTTGCAGCGTGCAGGGGTGCGTGAAGAGGACCAACAGCAAAAAACATGGTCAGGGGCCTGAAGATCAGCAGGATGAGGCCCAAAGATCACCCTGGTGATCGCAATCACCGTTCTGAGCACCCCTGCTCTAGGTAGCAAATAATAAAGCAGAATTGTGGGGTAACTTTCGGTCTTCATCTGATTCACTGTTACATTTTTAATGTTTCAAATGCATCCATATTGCACTTTACAGAAACAATCTCAGTAAACTTTAAAAAACTTGCTGCAAAAATACTCTGAGGATGAAGGCAGGGAAATGACAAAGTGCATAGGTGATGTCATGGGTGCGAGACAAAACACGTACCCCACAGCTGGCCTTTTTCCAAGTCAATAAAACCAGCAGAATTGACTTTTCCAGAGTTCACTGCAGAATATTAAAACACACACTGTCTGTCACCTCTGTTGGGACAGATTCACAGGCAACTGCATTATTTAGGGGCATCTGGTGAAACTAACCAGAGGAAAGGTTGGGAGATCAATTTTAAAATGTGTGTTGGGAGACCAGACTAATAGATAGGAAAGGAGATATGGTTCTTCAATGGGATTGAGGTTAGAAAAACTCAGGGGGGGGGGGGGCTGCTAGCAAAAATGAAGCACATCCTCTACTTATACAATTACATTTACACATTATTTATTGATTCAAATATATGAGAAGATCTCAGGGTGGCTAACAAGTAACATTAAAACAGCTCAACAGTTTTAAAAAAGTAAAAAAATTAAACTCAAACATACTATCTAAGCTAATTGGGCTGCATCTACAGTCACTGCAATAAATAATAATAATACTTTATTTTTAATCCTCTCTCTCTCTCTCTCTCTCTCTCTCTCTCTCTCTCTCTCTCCCCCCCCCCCCAAGGGGACTGTAGAATTAATGTAGTTTGAAACAACTTTAATTACCATGACACAATGCTATGAAAAACTAGGATTTGCAGTTTGGTGAGGAACAAACATTATTTGGCAAAGAAGGCTAAAGACAGTGTACAACAGCAATTCCCATGATTCCGTAGCATTGAACCACGAAAGCAAAAGTGGTGACAAACTGCATTGTCTTGTTTATCTACAGAGTAGATAAACAAGATTTAAATGTTTTAAAACTAGGTATAACAATTTTTGGGTGATGAGCAGGCCGGTTTTAACTTGATGTCTAAATGAAGTGAATTTTCGTACCTGTTGGGCTTCCAGTGAGATGGCATTCCATGTTGGGATGCCCCAGTTGCGAAAGTGCTTTCTTATGTATTGTCAAAGACTTTCATGGCTGGAATCACTGGGTTGTTGTGAGTTTTCTGGGCTGAATGGTCATGTTCCAGAAGCATTCTTTCCTGATGTTTCTCCTGCATCTACGGCAGGCGAAATGTCAGGAGATAATGGTTCTGGAACATGGCCATACAGCCTGGAAAACTCACAACAACCCAATGCTTTCTTATGTCCCATCCAGTGTATTGACCTCAGTGATGTGACATTGAAGATTTCCCTTTCCCAGTAGACCTTAATTTTCAGATACATACGAGGAGGCACTCCCTCAAATATTGAGGTTTCAAGCTGTTTAAAACTTTAAATGTCAACAGAAGCACATTGAATTCAGTCCAGAAACATATTGGCATCCAGTGCAAATTTTTTAAAAATGCCATTACATGTTGTCCATAGGTTAGCAGTTGAATTGTTGCATTTTGCACTAGAGGCAGTTTCCAAGTCTTCTTTAACAACAGCCCCACAAAGAGCACATTATAGTAGTTTAATTGGGATTTGTTGTGTAGACTTTTGGCCTGCAGATGACACATAATGGTGACAGGCCTCTTGAGGTTTAGAGGGGGCTCTATCAGTCTCCAAGCTTCAAGAATCGCAGTATAGATTGGTGCCATTTTGGAGTTTGCTGTGTAAGGAGAGTACTTGTTTGCAAAATGGGTTTTACATTTAAAAGCTTTTGGCAAAGATCTTATACCAGGGTTACATAGTTTACATTCCTGCCCTAATTGTGTTATGTAGTGTACCTCTCTGCCCCAATTAAATGGGTACATTGCACAATTGAATCAAGATTTTATTTATTTTATTTATTTATTTAATTTCACATTGATCACAGCAAAAATACATGGGCGGCATGAATCAACAATTGTTAAAACAATTAAAAAAACATCACATAAAACATAAGCCACATTTAAAATCATTATCAGAGCATGGATTGGGGGACATCGTTTATTATTTGATTGTCAGAGCATGGATCATCATCATCGTTTATTATTTGATTAGTCGCCCTCCACCAAGGCGCTCTGGGCGACTTACATAACATAAAATAAGCAATACATCAGTAAAATCAGAACTTATACAGAACAAAGACCTTGATTTAGTTACAGGTTGAATGTTCTGCTAAAGAGCCATGCCTTGAGAGCTTGCGCAAAAGATCGAAGACTCCTTGCTCCAGGGAACTGTTGATTATACTTTCCAATGGGACTCATAGACCTTCCAAATAGTCCTTCACTAGCCAGGAGGGGCATGGGTCAAGGGAGCATGTTGTCGACTTTGCTGCTGTCAGGGTCTTATTGATGGCTTCTGCATCTAGTGGGACGAACCGGTCAAGAGTGGTTCTCGTGGGTGAGCATGGGGACTTGAGTTCATTCACTGTGCCTGCTGTGGGAGGCAATTCTTGCCGAAGATAGCAAACATGCAATTGAATAAACAACCATTTATACAATATTCCTCTTTATGAAATGGTACAGCACACAGAACCCCACTTCTGCACAAAATGCCCAACAGCTTCCATAGCCCGATATATACATATATGAGACACCAACAGAATTCTGGCCCTTATGTTCATTGCTGGTTTGAAATGCCACAGAATTTTGCACATTAGAAAAGTCTGCAAAATGATTGTCCCTCTTTTGTTTGTGGTTCAGAATAAGAGAGTGTTGCTGATGTTTTGTTCGACCTGGCTTCTTTCGCAACTCCTTTTCATTATCGCACTTACCTTGACAGCACATCTGTCCTCCACAGCCAAGCTCTTTCATTCTTTCTGATTCATCATTTGCAAAAACATGCAGTCACCTTGGAAAAAAAATAAATGGTGGATTTTCTCTTGTTTATTTTTTTTATTTGTTATGCTGGTGCAGTAGCAGCAATATAAACAACTGTGATGTGACATGAAAGTGTTGCGCACAAACACAAAATGGCTGTGTCCCACTGCATCCTATGCTGGGCTTTGCATTGGTGCCATTACGGTTAAACTTTGGGGGATAAGCCACGAGCTACAGTGAAATCAAAACAAGACAAAAAACCTTTGCTCCAGCTACAATTCTGTGTTCACCTGGAGTTTGCACAGATGAAGAGTGGGACATTTGAGGCTTCTTCATCCCACCAGAGGACTGAATGAAGAACACACAAGCCAGAAGAGACTTATAGTAGATTTGTTTTTGCCTGAGTTTACAGGAAAGAGCAATTCTCCACCCTTTCCCCTCCCTACTGTCATTGAAACACTGGAACTCCAAATCAGACCCAACAACCTGGAGCTCTGAGGGCACCCAGCCTTGGAGTCCATGAATTATCTTTTCCTCAGAAACCTACTGTCAGGCAACTTCCAGTATGAACTCACCAAATTGCACCAAGCACATATCAATACCTCAGGGCAAATCCGATCATCTCATTCAGGAAGGAACATCATTCCTTCGCAATAACCCCAGGAATTTCACAATGGACCCAGGAAAGAGCTATGGGGGTTTCCCAACATCCACCCAGAACTTAGCTCTGGAAACCCATTCAAATCCCAAACACCCAATCAGACATTTTCCTTGAGTAGTCCAGTCTGGCCATGCCAACATCCTTTTCACCTGTTGTTTAGCCAGCCAAAACTAATTGTCTCACTCCAAGCAAATATGTATAAAGCCATTAGCCTCCATTGACTCAGATCCTACCCACATTCCTTTCCTCCCACACCCACCAAGGGTGGACCAATGAAACTGTCACTAAACTTCAAATTGAGAAATGAAAATGTATTAAGGTTCCTGCTAGACTAAGAAACAAATTAGTAACATGTACTATTAGTGTTGTGCATTCAGGGTAAACCATGACCCATTTTGTGTCCCAGCTTTTGGTGAGGGTCCCAATCTGTTTTTCAAGAGCCTCCGAAAATCAGGAGTGCAGATATCTGTTTTCACTTTCCAGTGCGGAAAGATCTATTTTCTCTGGGCCCATTATTTGGGGGGGCTTCTCACCCAGGCTCTCCTTCCCAGTGCATGTTTTGAGGAGTCTTCTTCTTATTCAGCTGCTGGCTCTGGCAGGTGCAGGTGCTCCTGCACATCACACACATTCTCTCCTTGGAAAGAGAATGCATGTGTGGCATGCAGGCCCAGAGCACCCACACCTGCCAGGGCCTGCAGTCGAGCACTTCTTACTCTATGATGCCAAAAAGCAGGCCAGGAGTTGAAACCCACTCCTGCTTGCTTTTGTGTCGAGCTGATTTTCGTAGCGGAAGAGGCCTTCCTGTTGTCTGCTCCCAAAGAAATGAAAGACATTTTAAAAAATGAACGAAATGGGATAAACTAATTCTGCGCACAACTCTAGTGGCTGCTAGAATGTCTCATCTAAACAATGCATGGATTCTAGCAGACACAGATAGTGCCAGTCACCATGCAGGGCAACAAAAGTGTTTCAAACTGCTGTTAACGTCCTATAAATACTTTTGTATGTTTGCATTGAGGCATGTCAGTCTTTAGAGCATAGACTCTTCTGGCATCAACTTTGGCCAAGGTGAATAAACACCTCTGTTCCTTTTGCCTTCAACCTGTCTATTAGGCATGAGAAAAAAAGTTATGAAAATTAAATGAAATCGGAAGGGATTCGTATGTAATGGGACTTTCTAGTTTATACGCATCACGGCAGCTAACCAGGAAATAGACTTTCTTTTACGGTCCTTGAGGCCGACAATTTGCGTAATGACCGTAATTAATTCTTAATTATTGTACTACTCACTTCTCCCTGTCTTCTCCCCCTCATTTCCTTCCCATCTTCATTCATCTTCTTTTTCCTGCATTTCTATGGGGAACTGGAAGTGACGCTGCTGCTAGGCATTCTGGGAAGTGTAGTCCTCCACGCTTCTCCTCCCTCTCCCACCCTCTGCTCTCACTTCCTCGTGGCGGTGGTGGTTTGGGGTCTTGAGGAAGAGAAGGCTGACTCACTTCCTTCTGGGCGCCGCCTTGGTCGTCTTGGCCTTGGTGCTCTTGGCCGGCTTGGGCTTGGCTTTCAGGCTCTTGTCTTCTGCGGGGACTCTCTGTCTTGCCCCACCGCATGGGCCAACTTCAGCCCTCCAGGTGTTTTGGGCGGCAACTCACTCCCCCCTCTCCCCCGCTCTGCTTTCTCTCCCTGCCTCCCTCTCAAACACACACACACTTCTCCTCCTTTCTCTCCCTGCACTCTCTCACATGCTTCTCCTCTGCCCCCTCCTTCTCTTTCCTGGTGGCTTCTCCCCCCCTCCCTTCTCTTCCCCATTGCTCTGTCTTGCCCCACCGCACGGGCCAACATCAGCCCTCCAGGTGTTTTGGACTTCAACTCACACAATTCCTAACAGCAGGTAGGCCAGCATTTCTCGACCTGGGCATCAGGACCCCTGGGAGGGTCACGAGGGGAGTTGCATGGGATTGCCAAAGACCATTAGAAAACACAGTATTTTCTGTTGGCCATGGCGGTTCTGTGTGGGAAACTTGGCCCAATTCTGTCATTGGTGGAGTTCAGAATGCTCTTTGATTGAAGGTGAACTATAAATCCCAGCAACTACAACTCCCAAATGTCAAGGTCTATTTTCCCCAAACTCCATCTGTGTTCACATTTGGGCATATTGAGTATTCATGCCAAGTTTGGTCCTGATCCAGGATTGTTTGGGTTGAGAGTGCTTTCCAAATGTAGGTCAATTCCTCCAAAACCCCTCCAGTATTTTCTGTGGGTCACGGGGGTTCTGTGTGCCAAGTTTGGTCCAGGTCTGTCATTCATGGGGTCTCAGCTGTGGAAGTCAGAGCTGAATTGGTCGAAGGTACTGCAAATCCCATCATCCGTTGTCCATCCTCCCCCAAACATATTGTTTTTGTGATTAATCCCTATGCTTTAACTTTGGTCAATTTGTAACAATGAAAATACATCCTGCATATTAGATATTTGCATTAGAATTCATAAGAGTAGCAAAATTATGAAGTAGCAACAAAAATATGGATGGGGGTCACCACAACATGAGGAACCACTGCATTAATACATATATCTTTCTGTTTAATTGCTATTAGGGAAATAAAACATGAACAAAGGAAGGAAGGAGACAAAGGAAGAAGTAGAGAAAGGGGGAGGGAAGGAAGGAAAGAGAAAAGAAGGGATGTGGAACCGAACCAAAGAGCAAAGGAAGGAATGAAAGAAGAGGGTAGAGAAGGAAGAAAGGAGGGGAAGGGGAAAAATAAAGAGGGTGGGGAGAGAATCGTACTTCACTTTCACAATTGTCCTGAGAGCTAGTAGCTAGCTACTACCTATTATATTTATGTTATACATCTACAGCTCCAGTGCAATTGCACTCCAGAGGTGAAGGGAATGTTCCCCCTTGATTTGCCTGTGCTTTTAACTGTTTCCCTGCTTTGCCTACTTTAGAACTAATTAAGAATTTCGTTAGTAATTACGGTACATTTTAGAACTTTTTGGAAATATTTTTGCAAGTCTTTCTATTACTAATAAAAAAAATCCCCCTCCCCCCCATTAGATTTTCGAATCTCGATTTTTGGGTTCTAAACCATGCCTACTGTCTATATCTGATTTGGTCTTTAGAGCATGGCACGCCAGGTCCCCAAATCCATGGTTCTTGAGGAAACTGAAATCAGGTAACACTACTTTGGCACTTTGAACTCAATTTGAAGCCATTCATATAACTGGGGGACAACTGGAGTGAGTAAAGGACAGAGAAAATTGAACATTTTCAAAACAGCTGAAAAAGTAGGACAATAGGTGATTGACCAGGACTATCCTTGCCAATTCTGGACAGGGCATGAATGTATGAGATATAATCAAAAGTTATCACCCAAACAGGATGCAATGAGCTACATACACCACTAGATGACTTACTAATTCTGAATGGGGTCTTCCTTCTATGTATGTTTTTGTGCCTTGGTGTTGGCCTTTTGATTTTTGGCGACTTCATTAATTTTGTAGGGTTTTCTTAGGCAAGGAATACTCAGAGGTGGTTTTGCTAATTTATTCTCTCTGTGCTTTTCCCTTTTTCCTGTTTTGCAAGTCAGCCTCCTTGGCAGGGAAATTAATGCTCTAACACAAAAGTCCCTTGAAAAATGCAAACCACCAAATTCCACCCCAAACAGAATCACAGAGAGAGAGAAAACCAAGTGTCAAGGGAGTAGGGAGCAGAGGGGACATAAAAATGAGAGACTTGCACATTGATGAACAGTGTAAAAGAACAACCAACAGAAGTAGAGGAAAGAAATACTGCTTTCTTTTATTACTTCCATTAATATTTTTATTTTCAGTTCTCAGTGGGAGAGAACATCATTTAGAAATCTGGGTACCTGGTATTTGTTGGTGATTTCCCATTCAAGTGTGGATCATGGCTTGCCCTGCTTGGCTTTAAAAACTGGATGATCGGATACCTTTCGGGTTTTTAGGCACTATCCTGAGGTAATACAAATAATAATTCTATAGAGTTGTGATCCGCACACAGCTAGAAGTTACAATCAAATGCCTCATCTCTCTTTCTTCCTACACCTTTAGGTGCTTTGCCATAATTTTAATCAATTGCTTCATGCACTCGTCTTTACAAGAGCAGAAAAAAAGGAAAATAGTCCAATGAGTGGTCCATCTCATTGAGTCTGTAATAGGATTATAAATGTACTGTTTGTGTACTTTCAAGTCTAATGGTCACCCAGGCAGACCTATCACAGTTTTTGCAAGATTTGTTCAGAAAGGTTTTGCCCCCGTCTGAGGTTGAGAGAGTGTGATTTGTCCTAGGTTCTGTTGAAGGCTTTCATGGCCAGAATCACTGGGTTGTTGTGAGTTTTTCGGGCTGTATGGCCATGTTCCAAAGTCACCCAGTAGATTTCCATAGCAAACACCACTTCTTTCCAATGCCCTTCCTTAGGCTTTGCTATCCACTGGGCTAAAGTAATCATTTATGGGGTTAAATCTCTTCTTCTAGAATATGATTGTCAACTGAAGACAGAATGGATTATCCCTGCTTGGAAAGGATTGCAGTTCTTCAGTTTACTATTTTTCTCATGTTCAGCTGAAATATCAGATAAGATTAAAAGAAAGCTAATTGAGTCTAAGTATAGTTGTCACTGTATTTAGCATCCAATCACAGCCCTGTCAGTGCATAATCAATACCTGGATGATGCATAAATAGTGCATAAAGCAATACCTGGATGATGATGATACTACATTTGAGATATTAGGAAACATTCTCCCAGTCTTTGATAAATGCAGGAATTTCTTTTGAAATAATATATATTATGCATAATCATATACTTTGCAAGCATATGAAATGAATATGTGATTATATATATTGGGTTGCTGCGAGTTACATCCATGAAAGCCTTCGACAACACAATTATATATATTGTTAGCCTAATGTAAGATCAAATGACTAAGCATCTATCTCTATATATAGAGAGGGGGGGGAGGGTGAGAGAGGTGTTAGTACATTTCCCAGATGTATACTATAGTGCATTTCTTTTTGTTTTGCTCCCTTCTCAGCTTCATAATGACCTTTGGGGATATGATGAAAGTTACAATTAAAACAGGTCAGTTGCCTTAATTTGTGTGATGATGGCAATGACACGAAGCTGCAGGTTTGAATATTTTTATTCCATTTTCTCTCCTTCTTCCCCACGGTGTTGTGTGCCACCCGCATGCTTCCCTTTCCCTAGGAGCTGCTTTGCACCTGCGACCTCTCCTTGCTTCCCACCTTGAACAAAACACTCCAGGACTCAGGAAAGCAGCAAAAGTGCTCATCAAGCAAGGGCCAGAGCTGTTGCGAGTGTGCCTGTGTGTGTGCGGTGCGTGTGCTTCCGCAGTGGTTGCTTGGCATAGAAGATGGGGCTGTCTGGCCGCAACTATGAGGTAACGTCTGGCTTTTCTGCCAAGCTGCAGAACTAGTCAGACACTCCCAGGGAGAGGGCTCGGGCTGGATAGATGTGGGAGACATAAGGAAAAAGGAGAGAGAGAAAGTTAGGTGAAGAATAATCTTCCAGAAACTTCCTTCCATTGATCTCTTGCCTCTTTGCTCTCCCTGGGTCTCTGTGTGAAGTCGCATAACCACATTACCACATTATTTCAAATGCAAAAGGATTTTCTCGGCCGCTTCCGATTTTGGAAAGTAATTTCACGAAACTGATTATTTCTTCCCCCACAAGACACAATGGAAATGCAAAAATAAAGAAATATCTTGCTTTCTCTCTATCACACATATATACACACATTCACCCGCACAATGCAGTTTAAGCTTCAATTGTCTATTTCTACAAGCTATTTTTGGAAACAGAGAGATAAAAATACAAGCCGGTTGAACCAACCTGGGTCTGCAGCTGCATCTTCATTCTCTTTCTCATTCATTCTCTCAATCTTTCTGTTTTTCTCAGAGGCAGGTAGAAGATCTATCATAGCAACCCCATTTTCTTGCTACAAAAATTGAATTAAAGGATCACCACCCCCACCCAACACACACACACCTCTTTGTGGCTACTCAGTGTTCAGCTCTTTCTCATTTATCTTTTGGAGCTTCATTTGCAGAAGTAGCTTTTGTTCTCTGTTTGTATGTGTGTGTGTTTTTGTGAATGAGGCAAAGAGTTGAGTGGTTTGTTTATTTATTTATTGACTTGTTCATTCATTCTGAACTGAAGAAGGAGAATTAATCTGAGCTTTGGATTTGGGCTTCGGCAAACAAATAGTATGAGCTCTCTGCTTCGTTACAAGGCTGTGCTTATGTAAAAAGGCTAGTTTTTAAGAAGAAAAGACTTTCTAAAGCACAGTGAAGGTGAAGCATCTGTTCTTAAAGAATGGTCAGCCAATGGGACCTAGTGTTGGTGATGTAATGGCTCCAATGTTATGCTTCATTGGCTGAAAGATATAGTTGACTGAGTTTAGGCTAGAACACAGATGGGAAACTTAAACCTTGCAGGTAAGGGCTTTGCAAAATGTCTCTCTAACATTTCAAAGGCTTCTGTCTATAATAATAGAGTATGGTCCAGTCCTAATGTAAGTCTCCAGCAATGTATTCAACACACATGCACACACACTTCATTTACAAATATAATTAATAAAAAAATTAAAAACCAAATGTCCAAGTTTCTAAAGAACTTGCTCTTTAAAACTCAAGCTGGTGCAGAATGCCGCGGCCCGCTTACTGGTGGGAGCACCAGTGAGGGAGCATATAACTCCCATTCTCCAGCAACTGCACTGGCTACCTATTGAGTACCAAATTACCTTCAACGTGTTGGTTTTAACCTTTAAGGCCTTACACGGTCTAGGGCCTGTGTACCTAAGGGACCGCCTTACCCCGTATGTTCCCCCGAGATCACTGCGCTCGGCAGAGCAGAATCTGCTGGTGGTCCCATCATCCCGCTCCTGTCATCTGTCCTGTACAAGACAGCGAGTTTTTTCCGCTGCGGCTCCAGTCCTCTGGAATTCTCTCCCAAACCATGTCCGGGAGATCTCAGAACTTGTCCCTTTTCGTAGGGCATGTAAGACTGTCCTCTTCAGGGTGGCGTTTAGCAAAACCCGAAAGTAATCGGTATGCTCACGCCTACATCAAAGAATTGTAATCTCGCCATTTATGGTCATATATTATGTGTTTTTATTGCTCGTTTTATTGTATGTTTTTACTGTATGTTTTTAGTGTATGCTCTGTATGCTGTGATCCGCCCTGAGCCTGCAGGGAGGAGCAGAATATAAGATGGAATAAAATAAATAAATAAATAAAATAAAAACAGAACGTACTGTACAAATGTGTGCATACCTACACAGACCTCAGACCCATGAATTCCAGCAAAACAGGTAGAGGGTTGCAGCCTTAGGATATCTGGCTTCCAGCTTGTCTCTGAGCATTGTGTCAGGAAAAGAGAAGGTTGAGAGGGAACATGATAGCCATGTGAGTAGGGGACAAACTTGTTTTCTGCTACTCAAGAAAAGAGATTCTACCTAAACATTAGGATAGTGGTTCCCAACCTATGGTGCATGGACAGAGCCCATGCACTCTATTTTAAAAACTATTGAGTATATGTATATGTGTGTGTGTGTGTGTGTGTGTATGTGTATATATATATATATATATATATATATATATATATATATATATAAATGAGGGTTTTCCAGAAAGTAAGGTTACAAGATTGTTTAAAAAATATATACAAAGAACGAATATCTCTATCTCTATACTAAAGCGGTTTTTGGTACTTTCTGTGGAGGAGAAAGGTCAGAGAGCGATGCTGCACACGTGTAGAGCTTTGAAAAGTGGGTTTCTGTGACAAGAATCAGGCAGCCACTTGTTCCGTGAAAGTAACACTGTGATTGGCGCTTCTAATCTATGCTGTGACTTGCTGATGTACACCCCGTGCCTAACGTGAGATAACGTAGGCTTAGATTGGTCTAACAGTACAGAATGTGCTATTGGGAGACGTTAGTGCCAAAAAGGGAAAAGAACTGCGCATGTATGGAGGGATTCAGCCCCATCCTTTGCTGGCAGGGAGAGGCAGAATGTGAAATGTTGCTAATCGGGTACATGAACGTCCCAGGCCACTGATATGTACTGTGAGAAAGAACTAACTTAGTAAAGTCCATTGTTCTAACACATAGGTGGGACTTTTAGATGTGATGCTAATGGAAATGTTATGTTTTATTGGATTAATGAAATGCCATGTAACACCAGCCAATTATGATTGTGTAAAACCATGAAGGAGGGCGGGCTTTTCCGAGATGCCGCCATTGGGGGTATAAATGTTTTGTACTGAGAGTGACTGGGGCCTTTGCCCCTGATAGCAGCCGTGTTCTGCTGGCAATCCCCACCAGCTGGTGTTATCAATAAATCTCTTTGATTTCACACGAGCAGTGAAGTTGTTGCGTCCTTTCCTCACCCCTGCCGCCCGCACGTTCGTGCACCTGTTGGTAAGAGGTCCTTTGCCAATTTGGAGTTCCATAACTCCCTAATTTGCTGCTTCATATCTTTAATGACCCG
>JARBWK010000005.1:23918870-24364478 GCA_030556195.1 Anolis apletophallus | reverse complement strand
CAGAAAAGTGTTTTCCACCAAGGTTTTCCAGTGTGAACTTTTGCACTTGATGGGAAATGGAATGAGGATGCTCATCTCTAACCTTCACCACAATGCCAGTCAATGAGTTACTGATGACTGGCTTTGCTCATTCACTTCTGCTGGCTTCCCACTACATGGCAGTGATATCAACTTCCCCTGCGAAAATGCCCTGTGAGAGCTACGTGCCTTGTACACTTGTAAACTTACTTTCCAGATAACTCTTGTACTTGCCCTATTTTAAATTATATCAGATAAAACAGTTATAAAAACAAACTAGGCCCCGAAATCTTGGATGAAGAGGTACATGCTAATTTGTTGGCAAAACAAGGCCAGTGTTGATGCCAAGTGGACCTCAAAGGGAGAGCATTCCAGAACTGTCCTTGTTCATAGAAAATGATTTGCTCCCACGGTTGGACTCTCAGGTGGACTTTCCTGGCATGCTTCTTTTACAGAAGCAGGAATGCTGGCATGCCCTGGCAACTGCCTCAGCTTTCCCTGTTCCTTCCAGACTTAATGTTCAGGTCCTGAACTGGTGCTTGGCCACTGTGATGGTCTGGATGAGGGTGAACCAATTGAAACTGAATCCAGACAAGACAGAGATACTCCTGATCAGTCGTAAGGCCAAAACAGGGCATAGTGTTACAGCCTGTGTTGGATGGGGTTACACTCCTCCTGAAGATGCAGGTTTGCAGCTTGGGTGTGATCCTGGATTCATCATTAAGCCTGGAAACCCAGATCTCGGCGGTGACCAGGGGAGCATTTGCACAGTTAAAGCTTGTGCAACAGCTACACCCATTCCTTGGGAAGTCTGACTTGGCCACAGTAGTCCATACTCTGGTTACATCCTGTACAGACTACTGCAACATGCTCTATGTGGGGTTGCCTTTGAAGACTGTTCAGAAGCTTCAAATAGTCCAGTGGACAGCAACCAGATTGCTAGCAGGAGCAGCACTCAGGGTGCACACAACTCCTTTGTTCCGCCAGCTCCACTGGCTGCCAGTTTGCTGCTGGGCACAATTCAAAGTACTGGCTTTAGCCTATAAAGCTAAAGGGTGGGACTGAGAGCAGTTCTTCCCCAGCTTACCTGTCTGAATGTATTTCTCCTTATGAATCACCTAAGAACTTAAGATCTTCTGGGGAGGTCCTGCTCTCAGTCCCACCCTGCTCTCAATTCATCGCAGGTGTGCCTGTCAGGGACGAGAGACAGGGCGTACTCATTGGTGGCCCCTCGGCTATTGAACTCCCTCCCTACAGATATTAGATCAGCTCCCTCCCTCCTGACATTCCGAAAGACTGTAAAAACCTAGCTCTTCGAACAAGCCTTTGGAAATGCAGCATAATTAGATAAACATAGAACTAGGAAAGAGAGAACACAGAAAGGCTTAGACCAGTGGTTCTCAACCTGTGGGTCCCCCGGTGCTTTGGCCTACAACTCCCAGAATTGCGAGCCCGTTTACCAGCTGCTAGGGTTTCTGGGAGATGGAGGCCAAAACATCTGGGGACCCACAGGTTGAGAACCACTGGCTTAGACAATGCTTCTGGAAAATGAGTTAATCAGAAAGTCATTGGTGATTATATGTTTTTAATTATTTTATATGGTTTTTATAATGTGTGTTACATGTTTTTAATTCTGTTTTATGACTGTTGTGGCATCGAATTGCTGCCAATTGTGAGCTTCCTTGAGTCGCCTTCAGGCAGAGAAAGGCGGCATAGATATACCGCAAATAAATAAATAATTAAATGATTTAAACTTCTGTTACTGAAAAGTTTAGAAGGTTCTAAGTTATACATGAACCAGCAATTGCATTGGCTTGTAGTTCTGCCCTCCACTTACATGCACATATAATAAAGCTTCAGGTTGCTGATCTCCACTGTTATATTTTTTGACCTCTGAGCAAAGACCCTCTAAGAGAGATAGGTCTTCTTATCAGAGGTCCCCACTGATATACATGGTGACTTGCAGGACCCTACACATTTCCCATATTCCACTTTTAAAACCGTTGAATCAGCCTTCAGTCTTCTTTATTAGGTCAATCTTTCCTTATAGCTTTTAAAATTTTGACTCTACAGGATAGTAAATGTCAATTCAAGTGTTAATTATATTTTTATATTGGAATACAAATGGCGAGCCTGTGAAGAACCTGGGTGTCCTTACAAAAAAGTAGTAATGAAAAATTAAAAACAGCTAGCATTCTCAAATCAATTTTCACATTGGAGAGCTATAAAGCCTCATTCCTTCCTTCCCCACCATCTCATTTTCTCAGCTTTATGCTTGTCTTGTCAAAAAGTGTGTCGCTTAATAATTTTCAAATCAAAAAGGGAGGGGGGGGGGCAATGAGAGAAACCAAAATGGGGAAAAAACAATAACAACAGTGCAAGCTTTATTAAGCCATGTGGGTCTAGGGAATTGCAAAGATCACCCATCTTTTATTTCACAAGCCACGGGGAGAATGACAAAGAAGATTCACCCCTATAATTGTGTGGATATTATCCTTCTGTGGCTATTAATGGCAGTTGTTTGCCGAGTGTTCCCTCCTTATAATTTTCACAGCTTGTTTGTGTCATAAAAGAGACACAAATCCGGTGGCAGATGAACACCCTGGAGGTACCATATTTATCATAATATCAGACGCTTCTCTCCGGAAATGCTTAAGGAAGAGCATTTGTGTTTATTTATTTATTGGCTCCAGTGCAGAATTCCATACGGTCTTCTAACCAAGTTCATTAAAACTAATGGGCAATGCTAAGTAAAAAACTTGCTGACTGCAGAGTTGGAGCCTCTCTCCCTCTCTTTCCAATTTCTTCTAAGGCATTCATTTCTAATTCCTAAAAAACTACTGACTTCATATTTTTAAGCTTCTCCAAACTCAGTATCAGATCCCACGGGGCTCTAGCCCTCTTTTCCAAACCCCTGGCAGTGCATTTACTTTCTTCTGAGTTAACTACTAGACCTAATTAAACAGTACTGTCTCATCTGACTGGATGATATTCTTACAGCCTGAATACAAATTAAAATTCCAGTTCTGTTAACATTCAGGTCAGTTAATCAGAATAAACCTCTTTCGGAAAGGAAGAAGAAGAAAACCTTCTAAGAGACCAAAGTAATTTCAAAGTCAGTCATACTCATAACTTGTTTCTAAGAAGGTGGGTTGTAATATCCTCTGGTGTACTAGATTTTTTTTTAAAGGAAGATGGCAAGAAAGAAAATGGAAGCTCACATACACACACACACACACACACACATACACACACGCACCTCTCTCTCTCTCTATATATATATAATATAGAGTGTGTGTGTGTGTATGAGCTCATACACACACACACACACACACACCTATATATCTATATCTCTACCTATCTATCTATATATAGAAAGAGAGAGAGAGAGAGCTTCCATTTTCTTTCTTGCCATCTTCCTTTAAAAAAATCTAGTACACCAGAGGATATTACAACCCACCTTCTTAGAGATATATACATATACACACACACACATACACACATGATGCAGGGCCAGGGCCAGAAATGTGGCAATAGTACAGAGTTTCTCAACCTGGGGGTCAGGACCCCTATGGAGTCACAAAGGAGTTTCAGAGGGGTTGCCAAAGACCATCTGAAAATAAATATTTCTGACGGTCCCTTTGACAGAGAAGGCTGAAGATCTTTCTGGCTGTCCTTCTCTTTCTTTTTGAAAACAGATGGCAAATCTTCCCACCAAAAGCCCTCTTCCTCTGTGATTGGCCAGCCTCTCAGCCGACCTCTCATCCAAGGGGAGGGCTGTTTTTGATACTCCAAGCAGGGAGGGGAGAGCAGGCATGCTTGGTTCATGTCAGTGTGGTACACATGTGGCGGCAAGGGAGAGTGTGTGAGGCTGGAGGGAGGCTCACGCCAGCAAGTCGCTTCAGGACATGAGGGTTCTGTATGGGAAGTTTAGCCCATTTCTATCATTAGTAGGACTGAGAATGCTCTTTGATTGTAGCAGAACCATAAATTCCAGCAATTACAACTTCCAAATGTCAAGGTCTATTTTCTCCAGTGTTTACATTTGGGCATATTGAGTATTCCTGCCAAGTTTGGTCCAGATCCATCATTGTTTGAGTCCACAGTGCTCTCTGGATATAGGTGAATTACAACTCCAGAATTCAAGGTCAATGCCCATCAAACCCTTCCAGTATTTTCTGTTGGTCATGGGTGTTCTGTGTGCCAAGTTTGATTCCCTTCCATTGTTGGTGGAGTTCAGAATGCTCTTTAGTTGTAGGTGAACTATAAATGAGATGAGATGGGATTTGTTGACTTTCGAGTATGTATGCCATTTCAATGTATTGTCAAGAAGGAAATGTTATACTAATGAAGATAAATATACTAGCAAGAAGGGGTTGCAGCAGTTTGCTTTTACCTGAGCCTACTGGGAAAATAGCAACATTTCCTCTCTTCTCTTTCGTAACCCTGCTGAGAAAGTTGAATAAAAACTAGTTCTGTATAAACAGCTTATTTATTTATTTTATTTATGTTTAAAAATTGAACAAATACTATTTTTTTTCAAAAAAAAAAGAAAGCTACTTCTGTATTTTGAACTAAGTTTGATCAGTTTAAGCAAGCAGAAAACAAAGGGGGAAAGTGGGAGAAGGGGAGAAAAACAGACATTTTCAAAGCAAGTGAAAATTGGGATGTCGGGGGATTCATCAGGAATGTTCTTGCCAAGTCAGAACAGTTAAAGCAGTGGTTCTCAACTTTTCTAATGTTGTGACCCCTTAATGACATTTGGGAGTTGCTGAGATTTATAGCATTATGAACCCCACCAATGATAAAATTGGGCCAAACATCCCACACAGTACCCCCATGACCAACAGAAAATACTGTGTTTTCTGATGGTCTTTGGCGACTCCTCTGACACACCCTCATGACCCCCCCCCCCCCCCCCAGGTGTCCCAACCCCCAGGTTGAGAAATGCTGAGTTAAAAGGTCTGGGATTCACAGATCTTTCTCTCGCAATATCCCATCATGTAGTTATTGGGCTTTCTGAAGCAAATGACAAGACCCCTCACCCTCATCTCATGTATAAAAACTGGTCAAACTGACATTTGGCAGCATTTAATCCTTTTTGCTCTTGTAACTTTCTCTCTCTCCCTGAAATGTATCCTGCTCCCTCTAAGCTGCTATCAGCCTTGCTGGACAAGAGGGAAAGGATATTACAGGAATGATATTATAAAGACAAAAACCAATTATAGTACTATATTTCCTCTATTTATAGTGGGACCATAAGCATAGTTACTCAGAAATGAGTCCCATTAATTTCAAAGGGACTTATTCCCAAGTAAGTGGGTGGAAAACCCATGCTTCTTGGGTTAAAAGCTAAATCACAGTGGTGTCAAGTGGGAGTAGCAAACCAGATACTCACCATTGAAATAAAAAAGAACAGTGTGGTTTGCTGCTGAAATGGGTTGGCAGACCACAAACCCCTGTTAAAATAAGCACTTCCTGCTTGTTTTTAAAGCATTTTCTCATTTTCTGTTATGTTTTGGCAGCACAGCAGTGACAGTGGTGTAGCCTGCAGCCATTTCAGGAGGGGACAGTGTTACCCACCTCTGCTTTAATCACAATAACACACATATAACCCTTGTGCAGTCTGAATCCATATTCAAGGTTCAACAGGCAATAAGCACACTGTGTAGAGGACCAGGCAGTTTGGCTTGCTATAAATCTGAAAGTTTACACACAAGAATGCTTGAGGAATTAAATTCTTGCACAATCCTCTATGAAAATGTCCAGATCTTTGAGAAGTACCATAATGCATACACATAATGCATTAGATTTCACACTTTCTTACAGCACCATTTGGGCTATTTAATAGTTTAAACACATCTTTGAAAGGGGGACATGCAGTCTGGGGAGGACCTAGAGCTTTCTGGTAAGCACAACCTCCAAGACACCAAAAAGCTGGATGTCAATACAACATATCTCCTTTCTGTATGTCTTTGTCCAGTCTGTTCAAAATGGCATTGGATGTTTGCCGTGTATGTGTACTGTGATCTGCCCTGAATCCCCCTGGGGAGATAGGGTGGTATATAAATAATCATCATCTGTTCATCATCAGTTTAATATTTGTTAATCGCCCTCCATCCAGGATGCTCTGGACGATTTACATAAGAGCAAAGTTAAAACAAGATAAAAATTACATAGATCAAATAAAAAAGTTAAAATTACAAATCAAATGCTCTACTGAATAGCCAGGTCTTAAGTGCTTGGGTAAAAGGATGGAGGTCATGCATAGCTCTCTTGTACGGTGGCAGTGAGTTCCATAAGGCTGGGGCAGAGATAGAAAAAGCCCTCTGTCTCGTGTTCACAAGATGTACTTCTTTGGGACCTGGTATATAAAGCAAGTTATGTTGAGAGGGTCGGAGCGCCCACTGATGGCCATATGGCGAGAGGCGGTCTCTGAGATACATCGGCCCCTGACCGTATAAGGCCTTAAAGGTCAGGACCAGCATCTTATACAGAAGGCGCAGAAGTAACTGTGTGTCATCGGTGTACTGGTAACACTTCAGACCAAAACTGTGTACCAGGCTGGCCAGCGATCACATGTAGATGTTAAAAAGTAGAGGAGAAAGAATTGCACCCTGGCGTACCCCGCACAAGAGGGGGGAACTTTCAGAGACATGGGCCATATACTCCACACGTTGTTTCCGGTTACGGAGAAATGAGTCAAGCCATTTGAGGGCTAGGCCGCGAACTCCAGATACTGCGAGACGATGGATCAGTAGATCGTAATCAACAGTATCAAATGGTGCTGTGAGGTCGAGAAGCACCAACAGCACCGATCCCTCTCTATCAAGCTGGTGACAAAGTTTATCTGTGATGGTGACCAGGACAATCTCTGTCCCATGGCCAGGACGAAAACCGGATTGGAAAGGATCCAGGCCGGCTGTATCGTCTATAAACTGCTGCAATTGCCCAAATGCTGCCTGCTCAATCATCTTGCCTAAGAATGGGAGATTTGACACTGGCCGGTAATTGGCAGGGATCATGGGATTATTATTATTATTATTATTATTATTATTATTATTATTATTACTATTATACCCTGCCACTATCTCCCGGAAGGAACTCAGGGTAGCTTATATATGGACAGTGTCCGCAATACATAAAAGCAAAAAGCATTACATAAAAGTAAAAACAATCCACAGAACAAAACAATTTAGAATGAAAACATAAATTACAAATCCAGATAAATCACACAAGACAAAGTATAAAACCGATTATATTAAAGCTCCAGCAGTCTTATAGCTATCACCTGGTAGAGCCCTTTTTGAATTTCTGGGCCCTTTTCTCCCCGGTTCCATCTTAAGCTTCTGACTATACAAGCTTTATGACTCAACATCAACAGCAAGCCCTCCCCCCACCGCCCCCAACTCCAGCTACTTCCCAGAAGGACAAACGTAGATATCTCAAAGCCTGCACAATTTTTCTTTTGACCTTCAAGGTGGCCAAATAAAAGTATTATTGTAATATGGGTTTTGGATTGCTACTATATTAGGACATCGCAAAAGGCAGATCAAAGTATTTTCACTTGGTTTCATTCGCCATGCAGTTATTAGAGATGAAAGCTTGAAATGGAGGGCCGT
This sequence comes from Anolis apletophallus, assembly GCA_030556195.1. Lineage (NCBI taxonomy): Eukaryota > Metazoa > Chordata > Lepidosauria > Squamata > Anolidae > Anolis > Anolis apletophallus. Next base: position 24,356,838 of record JARBWK010000005.1, on the reverse strand, counting down.
CTCATAGAGCTGCGCACACAAACACGTTCTTTGTTGATACTATTGATCTTCAAAATCCACCCTTTGTGTGATTGTCAGAAGAGGACCAAGGTAATGACTTGTTCTCAGCACCAGATGCTCTATTTAACTATTAGCCATCCAGACAAGAAATAAGGAGCAGCGCCTTTATCTTTCTTGGATCAGAATGATAAAACTCCCAGCTTTGCCCTAAGTATATTGTTTCCTAAATATACCTTTAATAGCAGAAGGGGGAAAGCAAGAGAATTTTGCAAGAGTCTTCCTAAAATGTAATTACCCAACCTTCAGGTTAGCCTGGCAGGATAGTGGCATTCGGTTATTTGTTTTTCTAAATAAACACCTCAAATGATAGATACGCTGTCAGGAGAAATCAAATCGCAAGGGATATAACTTCAAGGAAATAACTTTTAGCCTTCCCCATTGAATCCCCTTTTCAGAAATTCTTTGCAAAAGTATAAAAAATTAAAACGGTTTGTGGGCATGGCAAGGCATGGTGTTAATAATTCAATTCCACCTCACGAATGTCACCTTCAGAGACTTTCCAAAGTGTTACAAAGTTATGTAAAGCACATCCACTGTAATACACAGAAGGAAGTAATGGGAGGATGCCCTGTCTGCAATAGTAAGGTAAAGGATTTCCCCTGACATTAAGTCCAGTCATGTCTGACTCTGGAGGATGGTGCTCATCTCCATTTCTAAGCTGAAGAGTCAGCGTTGTCCGTAGACACCTCCAACGTCATGTAGCCAGCATGACTGCATGGAGCGCCGTTACCTTCCTGCCAGATCGGTATCTAGTGATCTACTCACATTTGCATGTTTTCAAACTGCTAGGTTGGCAGAAGCTGGGGCTAACAGCGGGAGCTCACACTGCTCCTCAGATTTGAACCTGAGATCTTTCGGTTTAGCAGTTTAGCGGTTTAACCCACTATGCCACTGGGGGCTCCATCTGCAATAGGTCGAGGTGGTGGAGTAGGACTGGTTGTGAAGGACGCGGTTACCATTTCTGTTCTCCAAACACCGGAGCTGACCGGCATTGAATGCCTGGGGGCAACCCTTGGAGAGGAAGGAAAGACGGGGCTCCTGGTCGCCTACCGGGCCCCGGGCCCACAAAGATGCCACTTCTGCCTTACAGGATCTGATCGTGGACTGGGCCTTGAAGTTTCCCGGCTTATACTGGGCGACTTCAACATCCACCCGGACACAGTCCCCTTTCACCCGCTGCACGAGAATTCCTTATGCATATGGACGCCTCGACCTCTCCAGGACAGCCACTGGTCCCACCCACCAAGCTGGCCATGCACTGGATTTGATTTTCAGTCAGGGTCTCGCAATACAACACCGTGATACCAGAGCAGTGCCTTGGTCGGACCACCTGACCGTGAGGGTAGAGGTCAACATCCCCTCGCAACACCACCAGAGCCTAGGCCTATCCTAGCCCGCCAAAAGAGCGCGATGACCCCAAAGGCTTTTGCAGCGCGCTGGAACCCTTGGAAGTCCCCGGAGGATCTCTGTCAGATCTGGTCGCCAGATGGGATAGTGTGCTCTCTAGGGCCATTGATCAGATCGCCCCAAGGCGCCCCTTCGCCTCAAGGAAAACCTGCTCTCCATGGTTTACAACACACCTGAAGCAGATAAAACATCGGAGGAAGCAACTCGAGTGTTCCTGGCGACGAAAGCCGAGCGTGGAAACCAGAGCCGCCTATAGAGCCCAGCACAGGCTATATGAACTCGAGATCAAAAAGGCGAAGAGATCCCATAACGCAGCCCAGATTTCTGCTGCGGGCTCCCACTCGGCGCAGATTTTCAAAGTTGTCCGGAGTCTCCTCGCCCCCCCACAAAGGGAACCTAACAACTCGGCGTTAACAGCTGACGACTTCCAAAGACACTTCATTGGAAAAATCGCGGCCCTTCGGAAGGACTTACCATCGATCCCCGAGGAAGACGGCCTGAGGTCCCAGCTCCCCATCCGGGCAACCGGACAGCGTCTCTCAGAGTTCAGCCCCCTAACAACGGAGGAGGTGAGAAAGCTGGTGACCGGGGCGAGAGCGACGACCTGCCCAACGGATCCCTGCCCATCACATCTAATCAAGTCCAATACTGACATCTTGTCCGGTGCTCTGAGGGACCTGGTGAATCTCTCTCTTGAAACAAGTGCCTTTCCGGACTCCCTGAAAGAGGCGAGAGTCACCCCCCTCTTGAAAAGACACGCTTGACCCCGAGGTTCCTGCTAACTACCGCCGGTTGCCAACTTACCCTTCCTGGGCAAGCTCCTTGAACGAGCAGTAAAAGCCAAATTCGGTCTTCTTGGATCAACCGGGGCTTGACCCGCCCCAGTCGGGCTTCCCGCGCCACGGAGTGGAGTCCGCTCGTGGCAATCACTGATGACATCCGCCGACAACTGGATCGAGGCTCGGCAATCCTAGTCCTCTTGGACCTTACGGGCGGCTTTGATACCGTTCGACCACGACCTGCTTCTCCATCGCCTGGCGGCCTCCGGGGATCCAAGACAGAGCTCTGGCCTGGCTGGAATCGTTTCCTGCGAGGCCGCTCGCAGCGGGTCGAGTGGCAGGGTCAAGTCTCTTTGAAAAACGAATGGAGTGTGGAGTCCTCAGGGTGCCATTCTATCTCCCACCCTCTTTAATATCTACATCCAGCCCCTGGCTAATATTGCTAGGAGCCATGGGTTCTCCTGCTACCAATACGCAGACGACACGCAGCTGCTCTTGAAGCTTGACCCAGGGTCATCATCAGTACCGGACAGTTTCAGCCTAGGATTGAGGGCGGTGACGAGCTGGCTCAGGCATATAGACTCAAGATCAACCCGGCTAAACGGAGATCCTTCTGGCCGGGTCGTCCCGACCCCGCCCCACCACTTCCACTTCGAGGGCGAGTCCCTGGCTCCAGCCCCGGCGGTGAAAAGCCTGGGAGTGATCCTAGACGAAAAATCTCACGATGGAGGCCCAGATCCAGGCTGCAGCTAAGGGCGCCTTTTTCCATCTCCGTAGGGCCCGCCGGCTGGCTCCTCATCTTCCACCAGAGGCCTTGAGAACAGTGGTCCATGCCACTGTCGTCTCACGCCGACTACTGCAACGCCCTATATGTGGGCCTCCCAGACAACAACTAAGAGGCTGAAACGTATCCATAACGCCGCAGCCAGACTCCTTTCTGTGTCATCAGTGAGGGATCACATTTCCATTCTTAAAGAACTTCACTGGCTGCCCCTAGAGTTCAGAGCCCTTTACAAACTCCTGGTGCTCACCTTTAAAGCCCGGCACAACATTGGGCCTTCCTATCTGAGTGACCGGCTGACGGCCCAATGCAGCGAGAGGCCAGCACGCTCCATCAACGGTGACCGCCTGACTACCCCTGGAGTGCGGGAGGCTAGACTGGCGGAAACCTCGGCGGAGAGCCTTCTCCGCCATGCCCCTTCGACTTGGAACTCACTGCCGCCCACCCTCAGAGCCTCCGACTCTATCTGGATTCCGGCCAGCCTTGAAGACCTGGCTCTTCCGCCTAGCGTTCGGGACTGGCTCGGCACCCTGGACTACCTGAGCCACCCCTCCTGTTCATATTCCATGTTTTTAAACTGTTGTACATTGTTCACCCTAGGTTTTAACTGTTGTAAGTCGCCGGAGCACCGCCGGTGGAGGGCGACTCACAAATATTAAAGTATTATTATTATTATTATTATTATTACATCACAGTTATCAAGCGCTGGTGCCTCTTCCTTCTAGGATGGGGACTTAGACATGGGGCATTAATTGGTTTTACCCATGTTTTCAATGAATTTCACTGGTTCTTTGTTGCCCATATTGTTAAGCTTTTAATGTAAAGACTTTATTGCATAAATCCATAATTTTGTGGCAGTCACACTATTACCCAAAGTGGCTATATACTGGAATGAGCAACCTCATTATTGCACTTCTCCCCTTTGCACAATAGAGGCAGTTCAGTGATCCATGGTTCTATGGTCATATTTCCACATACCCTTGTAGCCTCCCCTTCCCACAGACTTATTGCTCTGTAATTTTTATTATTTTAAATGGATTTTCATTGTTCTAGCAAGGTTTTATTTGTCAATAATAGGGATGTGTTAATTGTAGACACATAGTGGGATATGCAAGACATACTTACTTTACTTACTTACTTAGGTGATCCCTCGTAGTCCGAGGATGATGGTCCTCCAAGTGTAGGGTCTTGGCAGTGGTTCCATAGTTGGCTATGGAGCCCTATTTTTGATCTGCATGTTTTCCTGCAGTGAGGACATCGGTTTCTAGGTGGAAGGTGGCCCCAGTCAGGGTTGGCTTGATGCGCCTTCATCTTGGCAAGTTTCTCCCTTTCACCCTCCACTCATGCCTCTTCGAATTCTGCAGCATTGCTGGTCACAGCTAACCTTCAGTTAGAGGTCATAGAGATAGGTCATAAGGACTGTCACTTCAGCACTGGTTGCAATGAAGTCCTAAACTGGAGATTGACTTTGTACTGACTCATTGTTGGATCAAAACCTTTGTTGCTTTCTCTTTGTTTGATCACCACTATATTTCAATTTTTTCTTAGCAAAATCAAAAAGTTATAAATTCCCCAAAGTTCATCCCTTAGCAGTGACATCTTCGGCCCATCCTCTGTTTGAATATCAGACAGCATGCCAATGGCTTAAATCAAGAAACAGCTTCCTAAGATCGAGAGAGATATTCATAGGAACACCTCAGCAAGTGAGAATACAAAAGTGGCAGGTGAAAAATCAGCACCTTAATCAGTGGCTGAGACCAGATGAGAAACTCCTTCCTGGGCACATAAAAATTGGGCAAACTGGAAGGCGCTGAGCAGACTGCACTCTGACACCACCATGGGGCTACAAAGTGGAGTCCACAAAATGCGAGTTAGGAGAAGAGCATACCACAGACCACCTACTACAATGCAACCTGAGCCCTGCTACATGCACAATGGAAGACCTTCTCACAGTGACACCAGAGGTATCCAAGTGGCCAGCTTCTGGTCAATGGGCATTTAGCATAATGCCAAGTTTTTAAAACACTGTTTGTGTTTTTAAATGTATTGTAACTGTACCCTCAACTCACTTCTGACATGATAAATAAAAATCCCTAATACCAAGTTGAGGGGGGGGGGGTGGACAACAACTTTATGGGATACCATAAATATGTCTTCCCATTTTTAAATGGAACAGCAACTACTAAAAGGGCTTTGGGGGGGGGGGGGATAAAATTCTAAAGCACAAGCCAACTAGTAGGAAGGAAAAACTAAAATATCAGATGAAACATACATGAAACACCCCTGTCAGCACATTGAATCTCTAACAGCTTGTAAAAAAGACACAGAAATTCTCAACTGCAAAAGCATACAGAATACGTTTCTTTGTGGAACCATGCATATTAATGTAGGGAAGAGTGTAGCCAAGAGGCGGTCTAAGGGGGAAATGGGCTACTAGCCCCTCCACAGTTGCCTAACCCAAACTGTAAAGTAAACTGCTTAAGATGTGTTACCCAAACTGCAAAATATGCTTGACACCTTGGGTAGTTCCTTTGAAATTCAGACTAAAGCCCAGAGTAAGGTCACTGCTCCATGGACATTGAATCTAACAGCAATGACTGGTGTCTTGTCTGGTGAATTCCAAAATTTGAAAAAAAATCTGAAATCCTAAACACTTCTACCCCCAAGCATTTGGAATAAGGGATATGTACTTTCTCTTAAAAAAGCTGAAGTATACCTGTATATTAAATTTCAAACTTGTAGTAATGTCTGCCTCCTCGTACCAATTAAATGGTAGAGAAAGCAGATAGGGCTTTCTCTGCTTGATTCTTCCATTGCTAATTTTTTGGATGTATGCGGAATCCTATTCCTACATCACAGGATAAAAAGTCACAGCTTTCACACTTCCCATCTAATTGGTACCTTTAAAACCATTGAGAATCTCTGGATAGCAACTTCAGCAACTCTTGTTGAGGGTTATTTCAATATTTCACAAGATTTATTTTTAGATTTAATTTGTATGCCTCAGTTCAAATCCGAAGTTGCTTATCCTAGATGGTTGGCACCCTGAAGGATTAAAAAAAATGCCAATTGAAACAAATGTGGAAAAAAATAAGGGAGTGGTGGTCGCTGACATTATGAAAAAAGAAAGTGAGGCTCCCAACTTAGGAGATAAATAAATAAATAGGAATCAGAAAGAAAGCTTATTTCTGGAAATACAGACTGATGTCTAGCCACAATGTAATTAAGGATCTTAAAGCTTTCCAAAACAGTGGCAATTTTATCCTAGGATATAGCCACATTTACAGTAGAAAATAATACAGTAGAAAATAATGACAATGAATTTTCCTGGGAGCAAAGCACAAGACATTCATGAAGAAGGAAAAGCGGGGAGTCTTCTAAACAAAACACAGCTTGTAAATGAAAGCAGAAATGTATTTATTTATATACTTTATTGAATTTCTATTTTGCCTGTCCCTTGAGACAAAATTAATGGTAGTTTAAAATAATTATAAAAAGCATGCTAAAATAAATATTTACAAAGGTGTATATATATATATATATATATATATATATATATATATATATATATAGGGGTTCCCGTCATGGAACGACCGTCCCAAACAGAGAAAACTTACAACGCAGAAACACCAAATATGCCAACAGAAATAGGCCTCAAGCAAGGTAGGTTTGTAACAAAGAAACTCCCCCCCAAACCTAAAAGGCCCCCAAAACAACGAGTAAAAAAACCTACATTTCCCAGCATCCTCCGGGGCTGCCAACGACTCTCCCAGCCTCTACATTCTGACAACATGATTGGCTGCCAATAAGGACGGATTTGCATAACTCCTGTACTGGCTAGCCAACATGAACATTCCGACCCATAATAAACTGTCAGAGGAGGATAAGGCAAAGGGCTGAGGCACAAACACAAACACCCAATTCACTTCCCACAGAAAATTTACACCCCTACAAATCACAGACCACACCCAAAATTGACAGTAAGGCTTCATTAACTTAATTTCCCTGACTAGGTCTCACTTAATGGAATGCTGTTTACGCTCTGAATTGACAGTAAGGCTTCATTAACTTGATTCTCCCGACTACGCCTCAGCTCATTAGACATTGTGTATGGCCTGAATTGACAGTAAGGCTTCATTAACTTGCTGTTCCTGACTAGGCCTCAGCTCATGGGACATTGTGTATGGCCTGAATTTACAGTAACCTACCTTGGCACACAGAGCCCCTATGACCCACGCTACATTCTACTACAGTTTGGAGGAGGGTGGGCCATGGATTATGGGACTTGAAGTACCTCCATGGATAATGGGATTTGTACTACTTCAAAACCCATCATTCCCCACAGACCACTGTGGCCCAGAACCAAGACCAATAAAGACCAAACTTGGCACACAATGCCCCCCATGACCCACAATCCATCCGACTGCAGTTCAGAGGAGGGCACACCATGGATAATGGGATTTCAAATACCTCCACTCACTTCCAAAGTACCCCACCCACACAAGCATCAATCTCTACATCAACACAGCAGACGGAAAGACAAAAAACATTGTATATCCACAAGCTATGCAGAATGCCAGCAACACCACACACCAACAACTCCCCAGGACTTCAACATCCCACCCACCAGAACAACCCACAACAACACAGCCATGGCCCCAACAACACCATAACTAACAACAATTCCAACTCTTACATACTCAGACTTTCTCGCATCTCCTAAATAGGGCACAGCAACGCATGCCGGGTACAGATAGTGTGTGTGTGTGTGTGTGTGTGTGTGTGTGTGTGTGTTTAAAAAAATTAAAAGTAGATCACTAGTTAAAGAATTAAAAATGGAGCACACTCCTTTTTGTTTGTTGTGTGTCAAGTCTTTGATTCATGGTGACCGTGATTCTATCATAAGGGTTTCTGGGGCTGAGAGTGTGTGACTCCCCAAGGTCATCCAGTGGGTTTCCTTCACCAAGTGGGGAACCAAATCACACACATTGGCGTAATGTAAAATAAACCACATGCAGTTCATGTTTAATCAGCCCACACACTGCCTTGTCTGAGAAAGAAAATATGTCACGCAGATGATCAATAAAGAACAGGTAGTTTACTCTTCGTAACACGGAACAACATATTTACAATTATGTGATCAGTAGCATCGACACACATAATGTCCTTTTAGAGAGATTTAAAATGGTCTTTCTTTGTCCATGTGGAAAATCTTCCTCCAGCAGCACATGAAGCAAGGGCACACTCCAAAATGTCTCTCTCTGCTTCTCTGCAAGCAGGGCCGTAGCCAGGGTTTTGATTCGGGAGGGACTGAATTTGATTCGGGGGGGGGCTGAGTCTGAGTGAGAGAGGGTCTACCCTAGCAAACCTTTTGTATTGTTATCCCAATATCCCCATGTATATGGGACATATTGATCATGGTGATCAGATCATGGTATGAACAAACATAACAGTTTAAATAATGTACCAGCAAGGCCTTCTCGCAGACCATCCTAAGAATGGGGGGGGGGGGACTGAAGCCCCCCAGCCCCCCCTGGCTACATGCCTGGCAAGCACCTGCATAACTCAGAGCCTGAAAAATGTAGCAGTATCCAAAAGTCCCAAGCTCAGCTTCATGCATCTTATTTTACAGTTGGCACACACAGACTAACTGATTTCTCACATGGTCCAACACACACCACTTGTCGTGTCCCAACAGAAACTTCCTCTGTCTTCCTCCTTAGTTAGGAGAGGTTAGCCTGCATATTGCAAATAGCCAGTATGGGAGGGACCCAGAGTTAGCCCATCCTTCCCTTTAAGACACCCCATTCTTTTTCTCTTTTCAGAATCTTCTCCAGGGGCGGAGCCTCTCAGCTAGACTCAACTTCATCTCTGGAGGTCAGGCATTAGACCAGGAGGTGTCAGAGGAGTGAAGATGCTAAAAGTATTCCATGTCAAGGTTGATAGGCAATGGTTGATCAATAGAAGTTAAACAAACAGTTGGTTCTGTACGCAAAGTGGCTTTGCTGACGACACAGAGAACAAACACCCCCCCCCCGCAAAATAGGTAAAGAGCACTGTTAGAGCAAACCCCCAAACTTTTAAGAGACTTTTGCAAGTTAAATCAGGAGGATAACCTTGCTATTGTTGTATTAAAATCTTTATCAATGGTTCCTCTGAGCACATCAACTCTTTTCCCAGTAAGATCAGGATACCTCCATACAAACAGCTTGTGGGGGCAGAACACCACTGTTCCATAATTCAATTGCAAAAGCCTCCCTGAATATTTAATATTTAATTGCTGGGGGAAGGAGAACTGGGAATAATAATAATAATACTTTATTTATATTCCTCTCCATCTCCCTGGAGGGACGCAGGGCAAATTCCAAACATAAAAGGCAAACATTCAATGCCCAAATACAACAATAGATCCAAACTAACAAAAGCAACCCAACATATAAACACGAATTATGACATCACAACTAAAATTATATTAAAAACGCAGCCTGTTAAGACAGACATAAAACAAACATCAGAGCCACACAAGGCTTTCAGTCTCCCTTTTCCACTTGTTAGATTTTTTTACCTGACCCTTTAAAGGACCATATATGGTTGTTCATCTTTCCCACAATATGTGGAGGAAGATTATCTTTCAATATAGCTGTAGGGCCTTCTCTGTGGAGCTCCCTGCCCAGGGATATCAGATTGGCCCCCTCCCTTCTAATCTTTTGAAAAAACTGAAAACTTGGCTCTTTGAGCAAGCTTTTGGAGCCTCAGCTTAATCAGACGAACTTGAATCAAAAAATGACCCAGGAACGACTAAGACGACAGAACGGATAAGGACTGAACATGACAACATAGTTTTAAATTTTTTTATTGTTCATTGTTTTGATGTTTTGATGTTTTTAGATATATTGCAATGCTTATTTTATTGATGTATGTATTTTATATATGGCATCGAATTGTGCCGACTGTTCACCGCCCTGAGTCGCCTTCAGGCTGATATGGGTGGGGTAGGAATTATGTAAATAAATAAATAAATAGTTTACTGCTGTACTATTTCAGTGGATGATCTAAACATTTCCATTTGGAGGGTAAATACCTTCATACTTCCCACTCATCTCGTAGAGCTCTCTGTTCCTTAAGAACTGAAATGACTCATACCTGGCTGAGACCTTGGTTCATACATAATGACGAAGGAAACAACTCAGGAGTGATTCATGTACAAAAAGGTCCATTTTACAAAAGCAAGAAGGGGCATAGACGCAGGATTCGAGGTAAAGTAATAGCTACCAACAAGTGAATCATAAAGAGAGGATCTGATTAAAAGAAACCTATACACATCTATGTATTTGCATAGATGAAGGCCAGGCAGCTGTAGTGGATGCCAAAGTTTTTTAATTCAAATATTAGCTAAATCCACAACACAGAAATAACCAGAAATCTAGATTTTACTTACAGGTTTTGAGGTATATTTGGGGGATGGTGATGGTGGTGATTGCAGTGTCAGGGAGAGATTTACAAGGTAAAATGTCATTTTAGAATAGATCATTTACCAGTTTTGAACATCTTGGTAGCATCTTCTAAATACTTCCATTCAAATATGGATGAGTCCATGAACTTATGGATGAGTCCACAATGGTGTAGGGGAATTAAAGGATGTCCAAGGGCCTCAGTATACTAACAGGGAGCTTCATGTGTGTTATGCTTTCTCCATCTCGACTCTCTTCTCAAAGCCTGGAGTTTTCACAGAAACAGCTATTCATTAATTGATTCATTTGATTTGATTACTAGCATACCTTTCTCCCCAAAAAGCTCAAATCAACTGCAGAACAAAATGGAAAAAAGAAGAAACACAGTGGTTGAGATACTACATAATGCTTGTGCAGTGTACATCTATACACATAGTGGTTTCTTTATGCCAACATTCTCCTGAATACACATATTACGCAACCAGCAGTGCATCTACTAAATTTCCTGCCTGTTGTCCAGATGTCCAGTCAAGAATGTTCAATGGCTGCAATCTGAGTGAATGAACCAATACATTGAAGACATACAAATTATCCAAAAATGCACATCTGTATGTTAAATAGTTACACTCATCCCATCTAAGGGCACTTCCAGATAGCCCCATAATCCGGGACAAATAAGTGGGACTAAAAAAAATGGTACCTGACAGCAAGTCCAAACACAGAGCTGTCAGTTCCAGTATATGGTCCCCCGCCATCTTGACACATTCACATAATAATAATAATAATAATAATAATAATCTTTATTTATACCCCGCCACCATCTCCCCAACGGGGACTCGGGGCGGCTTACATGAGGCCAAGCCCAACAGTGCATTACAATAAAATAACACAGAACAAAACATTTGCAGCCGATTTTATAAATCTGCAAAATGAGTGGAAGACATCTGCCAGAAGTTTACTTTTTTAAATAACTCTCTGAGATGTGCTGGACCTTATTAACACTGATACAGATATCTGAATGTGTACATAAGCAGATTTTTTTTGTAATTATCTCTCCTTACCCTCCTATTGCCTTTGCTTTCCCCCCTCTTGATCCCCATTTCCCTTTGGGGTCACTAACCTGCCATGCTAGGGCCCACTGTGTTAATTGAAGCTCTGTTTAATTTCATAAACATCAGAACAAAGGAATGATTGCAGAGAGTTCTCATGGTAATTGCTTTGTACTTCCATTTAGCCACCTATGTGTCCATGGCTCCATTTGTTTACAGCCTCATCAGTTGTTTTGGGATTTTAAAATGCGCACATGCACAAGAGTAGTCCACGCCAGCACATAGGAATGAAGTCACATGTTTTCCTTGAGTGCAGGGATATACAGCAATATGAATATGTACATTTTCTGGCCAAAGTCAGATTTTAAGCACACCCTTTTAACATGTGTTTTTTGGCCATTAATGTGATCCAGCATATATTTTCGCAAATGTCATGTAGCCATCCCTTTTATTTTAGAGATTGTGTAGAAGGGCCCTAATTTGAAATGTCTAGGAATATGTTTAAACTGAACCCTTCCTCCCTTTCTAAGGTGTTTTTGTTTCTCAATTTCATGGAGGATGGTGATGGCTGAACGGGTGTGGGGAAGAAATTTTATTTTGTGTGGGATAGGGGTTTTGGGCGAGTGTATGCTCTCTCATGTGTAATACATCATGTGTTGGTGTCTGAATGTTATAGAAAAAATTGAGTTTAGACTGAAAATAGTGCATAACATGTAAAAATAGCAAGCCTATATGTTTTAAGTTAAGTAACTGATAATAATATGTACTCAATGTCAGATTTAACTGGTAGATTGACTAAGGTAGATAGGCATGCATACATCAAAATATTGTTACCTGACTATATCTGTTATGATTTGTTGTTCTGTTATGTACCATAACTAAAATAAACTAATTTAAGGTTTTTTTAAAAGCAATTTCATGGAGGAACCACCCTAGAATCTTCCAACACACCTGAATCAGGGCCGTAGCCAGGATTTTGTTTCGGAGGGGGCTGAGTTTGGTTCGGGGGGGAGACTGGGTGGAAGAGGGTCTATCCTAGCAAATCTTTTGTATTGTTATCCCAATAACCCCATTAATGTGGGATATAATGAGCATGGTGATCAGATCATGATATGAATAAACATAACAGTTTAAATAATGTACCAGTAAGGCCTTTTCGCGGACCACCCTGAGAATTTCGGGGGGGGGGCTGAAGCCCCCTTAGCCCCCCCCCCGGCTACATGCCTGACCTGAATGCTTGTTTTTTTTATTGAAGTTCTCAAAATGATTATCAGAGGTGATTAATTTCATGCCTGGGTTTCCTTTTTGGAAGGACTCCAATGAGGCTTAAAGTATTTGGGAGTACCACCAGTGGGTACAGCCCATGGGGGATGGAGGAAATTGGTTCCTGATCACAACGTAGATATCCACCACCTCTCTAAAATATAGATCTGATCTCATTCTTAGTCTCAAACCATGAAACCAGTAAGTTTAGACTATGTGTTGACCAGCCATTCAACAACTGATTGAATGGTGAAAAGCATATGTCGGGTTTGCGTAGAGCATGTGGAATTGCACATTACTTGTTCCTATATAATAACCTGAGTAGCAGAAGTTTATTGAACGGAAGTGTTGTAAAACATTCTACTGCCTTGAAAAGGAATGGGGATGATCATTTCTACAAGCTCGAAATGATTGTGGATGATCTGCAAACAGCCCAACCACTTCTGTAGGGCAATCTACACGTGTATAGAACAACAACAGGTTTCAGATCAATTGGTTTACTATAGATAGGATGGGCCAAGTACCTAGGACTTCCCTCTGTATCAGCTTGTTCATACCATCCGTTGGTGCCCCCTTGTTGTGGGGGAGAGGCTTACGTACCATAATGAAGTTGTGAGCTATGCTGGCAGTGGCATAATAGTCACTGGTAGGGCCTCCCATGCCAGACAGGTCACAACTGAAGGGTCTAACAAAGAGCGTCAAAGTTCAGGATAGGCCCTCTAGCCTTTTGGCAACCATCCTAGGAGAAGGAAAACTCTGATTTCAAACCCGGGTAGATGGTGCTCATTTAACCTTGTAAGGTCAACCATCTAAGAGAAGGAAACTCAAATCAAACCTACGACCTGAGGACCTCGCTGCCACCATCCCAACTTGCTAGGACCTGGCAGACAAACCTTTGGTTTAAAGGGTGAGGCCAGTTCTGTGCACGCTGCGCTCCACCAGAAAAATCCATTGCACAGGCTCAAAGGACACATCCAACCTCCGAATCATCAAGGCGCTTGTAGAAAGTGTGGGATGAGTCCTTCCTGAATCTTCGTTTGCGAAGAAAAGCCAAGATATATATATTCTAGTCCTAACAACTTTCCCATCACCATATTCTCTTAAACCACAAATAAAGAAATAAGCAAAAGGGAGTTGGTTTTTTTTTTTACATCTCTCACACTGGCTCTATATAACATTCAGTGCTGAAAGCCAAGCAAGCTTTATCTGTATAGGAAGTCTGAGTTTGATAATAAAATATTCCCATTCCATGTGCTGTTTAATAAACCACCCAGACAGAGGGAGCATTATTCTGTAAACTCTGCTTGGTGAGTAAGTCTCCCTGCAGTAAGAGCTGAGCATGCAAATCCCACGATGGGGGAGAGGCAGCGCTTTTTGACCCAAACAATGTCTAGACAGGCTGAAAACAGATAAATTAGCAGGCGAGTAGCGGAAAGCATCACTCAGAGGCAAACTGGTAGATATTTGTCACCTCAGCAATGGTTTATCCGAAGATTCAAGGCCTGGCGCAATCTTTCTGAAAACACAATGTTTCCCAGCTGCTCTGTCTCATTTTCTATCCCCCTTCCAAGTTTAATATATTAACAGGGGCAGTAAGCATCACAAATATTTCTAAAGGCCACTCTAATGAGGAGAACCATCATGGTGCAGTGATTTGAGTGTTGGGCTATGACTTTGTTAGAGCAGGGTTCCAATCTCCCCTTAAGCAAGTCACATGATCTCAGCCCTAGCAAACCCTGTAATAGATTTCCTTTAGGGTTGCCATTAGTCGGAAATGGCTTGAAGGCACACACACATTAACAGCAGCAGCAGCAACAACAACAATGAGGGTGCAGGATATATTTCAGAATACTTTGGGTATGGGAATTCCAGGCATGTCTGTTGACTGGGCCTTTGTTTTCACCTGTTCTTGTGGGTCCTTGCAAGGAATAATTGGATAGCAGAGATTTAGGGAAAGTGAATATATCGATGGGAAGACTCAAATTAATATTTTTTTCATGTCAGGAGCAGCTTGAGAAAGTGCAAGTCACTTCTGGTGTGAGAGAATTGGCTATCTGCAAGGACGTTGCCCAGGGGATGCCTGGATGTTTTTATATTTTACCATCCTTGTGGGAAGCTTCTCTCATGTCCCCAAATGGGGAACTGGAGCTGACAGAAAGAGTTCAACCCACTCTCCCCAGATTCAACCAGCTGACCTCTTGGTCAGCAGTCCTGCCAGCACAAGAGTTTAACCCATTACACCACTGGGGGGTCCGACTCAAATGGATGATTTTTTCTATTTTTATTTCTTTCAGAAGGCAAAACAGAAAACTACAGAGTTATGCAAATGGGGATGTTTCACTCATTTAGGGGCTTAGCCGTCTTTTAAAAAAGTAATTTCTAAGTTCTGTTAAAAAACTTGAGTGCCCTATGGAAATGACTGACAGAGAGGCCAATTAAATAATATGTTCACCGCGTTGATCACACTCCCCCCCCCCCCGAAGGGGTTATTCTAAGCAGTGAAAGGTGCTGTAAGTCACAACACATAATTTTCTTCACCTCCATAGCTTACATTCGGTGTCCTTTCTTTTGTGATTAATCACTGGAAATTAGACACAGGCTTAATTTCCAGGTCTGATGGTAAAGCATATACCTCAGAGTACTCCATTGTGGGAGTGGAAGCAGGTTGATCCTAGGAAATATTAATCTAGTTTAACTGTCTGTCAGACTATGAATATGTGAGTGCCTGAAACTGCATTTAAGCATTACTCCAAATGGCTTGGAAATAATGTGAAAAGAAGCCTAAGGTTGTTTTGTTTTATTGCTTTTTTATGCTGTTCACCTAGGGACTATATTGAATTTTTGTTTTTAAGTTGAAGTAAACTATTTTCTTAGCCAGAGAAGATTAACTATGAGGTGACTCATAAGTGTAATAAATATACTGTCTAATATGCTTTTGATCTGTTTAATTATTTATTATTTTGAACTGTTTTCATTTTGCTAAATTGATTTTATTCCATGCCATCTTGAGATGCCACAAGAGAAGGTAGGCTAGAAACATTTCAATCCATCAGCCAGTCAATAAATAAATTAATTAAAAGCAACCAACTATAAGGATAAGCCTGGATTTTTTTTGCCTATTCGTCTGTCAAAGTTGAAGAAGACATACGTTTAAATCATTTTTTATAGTTCTAGCTAGGCAGGCAAATTTCAGTACTCCAGGTGTTTTGGACTTCAGCTCCCACAATTCCTAACAGCCAGTAAGCTGACTGGGATTTCTGGGAGTTGAAGCCGAAACACCTGGAGGACCAAAGTTTGCTCATACCTGAGCTAGAGTAAATCCATTGAAATAAACAGAATTTACATGACTGTTTTACTAGATTTCCACTGATTCCATCGGTCACCTATAGTTGGACTAACAATTGATTTAGGTCATAATCACTGGCCAAAGCTGTCTCAGCCGTCATTTTAATAAAATCTTGGGAAAAGGTGTCTGCAGACATTTAAGTAAATTAGAAGTTGGCTTTCTTCTTTAAAGAATGAGAAAAAAGCTGGATTTTGAAGACTCTGTTCCAGCTGATGGATTCTCCACTGGAAGCCTTCCTCCTCAGTGTAATTGCTGGCATGTAGATTTCTACAACGTCTAAATATGACTCTAGGCATCCAACATTCCTGTTTACAACCCTGATTATTTGAGCATTTTGGCTTGCTCTCCCCAGGCGATTTTATCCAATGGCAGTAATGCAGAGCATAGATTTGCTACTACCTTTAGAAAACTTTTAAAGGCTTAACAACCCAACACAAAATAGTTTCAAATGACACCATTGGAGAAGATTGACTGTTATTTTATAGTTTGTGTTTACTGGCAATTTCTGTAGACACAAATTACCTTAATGAGAAACAGGCTTTGTCGTTTGCTGCAGTTGCTGCTGCTGTATCGAAGTTCTGGGAGCCGAGAATGACAATATATTTAAATGTATAGAAAATAAATAATTTGCCACATCAGGGCTGTCAAAATGAAACAAGCCAGGCTGTGATTAAAAGCAGTTATAGCTCTAAACTGGAGGCTGCTTTTTCCAAAGCTAGAGTGAAAACAGCAAAAGAAGCAATTTTCTTAAGTGCAATTTCAAGTGACTGATTAAAAAAAGAGAAGTGAACTTATCACACAACAAGCTATAGAAAAGTCTGTTTCAAGCGTCCAGGAGATGATACTTCATAACACAGGAGTCTTGATTCAGCACAATTTTAATCCATTTCCACCCCTATAGCATTGAAAGGCAGCTGTTCTGAAAAGAGGACCATAAAAGACTCTGTACCCCGAACTTCAACCCTCTCTCCATCTATCAGCATTGTTCATTTTAGTAGTGCTACAGAGGTTTGAGAAGTGAAGCCATCCTTATGCAAATATCCTTACTTCAATGGTGGATGTGTGTGTGTTTTTTAAAAAACCTTCTAGTGACACATGCCATCTACAATTTGTACCAATCTGATTACCACCTCACTTTCCAGGATTTTATGCTGTTAATTTTCTTGGGCTGTTACAAACCTTGGCTCAGATCCCGCATCACAGTGCATCTACATTGTAGAACTAATGCAATATAGCATGACTCAGTGCTCAGAATTCTAGGAGTTGTAGTTTGGTAAGGCACCACCACACTTGGACAGAGAAGGCTCATGACCATGTGAAACTACAGCTGTCATTATTCCATAGCATTATGTTTTTTAGTCACAGTAAACCCCCACCACCACCACCAATGATTTCTAGTTCACTAAGAGACAACAAATAAACATATGATTTTTCATTTTAAAAAAGCCTTTTCCAGATGTCCGGAGTTATGCAAGTTCTAGACTTCAGAAGATCAAAAACAAACCAAGCAACAGCTGTACTCGGCTTAAACTATATAATACCTAACCCTTTAATAAATTGTATCTATTTTATGATTTGTGTGTGTACTACACCTATTTCTTGTATAAAATGTATCCAAACTGCTTTATAGAAATGTATCAAAATGTATCTTAAGAAATAGCCACTGCTCTGTGACTCCGCTAAAATAATCCTATGGGAAGGTTGGGCAAACCCCTCTGGCTATTTCCTAAGCCAGATAATCTTCAGTCATTATGTGTATGCAAAGACAGGTGATCTCTCTTGCCAGCCAGATAAATAAGGTGTTTGTATAATTCACCTGAGGCTGAGAGTCTGATGCTCCCTTGCAGAAACAGGGGCTTAGAGTATGTGCATTTAATTCTTATATTGACAGCAAAGCCCATGATTGCCCAGGATTGTCACCTTTTGTCCTGTAAGTCTTCCACCTTTGTTTCCCGTGCTCCATATCTTTATCTACCATAGAACTGAACAGTTGAACTAATCAAAGGTCCATCAACATATCAGTGGTATTGTTTTCCTGGCCCAGATGGGTTTTCAGCCAAGTATTATAATGAATATAAAGAAGAATTGGCTCCAACTCTGCTATCAGTAATGAATAAAACACTGCCAAAAAGGTGAGATTCTAGACTCTTGGGCAGAGGCAAACGTAGTTCTTAGCCCAAAAGAGGATAGAGACTTGGAACAGGTTAAGAATTATAGACACATCTCGCAATTAAATTGTGATTATAAATTATTTACAGAAATTCTTGCAAACAGATTAAATATAATTCTGGTTAAAATTATAGATGAAGATCAAGTAGGCTTCCTCCCAGGTAGACTGTTAAATAAAATGTAAGAATGATAATTAAATATAATAGAAGTAGCTGAACAAGACCCCAACAGATAGCTTGCATTGTTATACCTTGATACAGAAAAAGCGTTTGACAATGTTCATTGGGATTTTATGAATAAAGTACTGATTCAATTTTGGGTGGGACAACAATTTAGAAATGTGATGGGCACAATTTATTCTACCCAAAAATCAAAACTAAGGATAAATAGCCAAATGTCAATTTGGATAGAAATACAAAAAGGAACAAGACAAGGGTGCCCAGTGTCTCCTTTCTTAGATGTTAGAAGTACTAAATATTAAGATTAGGAAAGACAGAAATATCAAAGGAGTGAAAATAAAGGACAAGAATTCAAAGTCAAAGCATATATGGATGACATGGCAGTAAAGATGATTTAGACATTTGTCAATATAGTTTTGTGGCCATAAAAATTACAATAGCAAAATCTTGCGGGGGGGGAGGAACGTACTAATTAAGAGTATATCCAAATGGCCAAGCTCTTCAATTGCCTAAGGGGAAGTAACAATGAAGGATTTTTTAGCTAATGAGGACCTGCTTTTGGGTATCCAAATCATCTTACCCGTGACTTCCAACACCGTGCATATGGAAGTAGTATCTAACAAAATTCTATCCAAATCAGTACATTGATAAATTCCTTGTGCAACTATTTCAAAATCTATTTTTGTTTTCTTTTTTAAAGGAAACAAAAATAGATTTTGAAATAGTTGCTCAAGTAATTTATCAATGTAATGATTTGGATATAATTTTGTTAGATACTACTTCCATATGCATGGTGTTGGAAGTCATGGGTAAGAATGGGGAGGTAGTGGGATTGGGAAAATAATATGTGTATCTCGATTGCTAAATTTTGAAGATGGTTTTTTCTTCTTCATATGCCACAATAAAAATGTATACAACCCCCCCCCCCCAAACATATCAGCGCTATTGTTTTCTCCCCTTTGATGGACTGTCAGCTTGTCATGGTGAGGGGGCTGCATGTTCCAATGAACCTGCGGGCACAACGACTGGAGTCGTGCACTCCTAGGAGTGGCTGCAGTGGAGGTTCCAGACCAAGCACAGTCAGAAGACCCAAAGACATCAATGGCGGAGCAGGTGGAAGATAACATGGTACATGTTACAACGGTTGTGAAGGCGGAAGAAAGCTACAACACATTGAGAAGCCATGGCCATCGTGTTAACCATGCCACTGTGGACCTCAATCTGTGAAGGCTGTGTGTTGGTCAGTTGTGCACTGACCTGCACACATTAAAAAATTCACACATAGGCATCTTCCAAGAAAAATAAAAACAAATGAACCAAAATCTCATGGCGATCAGTGAGTGGCAATGGGAGCAGGACTGTGAAATCTGGAAGCCCATAGTCACATACTGGTACAAGGGCAACAATATTTAAAATCGGGAAATCACTTCTAAAATCACTTCTGAAAGAGTTATCATGGGGAAAAGGTGTCTTCACTGAAGCTTTCTCACCAGTCCTTGCTTCCACAACAAGCTATTTTTTTTTCAAAATCCAATTATCATAGGAACAGAAAGTGAGTTGAAATCTTCTGAACGGGCACAGACTGTAAAACAAACACCACAGTGTTGTTAACCCTTCTCTATGCTATCCAAAGTTATATATGAACTTAAAACTGTTCCTATTCTGACTTACACACAAATTCAACTTAACAACAAACCTATAGAACAACAAACCTATAGAGCCACATTTACATGCATATGTCACTAACAAGATGATCTCAGTAATTGTGTGCATCTCCATCTATTCATCTATTCTTTTATTTTATGGATTGCTCCTCTTTACTTCTTGTGGCATATATGTATGCATGTGTGTGTGTGTGTATACAAACACACACATCCTGCCATTGGCTGCTGCTCTTCTAATTTTTCAGAGCTGGAATACAGAACAAGAGTACATTTAGAAGATACTCTATGAAGGAAACAGATATAAGCTTTCTTCAGACTACTTGAGGCCAGGTGCAGCACAGGGTTATCACTAACCCTGTGTTGTACAGAGAAGACACCTCTATCTGATTTTTGCTGCTTCTTAGGACTACATAGCAGTCGTTCAAATAACTAAGATTAACTGAGTCTGAGGTTCTCCTCCCTTCAATTCTAATAAAACAGAGCTTTAAAATACTGTTGTGCATTGTTATTTCCTAAGAATTGACTACTTAATTGACCTTTTTTTTTAAAAAAAAAAAGACCCCACAAAGATCAGATGCCAATTTGTTTGCACAGAAATTAAGTCTAAAGTATTCATTTAGTTGTGAGGCACGTAACCTGAATGATTGTAAAAATAAAAATGATCAAGATGAGGTTATTTTCTCTCTGTATTCAGCACAGTGGACCGATACAGACTTGTAGGTAAAGTTTAAGTTCTGGGTCTCAAATGAGCATTTCTAGGTCAATAATACCAACCTCCTTTGAATTCCAAACATTTGGCAGGTATTAGAAAAGCAGCGAGCATTTGACATCATGCCGAAAGCCGTGTCATGGCCCCAGCTTATAAATAAGACATATTCTGGGCATCTTCAGCATGGCTGAAGTTGTAAACACATTGTATAATCACACAACTGGGCCGCGACCCATTTGTTAGCAGCCATAAGAGAGACGACATCAAAGGCAGAGACGTTCCCTCTGGACTAGCTATGACAACTACCCATCTGGAAGGAACTCTGGATTTGAAAATACTTTGTGATTAATAAAGGCACTGAGGGGTTTTCTGTTTTAATAAATCCCAATGCCAACTTGGCCATGATGTAAAATATGCATGGTCATTAGCAAGGTTATAGAAATACACCAGCACATCCATATCACACAGCAATTGTATTAAACTAAGAAGAAAGAAAATTGCCTTGTAACTATTGCAGTGGTTTTCAAGATATGCCCATAGGCACCACAGGGTTCCTCTGAATAGTTCATAGATTCTGCAGTCAAATTATCAGTAGCAACAGGCACGTTTCCACAAAAAAGTACTGTACTACCGAGTCTCTCCTTGCAATGGGCATGTAACATCAGAGATCGGAAAAGGTACATTGGAAGTCATGGGTAAGAATGGGGAGGTAGAGGGATTTGGAAAATAATATGTGTATCTCAATTGCTAAATTTTGAAGATTGTTTTTTTTTCTTCATATGCCACAAACGTATCAGTGGTATTGTTTTCTCCCCTTCGATGGACTGTCACCTTGTCCGATGTGTGATCCAATACAACAGCCAACAGAGTGATCTTGTTTGCTGTGGACTCATCTTGTTGTGTTTCAACTAATAATAATAATAACAACAACCCTACTATGTAAAATTTGGAGTTACTACCTCTCAACTTTGCCTATTTCACAAGCTTGTTTTAATTCCCAACAATCCCCTTTAATCTCAAAATCCTTTTAGAGAACAAACATGCCCCCCCCCCCACCAAAACTTTCAGGGAGGAAGAGGAGGCAGCACAAGGTGGTAAGCAGAATTCTGGGAAATGAAGTTTAGGAAAGCGAGGACCCTTGTGGCAGAGAATTCAAAAGGCCTCAGCATAAACTACATTTCTCAGAATTCTGCTCGCTTCATAATATGGGGACTGGCCTTGTTAAAGCCTCTATGGCCTCTCTCTCCCTGGGCTAGCCATGTGCTGGAGGGACTTCTTCCTTGCCGCCTGCCATCCAGCCAGACATCCCTCCCTCCCTCTCAGGGGCCCTTTGCTGCCCTCTTTGGGGAAAGACCTTAGGGCTCTTTGGCAGAACCAAACCCAGCCCTTTTGGGGTAGAAGCAGCACCCATGATGGAGACCTGGAGCGACTTACGAGACTTACATTTCTGAAAACTCAAAAATCAGTGGTTTGAATCTTAATTATTTTGCATGGGCGCTGCCTGCCTTTCTTAATATTACATTGTATGTACGAATCGTACGAAATAGATCTGACATACGAGGTACAAACTACTTTTTGAACAGCCCTATTATCCACAGTTTCAAGCTTCCACAGAGAAATATTGGAATACAAGGGTCATACTGTATATATCTTAACAGAGATTATAGCCATTAGCCAGGTCAAGATGGTCTCTATTGGTGGGCAATCAACTCTGACAGGAAATGCACTCCACCCCATTCCTGCTAATGCCACTGCATTACGAGAAGCCATTTGGTTTTTCAGAGGAGTTGTGAAAGTCCTTCTTCATATCTTGAACACATACACACAGATGGTTGCTGTAGCATGCACAACGATCCAGCCAGCCTATCCACTGAATTTCCCAATGGCCCCAGAGTTGGCAATTCGCATTGGTGTCACCTCTGCCCCAAGGAAAGACAATAATAATAATAATAATAACAACTTTATTTTTGTATCCTGCTTCCATCTCCTTGAAGGGACTCAGGGCGGCTTACTTGGGGCCAGGCCTGATCAAAACAGTTAAAATATGGCACAATTAAAATACACAACAAGGTAGAACAGCACATTATAACAGTATAAAACAGGCATCAAAATCAACAACCAATAATAATATTCAGAAATATAGAAGGTGGCAGTATCAGCATCCATATGCAAACATTCGAAAGAGGAGGAAGCCGTAACACACAGCCTGGCCAATGGTGCTATGGAAGGGATTACTGGAGAAACTGCCTGTGTTTCAGCACAACTGGAAGTCTTAGTCATTCCTCCCACATGCTTTTCTAATGAAGACCTTTGGAAGTCAGACCTCAGATGATATCAGATCTCCACAGTACTATCGTGTACCATCTTTTCTTCTTCCAGTGGCACCAGGAACAGAATTACCTAGTCATTTTCATCTTTTTATCCCAAGGGCAGCATGGAGGTACTGCTGCTTCCACTTATGCCCACCCTCTCCCTTCATTTCCAGAGTTCTGGATATGTGTCTGGTTGGCTATATTGCTGTGCAAATAGTGGCGGGGATAAGAGCCCATGCAATGGATGTTCTGACTTTCCTGCCTCAGGAGGTAGGATAGCTTGGGCTATTTCTGTTTCGACTTCTGTGTGCTCAAACCAGAGTTGCATTGGGCAATTTTTCAAATAGAGAGTGCTTCCAATAGCAGATCGTCCTTTGATAAATCTTGAAATAGTGGAGTGCCTTCTATAAAGCAAGATGAGTAATCATGCTCTTTCTACCACCTCAGAACTCTCCCACCTCATGGGTGGACAAGGACTCCATTTTTGCAGCATTGAGAATGGAGTCTCTGTACAGATTCCTTGGCAATATGGAAAAGGTTCCCTGGAGAACAGCAGTTTGGAAAGTGCTGCTTTGGCACAATCCACCCTGTGAGTTCCAACCGTCATGCCACATGGCCCATGAATGACATTGAAAACAAGTCCCAGGAATGCTGTTCCCTGTGGCAAAGGGCAATATCCAGACAGATTCTCACTCTCCAAGCATTCTAGGGTAAGCAGCTTTTTATCCTGGCAGGGCTGTGGTGGTTTTGACAGCTGCATGGCAGGGAGAAATTGGACAAGCAAGCTTTCCCCATCATCGCATATCCATATCTGAAAGAAATATTATTGGCTGATTTTTCTGGTTTTTAAGTGGTTGGTGGGTTGCTAATGTACAGACTGTATCAGAAAACCTTCTTTTGATTCCCATTAATAAAATGCATTTTCAAAGCTGTTGGTTTTAGCTAGATGCATGAATGTTTTTGTGTATGCAATGCATGCATGTGTGTGAGATATTGAATTACCATTCCATACCATACTTCTAGCTTCCCAGTGCTCTCATAACATTATTTTACAGAAAGGTGTTTAAGTCAGGTGACCTGTCCAACACTTTTATGGCTACTAAATCATTTTTATTATCTCTCAACGCATCACCCCCTCCCACCCCACCTATGGACTTCATTAACCTGCACCTTTGTCTTCATACAGAGTTGTGAGCAACTCATATCCCCTTCTTCATTAAATTTGGCTGATTTATTTCTCCTATAAAACCAGGAGCAAAAGTTCTTGTTTTAAACGGTTTGTTTAACAAGTGTCTAAATGGAATAGAAAGCAGTTTGTTAAAGCAGTGCAAATATTTATCATTGAGAGTGACAGTCTTGTTCCTCCTTAATGGAGACAAAAACACCTCATCCTATTCTAGTAGCCTATTGCTAGAAATAGATGCTGCACCTTGGAATGGCAGGACAACCATGGAATCAAACTGAGCAATTTGATCAGACTCAAGGAAAAGGGACTGGGGACTCTGAACTGGGACCAGGGCCAGGCTGACACATTTTGTCATTTGAGCCTAAGGACAAGATGGTGTCTCATTCCTGTTCCACATGCAGAAGCCAAGTGGACTGGCAGTGATATCTCACTTCAACATTAACAACATTGGAACATGCTTCTCCATGATTCAGGCCTATTTAATGGGCCCACAGCAGCCATGCGGTATGTGCATCTCTGTTCCCAAACTGAAGGGAATGGGAAGGAGCCCAAGAAGAGCAAACATTGACTATTACTGCTGCCACCAAGCAGCTACTGCCTGATGTTCTTTGCCCAATGCTAGCCCTTGGGATTAACAAAAAAAACTGCAACCATCACTCACAATAACATGATTTAGAGAATCAGAATCACAGAGTTGGAAGATATCACAAGAGTCATTCCGTCCAATCTCTTTCTTTCATCCATGAATACACAATCAAAGCACCTATGGCATATGGCAATCCAAACTCTGTTTAAAAAAACTCTAGAAAATGAGATTCTACCACACACCAAGGCAGTGTATTCTCTGTCAAACTCTTACCTAGTTCTTCCTAATATTTAGGTAGAATCTCTTTTCCCATCGCTCTAATCCAGTGGTTCTCAACCTGTGGGTCCCCAGGTGATTTGGCCAACAACTCCCAGAAATCCGAGCCAGTTTACCAGCTGTTAGGATTTCTGGGAGTTGAAGGCCAAAACATCTGGGGACCCACAGGTTGCTCTCATCAATTGCTCCATGTCTTGCTCATGGCAGACATGCATTTCACATTGTTTTCACATTCATTTGTGCAGTGCTGCAATTTGTTAGTGCACAATCACGACATATTTATTCATTTATTTGCCATATTTATACCCCACCCTTCTCTACTCCAGCAGGGAGACTCAAGGTGGCTTACAATAGCACATACAATTACCTCCATGAGTGTAAAGTTACACACCAACTTCTTGATCCAGGACTTGGAGCAGCATTTTAAGAAGGATATAGGCAAGATAGAGTGGGTTCAGATAATACTAATAAGGATGATAAAAGCTATTGAGAACGAAGCATGTAGGAAAGGTTTAAGGAGTTGGGCTTGTTCATCTTAGTGAAGAGAAGATGGTGGGGGTAACAGGCTTCTACTCTTTAAATATCTAAAGGGCTGTGATGTTTAAGTGGAATCTCTTTTCCTGTAGTTCTAATCCAGTGGTTCTCAACCTTTGGGTTCCCAGGTGTTTTGGCCTAAAACTTCCAGAAATCCCAGCCAGTTTACCAGTTGTTACAATTTCTGGGAGATGAAGGCAAAAACATCTGGGGACCCACAGGTTGAGAACCACACTCAGTCAGGTCTTCTCTCTGCTGCCCCATGCTGCTACTACAGTGTAACGTGGCCAACTTCTATATCCAATCCTGTCCTGCATAGCCAGCCATCCCCCGCAGAAGATTGTCAGATATCTTTTAGAGAACAAGTGCCACTGGGGGGACTCTCATAGTGGCAAAATTCCTCATAGTAGCAACAAGGCTGAGAAAGTAAATAACCAATAGGGGTATTACTTGAAACCATGTAGATGTATCTTGTACAATGGACTCTGGGAGAATTTATAATGACTGTTGGTTTTACTGATGGGTCTATGGACCGTAATAAATGTTGTTGTTGCTGCTGCTGCTGCCTTGGATGATAGGATCAGGTCTAATAGATTTAAGTTACAGAAGAGTAGACATCAATTGAACATTAGAAGGAACATCTTGATGGGCAATACAGTTTGGGATTAGGACAAATTACCCAAAGAGGTAGTGGATCTCTGGATAGTTACCTCTAAAAAGAGTCTGAATGCTTTAGCATGGAATGTTTTAGTTGAAGATCCCATACCAAGCAAGGGTTGGACCTGATGGCCCATGAGGTCCCATCTAACTCTATGATTATACGATTTGTGTACAGATAGCATACTTTACACAAAATACAAAGCTATTTTGTATGTGTGACAAATTAATAAAAATGTACAAAACTCTAATAACCATGCCCATCAGGACGAAAACACAACATTAGGAATGAAATAAGTGTAGTTAGATGTATAGATAGGCCTTGGTTCTATTCTTCAAAGGGAATCTGAGTTGTGTATCGTGGGAAAGATTTGCTAGAAACCCACAAATGAGTATTAAACTCTTCTGATAATGAATAATTTCATCAGATCACCTCATTTTCTGATCATGAATTACTACAACAGATTACCTCATTCTATATCATTTCTGGTTAAAGAGTTACAAAATATATCTCAGGCTTCCATTTTAGCCAGATAGATCTTAAGAGGATGCAGAAGACAGAAACTTGCGAAATACTCTGAACTTGGGAGTTGAAGGGAAAACAATCTCCTGTGGCAAACCTTTAGTGAAATGCTATTAAGGATGCCTCTTTTATTGTATTCTCCTGCAGGCAGCCTGGTATTAAAATCTGTATTCTCAGCACAAATGACATTTCCAATTTAGAGTCACAAAAGAAAGCCCTGCTAGATGCAGTCTCCATGGCTGGCTACTGCCTAAGAGCTAGTAAAGCACCCAGGAACTATGTGATATAATGTAGATGTCATTGCATGCTTGCCACCAGCTCCTTACTGACCAAAGGAAGACTAATAACTCCCATATGTGAAACTGCATGCTCTCACATTAATGTCTTCTTCCCTCTTCATTTCATGCAACCCAATGCCTCACTGGTAATTTGCTCTTGCTTCTTCTACTTTGCCCTCTATTCTTTCACCCCACCATCTCCTGAATGTAGACTATAAACCTTTGAGACCCTGGAAACATTACATTTTGGACTGTACCTCCATATTTTTCCAATCAGCACACCCAAAGACTGGTCTTTTCCCATCCATTATGTTCCATCCTCCATAAAGAATACCAATATAGTGCTAAGCTACATGCCGGCATTCCGAAAGTGTTCAGGGCTTCAGTCCCATAAATACAGTCACCATGTGTTTATGGGGGTTTTTAAGCTTCCTTCCATGTACAAGTGAGGAAAAAGTTCAGTTTGGACAAATAAATGTAGTTAAAAAGAAAAGAGAAAGTAACTGAAGGACTCTACTGGCTCTAATTCAAATTGGGGGACCATCTACTTCTATCTGCAATTGAAATGAAAAAGAATGCTCTCAGTTGCATACCATGTGCTTCCCTCATAAAGGGGTGGGCATTCCCCTGATTGATCCCACCAATGAGCTACACCCATCCAGCCAAAATGGCACAATGTCACTTCCTGTTGCTTTTTGGCTGGTAAACAGTCAAAAATAGGGGTATTTATTTAAGATTCTGGCAGGCTCGAGGCGGATAAACAACAGGGGCTTTCAGCCATACATTTTAACACATAAAACTGGAACTTAAAATAAGAAAATGTTTCTAAAAACTCCAGTGGCTTCTGTCAATTTTAAAAGAACAGTATCAGCCCCCTCACATATCAAAACCAAAAATTGAGATCCTTGGAGAGTTTTTGGGGGCAATTCAGTGGGGAGATTCCAGATCTGTAGCTCATTGGTTCCACATTGGCCAGTCCTTGTAGGGTATGGAGATTATGGGAGCTGTAGTCTAATGCACCTGAAGAACACCAATTTGAAGGAGGTTAGCCTGAGGCTTAGATAATGGATTCAGAGACAGCAGCCCTACAACTGCAACCATCCATGACCATTAGCCATGCTGGATGTGGATGGTGAGATTTAGAGATCCATAACTTTGGAAGGGCTAACAGGTCTCCAGTCCAGGAGTTGAGCATGCACTTCCTCAACAATCTTTCTCTATTTTAGAGCATTTGTAGTCTGCAATTATAATAACTCCACTTCAAAACAGCTACCAATTGGATGGCATTTAATTGAACAACTGTACCTATATCCTACACCCAATGTTTCTTAAGTTGTCATGTGTATACCCCTGGTGGCTCATGAGAGAGGCAATAATTGGCTTCCAGGTGAATGGGGTCTGAATCTCTTCTTTGTTTAACACCTATAAGAAGTAACTGTCCAAGGTACTGAACATATAGGGAGTAAGGCTCAACATTCTTCTAAAGAATCTGCAGCCTAAAGCCCAGAGGATTGACAAACCAATGACACAGAAACCACCAGCAACCACTGATTCTAGAGTTCTATTGAAATGGTCTGTAGAACCACTGTTGTATCTTCCAATATAGAAACGACTCACTATGTCTTGAGGCTCCAGGTGTCAAGTATTACTCTTAACTTCACAAAAACAGACACATCCATCATGTCAGAAAGGCAATTATTTATTTATTTGCAGTATTTATATTCCGCCCTTCTCACCCCACAGGGGACTCAGGGTGGATGCAATGCCATAGACACACAACATATATAGACAGACACACAGAGGACATTTAACATTCTAGCTTCATGAGGGTATTCTGGCCACCAGGGGAGCTGTCACTTCACCGTCCATTTGTGACACTGATGGAGTACTTTCCTCATTTTTTTGCATGCTTGCTGGAGATTTTTATGGCATCGTAAATTAGTTAAATTAGCCTCCTCGCATAAGCAGTACCTAATTTTCCTACTTGGGCTGCAAAGGTAGACAGTGAGCTACTCAATGGCCAGAAGCTCACTTCAACCCGGGCTGGCTTTGAACTCATGACCTTTCAGTCAGTAGTGATCTAATGCAGCTGACTCCCAGCCAGCTGTGCCACAGTCCCGGTGCTATTAAACATTAAAACCGCCCCACAGTTCCAGTGCTATTAAACCTTAAAACTGTTGTTTGCTTTGAAACAAACCACAACAAAAAGTTTATGTGCCCTGCCAAGTCTCACGGCAGTTTTCAAGTGGTCCATGGGGGCTGAAGGAGAGCTTGAGAACAACCAGCCTTTTTGATTTGACATGATTTAAGTTGGAAACTAATAACCACTCATTTTTAAGAGCTGAAAAGATGATGCCAACAATGTCAATGAATAATGGGATCATGATATGAATTTTTACTGCTTGTGTGATTATTTTTTATTGCAAGTCAAGTCAAGCAATCCTACACAGAAAATCTTCTTTGGATAAAATAGCAAAGTGTATTCCAAGCTGAAATTGTTCGCTTATGCCCCAGTGCAGTTTGCCTTTATCAGACTGCACTTTTGATGGGAGTAGTTGCTGCTGGATCATCTTCACAGCATGATTAAATTAAACCTGGCTTTGTGGGGCATTGAAACCTTTAGTGAACATGGGAAAGGACAGCAGGGAGAAGCATGCGAGGCATGCCAAAGTGGCGGCTGCCCATGCTTCTTGACGGTTACATGTCCAGCATTCAAAAGTAAGGCAGAATGAGGAAACCTTTGGTAGAGATTAAAAAAAACACAGAGCCAGACCAAAAACTGGGTGGGGGGCTTACTGAATGTCAGAAACAGTGTCAAAGAAAATATAGAATTGTCACAGCCCAGGATTTTTCCTATGCCAAAACCTTACATGGGGTTTGTATGTAGAAAATTCTTGCAGTAGAAAGAAAAATATTTAAATCATTTGTTCTTGCCCGTGAGAATCAGCTTTCCCCCTCCCTGCTTGCTGGGAGGGGAGGGCAATTTGGTGGCCCCCAGTGAAGAAGGCCAGTTATTCAAGTAGTCCCAGCCGGGACTACTTTTAGGGGTCAGGGCAAGATATTATTTGGATGCCAGCCCTGCCAATCCCTTCAGTCCATCGTGGGCACTGATCCTCCCTCCCGCCCTGAAAACAGTGTATTTTGGGCTCACTTTGGGGATGGGTAGGAATTTCCCCCCTATTGTTAGGGGGTTCATAAAAGAGATAATTGTAGAGCCATAAATAGGATATTATCTGGGAAACTGGGATGGAGTTAACATCTCAGCATGCACCTAAGGCACCCAGTTTTGGCGAAGGCCAGGAACATGCTCACTTGTGTGTTTAAGCAACCAAGTTGGGGGTGAGTGAAAATGGCCTTAGGGCTGCTGGGAAATTCTACCCCACTGAAGCCTTGTGACCTGTGGTTGAAATACTCTATGCAGCTTCCTTAGGGGGGTCATCCGGGAAGCAACTCATGTAGGGTTTCACTCAGGGGACTTGGGTGTTTTGCCCAAATTAGCTGAAGAGGAGATCTAGGATGGTCACTGGCTAGAAGCTAAAGAAATGTTCATTTGCATCTGATGGCTGAGGCAATCTGAGGAAATTCCATTGTGAGACAGAAAATGGAAAATTCATAAGGAAGATACTTTGGGTGAAACAACTGAAGGTCTTGCAACTTTACAGTAATAAAGAGAGTCAATGAGCAAACAAGCCAGGATTGTTAAAATCCCTTCTTGACTACACAAAGAGGAGGATTCCAAAGCTTACAGTTACACAGAAACTAAGAAATCCTGGTCCAAATAGTCTGACTCTATTTAACTCTACATATTTTACTACTTGAGTTACTTGAGAGAAGAACAGTATATGTATAATCGTAGCGTAGTACCAGCAGCCAGCAGCAGATAAAGTTACAACTCACCTCTAGACAAAATCTAGTTATACAAGAGCAAAGACAGAATCAATAGCAAGTTCCCAAGGAGGTTTAGGTATGACCCTGAAGAGGCCTAGGAGGATTTTGCAAATGCAGATGTAATCCATGAGGCAAAAACCGAAAGTGCAATATTTGTTTCAGCTCTCCTTTCAAGCTTCACGAAGCTAGACAGATAGACGGATCGATGGGCAGACAGGTTGGGAACTGCATCCTTGAATTCCAGACCAGTGTTTCTATTTTCAAAGCACTTAGACCTCTCGCTGAACTGATAACAGATTCATGAGTTGCAGTGCCTGACATTTTATTTGAAATTTCCCAGGCAGGGGGGCAGGGGGAGAAAAATGTAAAGAGCTCAGCCTGAAAAGCAAAGCTGCCTTTGGTTTTGACAGCCGGCCTTCGGGATGGCTCAGGGATAGGAAACCAGGGAGAACCAAGTTTAAAACAGACATACATGCATCTGGTGTTGATTAAATTCTATGGCAATCCCTTGAAGCAGGTTGGGAGGCGTTGCACTTGTCACCGCACTTGAGACGGTGGTAATACAAAAAGTCATTGACCGCTCAGAGGTGTCAGTCTCGCACTTGCAACCCTCATCTCTAGGAAGGACCTCTTAGAGGTGTTCAATCTGTATACTTCACACCCTAATGATGCCGTGATGTGCTGGAATCAGCATGTCTAAACAGGCTTTAGGAGTGCTCCAAGTGGACGAGAAGGAGAGGCCACAAAAATGAAATGGTTGTTGATCTTTAAAAGATACAGAGCCATATTGGATCAGATAAATAGCCTGTTTAATCTGCTGTTCTCTTCAAACAGTAGCCATCTAATTGCCAATGGATATGCCAGCAAGGCATGGGTGCAATCGCACCCTTCACTTAATGCTCCACATTTAATGTTACGCAAAGGCAAATTGCATCTGACACTAGAGAAGAGATTGAGTGGTTTTCTATTAGTGACATATATAGATTATATCTGAGGTGATATATAGAAAATATTTTTATTCTTACAAGGTATGCAAAAGCATCCTTTCTTGCATATAGTGTTATCTGTCCATTTATATGTACATTGGCCTACCCTTGTTGGTGATCCGGAAACTCAAGCTGGTGCAGAACGCTGCAGCACGTCTGCTCTCAGGAGCATCAAGATCTGCCCACGTGACTCCACTCTTGCGCGAACTGCACTGGCTTCCAATTGAATTCCGGGTCACTTTCAAGGTGTTAGTTTTAACTTTCAAGGCCTTATGTGGTTTGGGGCCAGTGTACCTGAGGGAGCAGCTTACCTCTTATGTGCCCAGGAGATCACTGCGCTCAGAGGGGCTCAATCTACTGGATGTGCCTGGGATTAAGGTCTATAGACTTGCCAGTACGGGGCAGAGGGCATTTGCCGTAGCCGCGCCAACTCTGTGGAACACCCTCCCTGAAGAGTTACGAGCCATCCGGGAATTAATGCTGTTCCGCAGAGCCGTAAAAACCTGGCTATTCACTTCCGGTCTGGTCAATGGCGGGGTGAATGCGCTCCAAGAGATCGCTCTGGAGTGAAGCGGAGATAGAAGTTACCGGGGCACCTGTTGCACCCGACCAAGCCTGAGAAGGAAGGCTTGGGGCTCAAGGTCTAACATATAGCCTTGCCAGAAGATTCGGGGGCCCTCAAGGACCCCGAGGAACCTGGCAAGAGCAGAAGAAAGACCGGAGAGGTAACTAATCGGGCTAGATCCTGCCAGAGCAGGTTCACTGCACCCCGCCGACCAGACGCTCACACACACACACATCTTTAGAGGGAAGACAAAGGAATAAGAAGGAGACGAAGCGGTTGGAAGGAACCTAGTAGCAACTTCTCCCCAAACCATCGCCAGCTGAGAGTGCGGCGGAGACCAGAGCGGCGACTCACCAGATCGGGAAACAATCTGAGGACGGACGGAGGCAGAACGGAGGAGGAGGAGGTCGCGCGGAGGCGGAGGCGGTGAGGCGGTGAGACTCTGAAGAGAGGAGGAGAGAGGAGAGACCCGAGGGCGGGGAGAGGTGGCGAGGAGGCGCGGAGGATAAGCGGCGGGGGAGGTGGCCCTGCATGGCGGCTGATGGTGGTGCTGATAAGCTGTTGTTTGAAAAGTAAACAACAGCTGAAGCAAGAAGCAAGAAGAAAGGAAGTGCGTCACAGGAAGTGACGAAAGTGGAAAGTAGACTCTAGAGCTAGGAAATAGAAAACAGCTCAAGATTAGAGAACACCACATCGTGAGTACACAAAGGGGAATATAGAGCCACCCCCGCCAGGAGTGGCAGACTAGGAAGGACGCCGGGCTCAGGCAGAAAATCAACAAACCTCCGCTACCCATAGAGGAGCATCCCAAGGCTTAAGACGCCCAAGTAAAGGGAAAGGAAGCAAGGGAAAAAAAAGGACAAACACCAATAAGAGGTATACAGAGCAGCCCAGAGGGTCGAAGAGGAGTTGAGGGTTGCAAAGAGAGGGAGGCGAATAGATAAATCAGATCAAGAAAATCTAAAAGCCTAAAGCTCATAGCTGAAGAGGGCAAAAGGGAGGATAGAGGATAGAGAAGGATAGAGAAGATGACCTCTCTGACCCTGATGGCAACGAGAACGAAAGGAGAAAGGGATAAGAAAATAGAAGACAAGAGGAGAGGCTCTGGGGCAGGAGAATTGGAATGAGAGAGATGTTGGCTGAGTTCCAGGACATAAGAAGATTCCTCCAGAGAGGGAGGAGGAAAGAGAGAGAAATAAGGAGGAATTAAGGGAAGATCTAAAGGAAATGAAAGCGGACCTTCAAAAGGACATAAGAGACACAAAGAAGGAATTACAGGAAATGAATCAGAGAATGAAAGGAATGGCAACAGAAATCAAAGACCTAAAAAAGGAAAACAAGGAGCTAAGGGAGAAACAAATTGTCAACCAAGACCGAATTAAAGAGTTAGAATTGAGGAACTTGGACTGGCAAGACAAACATCTACAGCTGGAATACTCCCAAAAGGAGTATCAACTCCGCTTTAGGGGATTGGTGGAAGAGGAGAATCAGAATTTAAAGGACTTGATAGCTGCCATTACCGCTAAAATCTTAAACAAAACGGACGCCATCATGGCTAACAAGATTGATAGAGTATATAGGGTGAACTCAGCCTATGCAAAAAGAAACAACACCCCAAGAGACGTGATTGTGAACTTCACGAGGAAGAGTATCCGAGATGACATTCTCAGATGGCAAGAAAAATCTAAAGGGTCCTACATGGACAAGAAAATAATCATTCTTAAAGAACTCCCCTCAGAAATCCTCGACAGAAGGAAGAATTACTTCTTCTTGACCGATATCCTGAAGAGACACAATGTAAGGTTTCGCTGGGAGAAGATGGAGGGAGTAATGACGACCTTCAAAGGGAAGAAACACTGGCTCACATCTGTGGGGAAGGCCAAGGACTTCTTGAGAAGATATGAAAAAGATCTAAACGACTTCTATAAAGAGCCAACACCTACAAACTGTACCTCCACCCAAAGACTCTCCCCCAAACAACAAATAACGGAGAGGACCCCCGAGAGACCCTGAGGGGAAGAGGAAGGAGAAATAGATGAGGAAAAGGAGGAGGAAGAGGAGTTAGACTCGGAAAAGGGAGAGGAGGCGGAGGAGGAGACGACAGATCCCCAAGAAATCCAAGGAAGCGCAGAGAGAGAGGACTAAGTAAAGGAAAAGGCAAAGGGGGAGGGAAGGGAGGGGAGGGAAGGAAATGACGCTTAGATGCCTGACTTGGAATGTTAATGGGCTCAATAATGGAGCGAAAAGGAAAAGGGTTTTCAATATGATAAAGAGAAAAAAAGCTAATCTAATTGCACTCCAAGAGACCCACACTAAAAAGACAGAAGAACATTATCTCAAGAGATCTGATATAGGCGAGGTGTTCGCTGCCTCGCTGGGGGAAAAAAAGAGAGGGGTGGCAATTTATGCTAAAGATACATTATGTCCGAAAAAAATATTCGAGGATAAAGAAGGGAGATATATAGGTATTCAAATAAGGGTTGAGAATGAGATCATCTTGGTGTGTAATGTGTATGCGCCGAACGAGGCAAAACAAAGCTTCTTTAAAAACCTAGAGAAGGTAATAGAGGGTACTGACTATGTAAATATTATTCTCATGGGCGACCTCAATGGGGTGACTGACCCAAAGCTAGATAAGAATCCGTCAAATTCAGGCAAGAAGGGAAATAACGGGAAACTCCCGAAAAGTTTTTTTTCCTTTAAGGATAAAATAGATATAAAAGATGTATGGAGAGAGGCCCACCCTAAGGAAAAAGACTTCACCTTTTTCTCCAATCGACATAACTCCTGGTCGAGGATTGATGCGATATGGACTTCGAAAGAAATAGCATCTAAAATACAAAAGATAAAAATCCTACCCAGATATGTATCAGACCATTGCATGATGCTGATGGAATATAGAACAAAAAGGTCTGAATTTTGCTGGAGATACCCAATAGAAATCTCAAGAGATGAGGGAGCATTAAAAAAGAGTAAAGAAAGCCTGAAAGAGTTCTTCGAGATAAACGGTAGAGATAATGACAACACGAATCTTATATGGGATACGGGAAAAGCATTTATGAGGGGGGTCTTCATAAGGCAACAATCCTATTGGAAGAAAAAGAGAATAGAGGCTACGCGAGAAATAAGTGAAAACATAGAGAGACTAGAGAAAGATTTAAAAAGCAACCCGAGCAGTAGAAAAATAAAAAGTGAATTAGAGACATGGAGGAAACAATTAGAGATAATTGAATTAAGGAAAGTAGAATCAAATCTAAGATTTTTAAAACAAAAATATTTTTTATCAGCAAATAAGCCGGGCAGGCTCTTAGCCTGTCACAATCGCCGACTTAGAACTGCCCCTTTAACACACACACGGAGACGTAGCAAAGGCTAACTACTTTATTGAGTATATAAAAACAGTTCCAAAGAGTAAATAGTCCAATAATAAGCAAGTGTTCAAAGTATTCAGCAAATAGTCCAAAGTAACGTAGCAAATAGCTTGAAGCGTGGCAAGGCTCCGCAAAACCAATGCGGAGCAGGAAAC
Source organism: Anolis apletophallus (assembly GCA_030556195.1). Taxonomy (NCBI): domain Eukaryota; kingdom Metazoa; phylum Chordata; class Lepidosauria; order Squamata; family Anolidae; genus Anolis; species Anolis apletophallus. The sequence goes on along the minus strand of JARBWK010000005.1, from coordinate 24,320,664 downwards.
AGGGCAAGGTTTCGCACCAATGCGAATCAGGAACCAGGACAAGGTGCCGCAAACCGCTGCGGCTCAAGAAACAAGGCAAAGGCAAGGCAAGGCTTGATGACCACTGTTGGCTTGTGGTCTCACTCGCTCGTCTATTCAGGTAAGACGTGGCCGGAGAACTGACGATCAGTTCCCACGGGGCCGTTCTTAATCCCTCGGCCTGGGACCCCGACGATCTAGGGCCCGGCGTCTCAGTCTCTACTTTCCGAACGGTGACGGTCTAGGGACAGATGCCAGCTCCTCCTGCCCTCCTCTATGTCCCTGCGCCTGTTGTGAGAACGGCCCCGCTCTTCCAGCCTAGTATCGCTATCTTCCTGAGAAGCAGCCTCCCGGAGTTTCCCATCCGCTAGTCTCCATCTGCTGCCCGGCCAGCTCTTGGGAACCTCGGCCATTTGGGAATTCATAACTATCTCCGCTATCTGCTTCGCTGCCTCCCATCTCCACCTGGTCCGCTCCTTCCCGAGAGAATGCCCCACTCGAGATCCCAGGCTAAACTCTCTACAGGTGAACTGGGCAAAGGTACTGCTGACCAATCTTGCTCTGGGCCTTCTAACTCATCCTCCGAGTCCCTTTCAGCCTGTGCGGGTCCCAATGCCAACGGGACCCCCGGTGCGTCACCCCCCCCCCCCCGTGGCACGGACGGGCCCATGGGTGCTACACAGCCTGGCAACTAAAAGAAAAAGAAAGAGGAGTTTTATTGAAAAACTTACAATATCACAAAGGGAATATACGAAGGAGGAAGATATACGAAAAGTAATGGAATCTTTCTTCTTAAATCTCTATAAAAAGGACATGATAGAAGAGGAAGATGTAGTAAAATATATATGCAGTAAAAAGCTAGAAAAAATTACAGAATCTGAAAGGGCCAGTCTCAACAAAAGGATCTCCAGGGAAGAGATAGCACAGGCTATAAAATCTATGAAGGGAGGAAAGGCGGCCGGCCCTGACGGATATCCTGCAGAATTTTATAAAACATACCAAGAGGAGGTAATGGAGGTAATGGAGAACCTCTTCAATAAGATATTAGGGGAAGGCAAGGTCCCGGATTCGTGGAGAGACTCCAACATCGTTCTCATAGGCAAGGAAGGAAAAGACCCAACAAACCCTGCAAGTTATAGACCGATCTCCCTGCTAAATGCAGATTATAAAATCTTTGTACATATAATAGCCGAAAGATTTAAATTATTCTTAAACAAATGGATAAAGGAAGACCAGAACGGCTTCCTTCCTAAAAGACAATTAACAACTAACATAAGGACCATACTAAATTTGATAGAGTACTATGACAAGAACATTAACAGGGAGATTGCAATGGTTTTTGTCGACGCGGAAAAAGCGTTTGACAAAATAAATTGGGACTTCCTAAAATGGACGCTTAAGGAGATCGATGTTGGTTTCGGCTTCACGAATTTAATTTCAGCTATTTATTCGGAGCAATCGGGCAGATTAATAATCAATCAGGGCAAGTCAAATAGGATAAAGATAGAGAAGGGTGTGAGACAGGGATGCCCCCTCTCTCCCCTACTCTTTATCTTCCTATTAGAAATTTTGTTAGAAGAAATAAGAAAAGACGAGAACCTCAAAGGGACAAGAATAAAGAAAAATACAACCAAAGTACTCGCCTTTGCGGATGATCTAGCCTTAATAGTCGAAGAACCAAAAGAGCGCATCATGCAGTGGCTGAACAAAATTGAAGAATTTGGAGCCGTGGCAGGGCTCAAAGTAAATAAAGACAAACACAAATTTTAGTGAAAAATATGAAAGAGGAGAGGAAACAACAGATCCAAGAAATAACTGGGATGAAAATAACAAACAAGGTGAAGTACCTTGGGGTGAGCCTATCCCCAAAGAATTCTAAACTGTTTAAAAATAACTATGGAATAAAGTGGGCGGAAATTAAGAAAGACCTGGCTAAATGGGCAAAATTGAACCTGTCATTCCTAGGGAAGGTGGCGGCCGTCAAAATGACGGTTCTCCCAAACTAAATTTCTTATTTGCATCACTCCCCATTATTAAGAAAGACACACAATTCAGCCAATGGGATAAGGATCTCTCCAAATTTATTTGGGGGGGAAAAGCCGAGGGTAAGGTGGAAAACCTTACAACAGACAAAAGAAAAAGGAGGCATAGGCCTCCCGAACTTTAAATTGTATTTTGAGGCTAATTGTCTGAATTGGTTAGGAGAGTGGTGCAGATTGAGGAATGACAGACTCTTGGATTTGGAAGGATTCGACCTACGATTTGGATTTCATGGCTACCTTCATTATAATAAAACTAAGGTCGATGCCAACTTTAAAAATCACACTATAAGACATACCCTGATAAAGACTTGGATAAAATATAAAAGTAGCTTCGGGACCGGAACCCCTTTGTGGTCGTCACCCCTAGAAGCCTTTAAGATTCGCCAGCTGGACAATAGGAAATGGCTGACCTATAACGATATCCTAAGATGGAATGGAGTTAGATATGAACTAAAACCAAAATCCCAGATACATATGGATAAGAAATTGACTGGTTCCCCCTACCTACAACTAAGGGAAAAATTTAAAGAAGACGAAGGAAAGGGTTTCGAAGAAGTTAAAAATGAGCTCGAAGAGATTATCTTCGATGATAAAATAAAAAAGGTGGGCAGAATCTATAAAGTTTTATTAAATTGGAATAATGCGGGAAAAGGGGACGAGAACTACAAAAAACTATGGGCGCGGAATATAGGATACAAAATTAGTGAGGCTACTTGGAGTGAAATCTGGAAGAAGAACGTCAACATTTCCTATTGCCATAGCTACAAAGAAAACTGGCTGAAACTACTCTACAGGTGGTACCTAACCCCAAACAAATTGGCCAAAATATATCCAAACTCCAACCCTGACTGTTGGAATTGTAAGAAAAAGAAAGGGGGTACATACTTCCACTTGTGGTGGCTGTGCCCGAAGGTAGATAGATTCTGGAACAGGGTGCACGGTGAATTGGAAAAGCTGCTCAAAAGGATCTGGTAAAAAAAAGCCAGAACTATTTTTGTTAGGAATCGTGGACCCCTCCTGGGACTCCAAAGATAGGAGAACATTCATCTTGGCAGCCACGGCTGCCAGGATGGTTTACGCTAGATACTGGAAGTCCCAGGAGGAGCCCACCATAGAAGAATGGCAGCTGAAGGTAATGGACGTAGTCCAAATGGAGGCCTTGACGGAGGCCCTGAAACAGGAAGGGGAAAAAGGAGAAGAGACAACAAAATGGGATTGGACAGGGATGATAGAATACTTCAAAAAGAAAAGAACATAGAGTTAAGGGTGAAGGGCTACTAGCTTAGAAGGCGGAGGAAACATTCAATTATAGTAGATAGAATTGCATGTATTATAAATGCAAAATATAAGAGGGGAATGTCCACGAGGTGAAGGGGGGTCACCTCCCAATAAGGGAAAATGGTATCACCCGCCAAAGCTTGGACCGACCTAACAACTGAGTTTGTTTCCATTACAACCTAGGCTTTATCGGTCAAAAGGCGCAATCAATGTCGGAACCAAAGAACGAGCAACCAATCGCAGAGTCAAGATGGACAATTTGATATTATCGTCTAACCCTCGATTCACTTTCAGACCGCCACCAACCTTTTAGCACTTCTATACACTTTCTTTCTTTCTAATGGTTTTCTTTTCCTTTCTTGATACCCAGAGACAGCAGTCCTGGGGAAAGCATGTGGACTGTTACAGAGGAAACCTCTCTTGGTTTTCTGTTACCTTGTCTATCTTTTTAATTATTGTATAACTCACAATAAAAATTGATTTAAAAAAAACCTGGCTATTTAGACAGGCATTTGGCCCATAACTAATGAGTATTATCAGCATCCTGTTGTGCCGCTGCCAGCATATTTCTACTGCCATCGCAGTTTGCTGGAATTGATTTTAACTGGGGGTTTTAAATTGGTCTTATTGTATTTTATTGCATTTTATGTGTTTTATCTATTAATTCTGTAAACCGCTCTGGGCTCCAGAGAGAGCGGTATATTAAGTCGAACCAATAAATAAATAAATATATCCAGTTGAAATATGCACAGTGATTAAGGGTATATTCAGGCACCTTTCCCATGAACCTGATGGTGTCCAGCAGTTCACTATGATGCTTTCAATCATCTTTTCACAATAAATAAATAAATAAATAAATATAAATAAAATCTCTAAGCGCCAACTTAGATGCTACCATTTTAGAAGAGCTGACAATGGAAGGCCAGCAACTCCATGAGCAGAATTACATTGGATACATTTCAGGTGGCTGGTATTGCAAATGTGGGGAAGTTGCTACAATGAGTGAGGATGACAGTGTGTCCTCCTAATCCGTGTCCTTCTGCCGATTGTTCATGTATTTTTATACTTATAGACCAGTATCAATCTTTCATTTTGTGTCAAGGTGATCAGGAGTGCAGTTGGCCTCCAACTTCATGCATTCTTGAATGATACAAGTTTTCTAGACCTATTCAAATGAGTTTCAGAGCAGGATACAGAGATTGCTATGGCTGTATTAGTGGCTAGCTATGCTTCAGCAGGGGGAATGTGCCCCTGCTCACCACCACAACCACACATATTTCCTTATCCAGGATCTTGACCATAGTTGGACTTGCTGCTTGTATTTGTTGCTGTTATTGTTATGTGCCTTCTAGTCCCAACTCCTGTACTCTCTTGTAGCAGTATTAATTTCATATTTCTGTACTGTCTCCACTGCCATCTCAGTGGGAAGTCAGCTGAGTTGGCCACATTGCACACAACCAAAGTGAAGTGTTTTACTGCTGTAATGACAACTGCAGTAAACTACTGCTGTTTGACAGTATGATTGTTTTAATGTTAAATCCATCAAATGTAATCTAATTTGTCAAAATATTCAAATGGGTATTAATATTACATGATGTTATGTCGGCATGAGATGGGGAAGTTCCCTGGAGAGTATCTTGTAAATCTGCAGATTTGGATAGTTCATCTTATGCAAGGATGCAGCTGCCCAATTCTATACCCACCTTAAAAAAAGAGTTTATTTGATAACATGCATATAACTTCCAGAGCAGTTGAAATAGACTAAGGATGTAAAAATCTGTCAGCCTCATTTTTATTGTGTTTCAGAATCTCAACAGAAATCTTTATTATGCAGATTTCTTTTATTCTGTCTTTTCATGAGTTTTAAATGGTTTTAATTCTACAAATTGTTTATTGTTTTGAAAAAATAACACACACACATTTATGCATGTCCATGTGTTCCTGGACTCCATGTGAATTTGTGAAACTATGGATTATTTCCAGTGGAAGGAAAATGGAGGTACTGAAAAGAGGGTGAAGTTTATATAGGAAGCCCTAGATAAATGAAACAACGGATACAGGGGGATCATTCTCTCTCCTCTCTCTCTCTCTCTCTCTCTCTCTCTCTCTCTCTCTCTCTCTCTCTCTCTGTGTGTGTGTGTGTGTGTGTGTGTGTGTAAGGCTTGTGCAATCTGGGCAAACCTTGACCCATTTCTGTGTCCATTTTTTGGAAGCCTCCCAAATTTGGGAGGGCAAATTTCTGTTTTCTCTCTGGGGTGCTGAAAGATCCATTTTCTATTGACCCATTATTGGGGGGAGGGGTCCCAGGCTCCTCCTCCTGTCCTTTTAGGCATTTAAGCTGTTTCTACTCTAGTTGCAGCAGGCGTGCATGCTTTCTGTCCCGGGTGTGCACGCCACATGCACTCTCGAAGGCATTTAAAGGAGGCAAGTTCTTAAAGCTGTTTCTTACTCTAGAGGAGAGGTGCTTGGCTGCAGGCAGGCACGCGTGCTTTAAAGAGGCTACTTGTTCTTAAAGCTGTCTACTCTAGAGGAGAAGTGCTGCAGGCAGGCACTTTCTCTCCTAGGCTGCACCACACCAGCAGCCACACACTCTTTCCAAGGCATTTTAAGGAGGTTTCCCACCTTCAGGTAAGGAAGAGTGATTACCTCCTGAAAGAGGAGAGGAAACTGTTAGTGGTTTTCAGGGAATGAGGATTTTATTTTTGTTTGGTGGGAGATTAATAAAAAAAGATTAAACTGTGATGCCAAAAAGCAGAGGAGCCAAGATTGGCTCCTGCTTGGTTTCGTGTTGGGCAGGTTTTTGTACCGGGAGGACCCTTACCATTATGTCCTCCTGAAGTACCGAAGAAATGGAAGAAACTGAGAAAATACAATCCAACAAACTAAATTAAAACAATCAATTACACAAATAATTAAGATCTTTTTTATCATATGATTATTTTAACATGTTTTCCTCATTAATTAAATCATGTTTTGCATGCAGTTTTCAAATATATACAGCTTTAAGATGAGCTCATAGTTTTCACATATTTTAAGAAAGAAATAATGTGACAGACATGGTTTCCTCCTAGTGAAGGGAAATGAAACAATACATGTTTGTTAAAAGGTTCAGTTAATGCAAATTGCATTCCATCCCTGCTCATGACCCGCAGTGGGAATTGCATCAAATCTCTAGAACCTTATTTTACAGAAGCCATGATTAAAAGTCTTGGAAGCTTATTAAAAGTGTTTAGGAGAACATCGTTCCAGTCTAGACAAAAATGATTTCTTCTTTCTCAGAGGAGCCCATAGACATTAGCTGTCATCCTCTAGAGTGATGAGTGGGGCGTTTGGAATAACAAAAAAACCACCTCCTGATAATAATTCAGCCAAACACTGATGGAAACAAAGAAGAAGAAATTTAAAAGAGAATTGGGACCTGTTGATATGATACATTCTGTACCCAGAATCCACACAGCAGCCATTCTGATTCATGATACTTTTGGATGGAATGGTTTGCATGACACAACTGACACTTTTAAAAGATGACTACAAACACTTTTGAACTGAATTTAGAGTTGTATGATTTAGGAAGTATACAGGATCAATCCTCCCCCCACCCCAGCCCAATTTTCTGCCTTGCAGTGATAGCATTTACAAACTATACACTCGGAGGCAAAAAGGAGTCCTTATGAAAATGGCAAAGTTGTAGTATGGAATATCAGACTAACATCTGAGGAAATATACTCAGGGTGCATCTACACTGTACTAATAATGCATGCCATGGGATCATGGGGTGTTAGTTTTAGAAAGTCTTATAGCATTCTCTGGAAACCGCAGCTCTCTTGACTCCACAGCATTGAGCCATGGTAGTTTAAGTGGGGTCAAACTGTATTAAGTCTACAGTGTAGATCAGGGGTGTCAACTGATTTTAACTGAGGGCCACATCAGCCTTATGGTTGCCATCAAAGGGCTGTTTATAATTGTAAGACTGTATACATGTAGTAGGGCTGTTTGATCCAAAAAAAAAGGTTCAAACTCGCTTTGGATCTAGGGGCGCTGGTGCTTCAAATCTAATTAACACCAGAGTTTTCAGCAGTATTATCGGAATTTATTTGGAAGTAATTCCAATATTCGGAAGGCTTCAAAAATGACGGACACACATTTAACCTCAACACACAGGTAGGGCATAAAGATAGAAAAGCCGCTGTATAAAGCAAGTCCAGACTGCAGGTTGCAGCCAAGAGGCTGCCAAGGCGGGGATGGAAAAGCCACTGTAACTGGCAAGTCCAGACTGTGGAATGCAGCCGAGAAGGAAAAGCCGCTGTAAAAGACAAGCCCAGATTGCGCATTGCAGCATTTGTTTCGTCATCAGCTGCAATCCGCAGTCTGGACTCGCTATCCAAGTGCGCTTTGGAAGCCAGGGGCCAAGATTTCCTCCTGATTCCCAAGGCTCTTTCTCCCAAGCGGAGGGAGAGCCTTGGGGAACAGGAAGAAATCTCCTCCTAATCTAAGCCCCTAGCTTCCAAAGTGCGCTTTGGAAGGCAGGGGCTGAGATTTCCTCCGGATTCCCAAGGCCATCCCTCCCAAGCGGAGGGAGAGCCTTGGGGAACAGGAGGAAATCTCGGCCTCTGGCTTCCAAAGTGTGATAACTCATTGGCTGGAGGAAATCAGGTGGCTACTTGCAGACCACCAGAACGCAGCCAGCCAATGACGGAAGGCTCCAGGAAAAGGGCGTAAATGACATCTGACCCCTTCCGATAATGGCGGACGGAGCTTCAATATGGCGACTACACTTCCGGGTAACTATACTTCGTTGGATTACAGTTAACAAGTTACTTTTCTTCTGATACATTCTGAGTTCCGATAGGATTCGACGAACCTACCCATGCCTAACATGCAGCATTGAAAGTCTCACGGGTCACATAAAATGATGTGGTAGGCTGAGTTTGGCCCAAGGTCTTCAAGGTGCTGCAAGATCCCTTTGCATCAGCATTAACTTGCACAGCTAAATGTTCATAAGTAATAGTTTTGAATTTTTCTTGATGCAGAAATGATAAATTGTTACAAGCTAGGTTTCCTAGGCCTCTTCTACACAGCTGTATAATATTCAGATTATCTACTTTGAACTTGATTATCTGGCAGTGTAGATTCAGGCCCTTCCAAACATATGTATAAAATCCATATTGAACTAGATTATATGGCAGTGTGGACTCAGATAACCCAGTTCAAAGCAGATATTGTGGATTATCTGCCTTGATATTCTGGCTGTGTTGAAAGACCTTCAGATAATCCTGTTTGAAGCAGATAATGTGGAATATATGCCCTAAATCACCATGAATGAGTGGTGGTGTCATGTTCTACCTGGATGACATCTCCACAGATGGGGAAAGGGAAATGTGCCTAGATAATAGTCTCCAGGGAGTTCCAAGAAGGTGCAACCTGGTCTTGGAAATATAGCCTGAAGCATCACACACTGGCCTTGGAGTGAATAAGCTGGAGCAGTGGATCTGAACCTGTGGGTCTCCAGATGTTTTGGTCTTCAACTCCCAGAAATCCAAACAGCTGGTATACTGGCTGAGATTTCTGGAAGCTGTAGGCCAAAACATCTGGAGACCCACAGGTTGGGAACCACTTAGCTAGAGGATATTCAACTCCCCATGTTGGACGGCTGAAAGCTAAAATGACAGACACAAAAGCAGAAAGTGATCCACCTTAAAAGAAAAACATTGGATTATTGTGACTATGGTAGCTATGCTGGGTGTAGCTACTTATAGTAACACAGACACAACTGTGACTGTGCTGCAGAACTATAGCTCTGTCTGCTTTGGTAATAGTTTGGTTTTTCTTCTCCAGTTTCCTGGACTTTGGGTTTATTTTATTTATTGTGTATCAAAAACATTGCATAAATTAGCATAAAATTGATAAAAATAGAAAGAGCACACGCGGCTAAATATCTTTTGAGCAAAAACAGGCAAGTGACTGCATTGCCTGTATCCTCAATCAATTATGGGCATTATGGACAAGCATACAGGTGCAGAGTCGTCTGTTCTGCTCCACAGTCACACAAGGTGGTGGTTTTAAGGTAGTCCCTTGGGTTGCCTTTGTGTCTTATCACTTTGATTACTCTCTGATAGGCTTTTTGTCCTAAATACTAATTAGATTGCATTTTGTGCTTTTTTTCTGAACTGCTGTGACCATTCCTCTACTCTTCAGATCTTCTGGATGGACTTGCTTCTCCCTTTGTTTGTTTCTTGAGTTAAAGCTGTACACTCTTGGGCATGTGTTCCTCTGAAAGAGGAGAGATGGGGGTTAACCAAAGTTTCTTGATGAATGGGATTGTATACTCAATTTTAGCATGTGGTGTTCACTAGATCTTTGGAACAGTACCGCTTTGAGGATCTCAGGATGAAGTTTTAGCTAAGATTATGATAGGAAGTGCATTTTTTCTCTGGAAATCTAATGTTGACTTACAGTTAGTTCTAAATATCCAGCTAGTCCACTGTATCCACAGATTCTGTCTCTAGAGAATTCAACCATCCACAACTTACTTTAAAAAAAACAAGAAAAACCCCATTTATTGTGCCATTTTATATAAGGGACACCTTTATTATGTTGTATTTAATGGGATTTCATCACCCGGGGGGGGGGGGGTGTGTCTTGGACACAAACCCCAGTAGATACTAAGGGCCTAATGTATATGCAGAAGATGGTTTTGTTACCTGAGTTAGAAATACCCATTTTCTTCTAGTAGAGTGTTTTTGTATTTGTAAATATTACAAAATCCTGTTTCCAGCATTCTGCTGCTGAAATGCAAATCATCTTGGGTCTCTAATGCCTTTTCTGGATTCTTCAGAGATTACGTAAATGAAGTCATTATTTTGAATTGAGCCTTTTAAAAAGTAGAGATGGGTCAGGATTCTTATTTATTTATTTATTTATTTGTTCAAGCTTCTATGCCGCCGACTCCTGGAGGCTCGCGGCGGCTCACAAGAGCCGAAGGCACAATAAAATACAGAACAATAAAAGCAATTAAAAACAGCAGTAGCAAAATAAAACAGTGGCACAATTAAAACAATGATACAGTTAAAGATGCGCGGGCCTACCCGCCGAAAGCCTGCTTAAACAAATAAGTTTTGCAAGCCCGTCTGAACAGGAGCAGGTCCTTCAAGGCCCGGGTTTCGGCCGGGAGGGCGTTCCACAGCGTGGGAGCTATGACAGAGAACGCCCTCCGGCGGGTGGATGTCAGTCGTGCCAGCCGCGATGGTATCTCCAAAAAGTTGGCATCCTCGGACCGTAGTGATCTCGAAGGGCAGTATGGAGTGAGACGGTCCCTCAGATACGCTGGCCCCAGACCGTGCAAGGCCTTAAAGGTAAGAACCAACACTTTGAAGGCGATCCGATGCTCAATTGGCAACCAGTGCAGATCCTGCAAGACAGGTGTTATGTGGCAGCCTGCTGGGGTGCCAGACAGGAGCCAGGCGGCAGTGTTCTGCACCAGCTTGAGCTTCCGGATCGCCGACAGAGGAAGGCCAACGTAGAGCGTGTTACAGTAATCTAGCCTTGAGATGACCGTGGCTTGGATCACCGTGGCCAGGTCGTTCTGGGAGAGATAGGGGCCAGCCTCCTTGCCTGTCGGAGATGGAAAAAGGCAACCTTGCTGACCGCAGAGACCTGGGCCTCCATGGTCAGCTGGGAGTCCAGAGCCCTCTGCTTATCTATATAGTCCAGATGGACCCCCAGGCTCTTCACGGAAGATGATGGGCATAACGCCACACCGTCCAGGGTCGGAAGCTGGACACCTACCCCGCCCGGGAGGCCCAGCCACAAGATCTCCGTCTTCGCCGGATTCACCCTCAACCTACTGGCTCGCAGCCATCCAGTAACAGCTTCGAGGCAACGTTGGAAATTATCGAGGACGGATCCGGGCCTGCCCTCCATCCTCAGAATGAGCTGAGTGTCATCAGCGTACTGGTGGCACTCAAGCCCATAACTCCGCACCAGATGTGCAAGCGGCTGCATGTAGATGTTAAATAACAGAGGGGAGAGAATGGCCCCCTGCGGAACTCCACAAACTAATGAGGAGCCCTCAGAGACCAACTCGCCCCTCCTCACATGCTGAGACCGCTGGTGGAGGAAGGAGGCCAGCCATTTTAGGGCTGTCCCCCTCACTCCAGCCAGGCAGTGGATCAATAGATTGTGGTCGACCGTGTCAAATGCTGCCGTGAGGTCCAATAACACGAGCAGCGCAGACCCGCCTTGGTCAAGCTGGCAGCGGAGTTGGTCTGTGATGGAGACCCATGCCTCGAACGGAAGCCGGACTGGAAGGGGTCTACCCATGTTGCATCATCTAGGAATGACTGCAACTGCTCCATTACTGCCCTCTCAACTACCTTGCCCAGGTACGAAAGATTCGACACTGGGCGGTAGTTGGAGGGAACCGCAGGGTTTAATGATGGTTTCTTCAGTAATGGAGCTACCACCGCCTCTTTTAAGCACTCTGGAAAGACTCCTTGCTCAAGGGAGCTGTTTATGATATTCAACAGAGGCCCACGTAACCCCTCCAGGCAAGATCTGACAAGCCAGGAGGGGCACGGGTCGAGGGAGCAGGTGGTAGGCACTATCTTATCAACCACTATCTTATCAACAGCATCTGCGTCCAGTGGCCGAAACCGGTCGAGGGTGGGCCCAGCGGAGGGCCACGGAGTCTCCAGCTCTCTTACTGTATCAACCGTGGCTGGAAGGTCCCGGCGGAGGCTCAGTATCTTGTCTGTGAAAAAGCTCTGGAAAGCACCGGCAGTGAGGGCCTGATCGCTATTTTTTGGGACAGTAGGGACCGTCGTCAGAGACCGAATTACCTTGAACAGTTGAGCCGGGCGTGAGCTGGCAGACGCTATCAAGGCGGAAAAGTACCCATTTTTGGCCGCCTTGACAGCACGCTCATAAGCCTCTTTGACTAGCTTATAAGCTGATACTGAGGCTCCGTCGCGGAGTTTCCTCCACTCGCGCTCTAGCCGTCTCCTATCCCACTTCATCGACCTAAGGTCCCCTGTATACCAGGGGGATCGGCGATTGCGGGGTCGGAGAGGACGCCTAGGGGCAATCTCGTCGAGAGCTCTAGCTAATGAGGTGTTCCAGGCCTGAACCTGCTCATCGACTGAGACGCTGATAGACTCCAGATCCCTCAGAGCATTCAGGAACCTTTCGGGTTCCATAAGTCTCTTCGGGCGAACGAAAATCTGTTCGGCGCCCTTGTGTTTTGGTTCTCTGAATTTTATGTTCATGTCTTTCACTGCAATTTTTTTTCTTTCCTGCCAGCTCGGATGGATTACCAGTGTTAACTGGGATAATTGTGCCAAACCACCACTGTCTAGGGACACAGTGCTGAAATAAAAAAGTGAAAAGTATTTCCTCCTCCTCAGTTGTTTCTGAACCTCCAGATGTTTCTGTTACTATGCATCTTTTCTGTTTTGCTGAATTTTTTTTTAAAAAAAGCACACATGGGATCAGGTTATTGAAGCTTCAAGGCTGAAAGTGGATCAATGCATGAAGATTTTTGTTGTTGCAGTTGATTGTATTTGGCATGGTGTAGTAGTTTGAGCGACCAAAATTTGATTCCCACTCAGCCATGGAAATCCACTTGGTGACTTTGAGAGAGTCACAAATGCTCAGACCCAGGCCTTTGGGTCACTGTAAGTTGGAAATGACTTGAATAGTTGTGAATGACTGTGATGTAAGCTAAGACTTATGCCATCATCAGTCATTTTTTTATGCTTACTGTGCAGGCTGGAATTCTTTTCAACCTGATTGCACAAAAACAAAAACAAAAATAATCCTCTCCAAAGCTCACCAAGCAGCCTCTCCCAGGATTTCTGTTTTGTTTTCCTGGAAAACAGGGCTACAGTGTTCCCTCACTTATTATAGGGTTAGGTCCGATGTAGGGAGTTTTCATTTATTTATTTTAATATGTACATTATTTTAGTAGTTATACATTATTTTAAGTCTTTATAAACTTAAAATAAAGTGAAGGAAATGACAGAAAGGCCCTTCAAGGATGGAGGGAGGGAGGACTGAGGATGGAAAGCACTTTGGAGAGCAGCAGGAGTGGCAAAACCCCACAAAACAGCAAAAAATACCATGATATATATTTTAAATTAATATTATTTGAAATCCGTGAAACAGCAAGTCTGCAATAAGCAAACCGCAAAGAAGTGAGGGAATACTGTATAGCTATTTTTCTTGTACTTGGACACTATCTGCAGAGAGCTCGCAAGAACCCTCAGAAATCTCAACAGATTCCTTTTGCAATATGTCAGGTAACCAGGAAATAGCGGAAGATATCCCTACTTATTTCCCTGCTCTCCAGCAACACATAAGTGAACATGTTGGGAGCTGAGCTGCTTACAAAGAGAGGGTTTTTTGGAGTAATATTGGGAGGCATAGCTACATTGAGATAACTTTGTAATACATATACATCTCCTGATGTATGATCTCTTGATACAGGACATGTCATTTCCTTGCCTCATTTCTATGCCAATTTTATGCTGGAATGGGTCACCTATGTGGCACAAAGAAGACCTTATTTTTGAATTGTTCCAGGGCCACAAATGCTTTAATCTGGCTTTGCCTGTTAATCCTTTAGCAAGGCAGATTATATCATACAGTTTGTGATATACAAAACAAATCATATCTCAGAAATAAAGACTTCTTATAACGTTCAGATTGAGCATCCCTTAATTCCAAAATCTGAAATACTCAAAAATTGTCCACATTAGTGGCTGGGACAGTGACATTTTTGCCTTCTGATTGTTTAGTGTACTTTATTTCATGCACAAAATTATTAATAATGTTGTATAAAATTGTCCCCAGGCTATGCGTATAAGGTGTAAATGAATATCGTATTTAAATCTGGGACTGTCTCATTATGTACCACTATATGTATTATATGCATTGTGTACATATTTGCAAATACGGGTATTTCAAAAATCTAAAATTCAAAACACATCTGGTCCCAAGTATTTTGAATAGGGAATATACCACCTGTATTGAGTTTTATATCTATATAAAATATTGCTTCAGTTGTGCTTTTGATCTCCTGAGACCAAATGGCATGGGTTGAAGGGTTATGTTTCAGCCTGGGGTGAATGGGGGAGGGCAGTCCAGAGCCAAGGGATCATTTGCTGCTGATTTCAAATGTGTTCTTCTACATCATTTCAGTAATAAGATTCCACTTGCTTATCACTCTCCAAGGGCTTCTCTTTTTGCCTCACTCTGGGGGAAAAAGGCATCCAGTAGATCTGTACTCCAAAGGGAGACTGTTCCACTTGGCTGAGAGTGAAAGCCGTCACTTCATTGTAGCAGGTACGGCTATATTAGGCAGCAGTCAGGGGGCCCTCAGGAGTTACTTGATTACATGTTGGAACAGCTTCACTCTGTGGGCGCCGGGCCAATTAGTCGTACAGAAAGACTGATGGCTTAGCAAACCACATTCATCCACGTCAAAGGCTGCTGAATATATTGGTGCCTAGTTACAGTGCAAGGGCTACGTGTCACCTTAAACGGCTTTCAAAGGGCACTTGTGATTTGTGATCAAGGCAGGCACAGTCTGTGAATGTGAAATCCCATCCCTTGCATTCATACTGCCAGTTTCCGCACAAGAATTCCTACTGCAAGAACTGAAAGGGAGATAAAGAATGTGACATTATGCAGATGAATTGGTCCTGTTCTTGCACTAGCAATGAGACAGAGTGCAGGTGTTCCAGCTTCTTCTCCTTTTCCTCCAAGAGGGATGCCAACTCTGCATGCAGAGCAAGCTGAGCAACAACAAACTTTATTCTTTTGGTTAGCAGTCTTTACAGAATTTACATGCCATTGGATTTTAAAATACATTCCTGCACCTAAGTCAGTGATTTGAAACATAGTAGTCCAGGCATGAGCCAACTTCAGCCCTCCAGGGGTTTTCAACTTCACCTCCCACAATTTCTAACAGCCTACTGGCTGTTAGGAATTGTGGGAGTTGGAGTCCAAAACACCTGGAGGGCCAAAGTTTGCCCATGCCTGAGTTAGTCCCAACTAAACTTAACTCATTTGAATCAGTTGTTGAGTAAGCAGTTTGGGCTAACAATAAGGAACTTTTCATTTCATGCAATTGTACTAGAAGGTTGCTATTTTAACTGCCATGACTACATCACATGGAATCTTGGAGTTTGTAGTATGGCGAGACACTAGAGCTCTTTAGCTGGGAATGCTAAATACCTTGTCCCTAAATTACAAATTACAAAAATCTGTAGGATAGAATTGTGGGAATTACAGGGAATTTTAATAATATAATTGTGTAGTGTGAAAGGACAAATAGATTCAGGCAATTTTATTTATTTGTTCTATCCGCGATTAAACTCAAGGTCATGAGTAAGGACATGAATGCCCAAAGAAGGTGCAGCAAATGTCTGTGACTGGTTATTCATGAGTGAGTGTAGTTCAGGAAAAGCCCTGGTGCCTTCAGATTGCAGATGTTATACATAAAGTTCAATGTAATGTAACCCACAATTCAAGTCTGGACAATTGCCTTATCTGCTGCCTTCTCTAAGGGTCTCCAAATATACATTGAACAGGTCAAGGGAGGAGGTAGAAACATCAACACTGTTGATGGTGTTTTATATCTTTAATTGGGCATCATAGAAACCCAGAATTCGAAGGGAGAATTGGAACCATCTAGTTTAATCCCCTACAATTGAGGAATAGACAACTAGAGCACTCCCAAGAGGCATCCAACCCACCATTCTTTGGGGAAGACCATTCCACAATTAAACAGCAAATACTTCTTAACCTTTCTGTTTAGTTGTATACATTCCAAGATCTTCCATGGGTGCCTGAAACTGTGGATCGTACTGAACTCATATTTCACATACCATGGCTGGGAAGACTTTGGAGGCTTGTAGAGGCCAGAAGATCTGCTCCACAACTTTCCTTTCATTGATTCCTCAACATACACTTGCACAATGAGAGGAAAATGAGAGATCAACATCTGCTCCAAACATAACATAGAATTGCACTGGAGGATTGATGAAAAAACTGCAAACACTTCTGGTAGTGGTGTCCATGAGTAAATAAAACTGGGAGAAATGTACCCTCCGATAAGGGGACTTGTTGTACATTCTATGTCACTCTCTCAACTGTAGAAATATGCTTTGTGCCTGAAGCCTTAATGCCACTTCATATTTCATCTGAATAAGTAGATTTATAGCCATCAAAGCTCATGCAAAAATAAAAACCAGTTTGTCTTTAAGGTGCTATATCTTTATGTCCCTCCCTTCCCTCCTGCCTTCCTTTTAATGCTTATTTGGAGTGGATTTTTTTCCTAACCATTTGCATGCTATTATGTCCTTTCAATTTTTTTCTTCCCCAGACAAAATATGAATATTATTCTTAATAATAATAATAGTGCTGTTTTCTGGCATTGTATATTTCTGCCACTTCTGTGATTGTTCATCTGTATTTTATTTCTGTAACCCTCTTGTCGATGGATATCCAGAATCAACAGCATCCACCATGGTCCTTTTTATCCTGGGCATTGACCGAGCCAGTATAGACTTTGTTTTGGTTTGTTTCTCCATAGTGCTAATGGGTTAGGTGCTCTTAGTTCCACCCCTCAGTTGAGACCTCTGACTTGGTTGGACCTGCTATTAGTTACACTACCACCAGCACAGCTCTCGGCATCTTTGGAGCAGTGAAGCCCCCCCCCCCTCCAAACAAGGTGGCACCCATCCGGTAAGGGAGGGGGAGCATTACATGGGCAGTTCCGTGACAAAATTGAATGAAAAGTAGACAAGGAGAAGACCTGGTTATGGCTCATGAATGGAACGCTGAAAAAGGAGACAGAAGGCCCGATTCTTGCAGCCCAGGAGCAAGCCATCAGAAAAAATGCAATTAAGACCAGGATTGAAAAATCAGCTGATGACCCAAAATGCAAACTGTGCAAGGAAGCTGATGAAACCATTGATCTTATCCTCAGTGGCTGCAAGAAAATCGTACAGACGGACTACAAATAGAGGCACAACTCTGTGGTCCAAATGATTAATTTGAACTTATGTCTGCCTGCCAGCAGTAAAGAATTGGTGGGATCATAAACCTGCAAAGGCAGTGGAAAAATACTGTGAGACTTTTGAAACCAGACTGACAAAGTTTTGAAACACAACACACCAGACATCACATTTGTAGAACAGAAAAAAGTTTGGATTATTGATGTCGCCATACCAGATGACAGACAAATTGACAAAAAACAACAGGAAAAATTCAGCTGTTTTCAGGACCTCAAAATTGCCAGAGCAAAAGCTCTGACATAAACCAGTACAGGTGGTCCCTCCCAGTGGTAATAGGCACACTGGGTGCCATGCCAAAAGATCTCAGCCGGCATTTGGAAACAATAAACATTGACAAAATCATGAACTGCAAAAGGCCACCTTACTTGGATCTGCGCGCATCATTCGAAAATACATCACACAGTCCTAAACGCTTGGGCAGTGTTCAACTTGTGACTTTGTGATACGAAATCCAGCATATATATCTTGTTTGCTGTGACATACTGTGTTTTTGTGTCAGTAAAATAATAATAACCTTTATTTGTACCCTGCCACCACTGGGGCAGCTCACAGAAGCACTCCAAGTGCCACAGGCAGACAATACCTAAGTATAAATACAATAACGTAAGTATAATCAACAGCAGTGCATAAAAACATACCCAGCTCCCTAATTTCAGCTATGAGGAGAACATGCCCCACAGAAAAGTAGCCAGTTGTAAACACCATTTCTACTGTGGGGAATCATCTCCTTTGTAAAAATTCATGTGCTGGTGAGATTGGGAAATTTCTTCATTCCTGCTAAGCTGTTCACAACATGTTCATTGTTGGTATTCATTGCAGTGCTTCACAAATAAATTTTTGCATCTATTATTGCATTGAGTAGCATCTGATGGTTTCCATATTAGTGGACTGGCAAATTTACTCTGGGTTTTAATCTGTAACTTACATTCATCGGTTTTTATGGTCAGTGTACCACCCAAATGACCCAAACTCCCACACCAATTTACCTTTTTAAACCAATAGTTTTCAACCTGTGGGTCCCCAGGTGTTTTGGCCTACAACTCCCAGAAATCCCAGCCAGTTTACCAGCTGTTAGGAGTTCTGGGAGTTGAAGGCCAAAACATCTGGGGATCCACAGGTTGAGAAATACTGTGTAGCAACCCAGCCTCCATTCCAGCCTGGGGGGCCAGGGGCCACCCCGGGGGTCCCAATTGCTTTAGACCCCGTTGCCATAGATCCAGGTGGAGGAGATGAAGGGGTGGTTGGGCCCGCATCTCCTACAGGCAGTTTGCAGTGGGAAGACAGCTGGCCGGAGGCTTATCCGGACTTGGATGAGACAGATTCAGATAACGAGTATGAACGGCCGGGGGGAGAGGTTCTCAAGAGAAGTTATGGGAACCAGCGGAGGAGGTGTTGATGGAAACGGAATGGAAGGATGCTTCTCACGAAGATAGCGAGCCAGATGCAGCTAGGCCTGGGAGAAATTTTGATCGGAGGAGCAGCATTGAAAGTCATAGAAAGGAATGGAGACGAAGCCTAGAGCAGCGTTGGTCTCACAAAGGAGGGGATTAAGTAGACGGTCCGTGTGAGTGGCTCGTCAGTTGGACGGCCACTTCTGATCTGAAGGAAGTGTAGCGTTCCAGATCCCTGAAGCCAGCGTTGGCTTGCCTTGCCAAGAAGTTACCTTGGACCTTGGACCTTGCCTTGCCTTGCCCTACAGAAACCCTGTTTGCTTTGATTTGCTTTGTTTTTATGGACTTTGCTTTTGAGAGATTCCCTGCTTTTACTTGGACATTTTACTGCTAACCATTTTGGACTAATTGCTTTTTACTTGGACATTCTACTTTTTCACCTGTTCTTTATTATTCAATAAATAGTTAATTGATCATTGTCTCTGTGTGTGTGTTTAAGGGGCTGGGCCAGGACCCAGCATTGTGACATACTGTTTTAAACAATGCAGCCCTCACCCCCCCCCCCCCAAATAGCCATTTCAAATTGCTGGAGAGCAGGGGGAAGTTATGGTGTTCTCTGCAGCTGTCTGATGTCATGTGCTCTAGCAATTTGGAAATGACTGTGTTGAGGGCATTGTACAACTTAAAAGTTCAGTGTTTCTATCTTTGCAGCTACATCTTCCTAAACAATATTTTGCCTATGATTTCAGTAAGTCCTCATTATGAAGAAAAGGTTATTGGAAAGAATAATGTTTATAATTTCTTACCTCCTTGTCACATTTTTGCGTGGCATGGCAGAGTCCATTGTCCCAGAACATTCTCAAAAGAAATGTAATACTAAAGCAATAAGCTGAACCCTTCAGCTGATAAAGAATGCCCTTGATAGATCTGAGCTGCCTTGGGGAGGGAGAAGAGAAGGGGTATGTGGCACTCCAAAATGTAAGCACCTGTGAATATTTCAGTGTGTTAGCTTGAATGATTCATAACACATCAGTCCCTTGTGTGCATCATGCATTTGAAGCATATACAAAAGAGCAAGCACTTTTTGGCATGAACACGTTTGTGTGTCCCTACATAGAATTCTTGATCAGTCTTCCTTGCATTACTCATGGACCAAACCTGTTCAGTTCCTGTGATGCTGCTGCATCATCTTCCTTCAGATTTTGCCCTGAGACGCACGTTATAGCAAAAGCACGTTGACAAAGGAAATATTGACTCACTTGTGTTCATTTCTGCTTCCAGTTCTGCTTATAACACATAGAATAACTTTTTGCCAGAAGATAGGGAATGAGCTCTCAGATTTCTCTTGCCTCTGGCAGCATTGATCACAAAGCTAATGTTCCTGCCGACTACGTGGTCTAGTTTGTGCACTGACTCTCTTGCAAAATTTGGCATCTGGTGAAGGTGAAGGCACTAAACTCCTCCTGTCACCCTGTACATCAGGGATGTCAATGTGGCCTATGGGAAGCATGAAGCCCCTAGACATCTGAAAGTTCCTTAACACCCCCATTGTTTTGAATTTTAGTTCAATTTAGTGAAATTTGCATAACTCCCTTAAAACATTATATGGAGAGCCCCTTTGGTATCTCTGTTTTCAAGTGACTGAGTCCTCTAAAGATCATTTTCACTTACCATTTTGGAAATAATCCAGATTACTAAATTACTAGGCTTGTGCGTGGATTCATTTTAGCCGTTTTCCTTTGGTCAAGTGGCTTCTTTGGCTTGGTTGGATAGCTGTAATGCCAAAGGCCCAGCCGTCATGGTTTCCCATCCATAACGGAACCATGTGGCATTCAATCATGGCTCCTCCTCCCTTTTTTGGGAGCATGTGGTGTGCAAAGAAGCTGCAGCTACATGCTCCTCCTCACATGGGGTTTCCTTGTGAGCCCTGCCTGTTGGCCAATCAGAATAGAAGAGAAAAGTGTCTTAAACAAGCTGTGTCTTCTTCCTTAATCCTGTTGCTGAAACCCAAGCTCTCTTGAAGGGAAAAAAGGAAATTGTCCCAGGAAGGGTGCTTCCTTAACTTCATTGCTGAAAACCAGGCTCCCTTGAAGGAAAGAAAGGAAAGGGTCCCAAGAACAGAAAAGGGAGCCTCATAAATTTCCCATTGCTATTAATAGGCCGGATCTAGTCATATTTTTTGGGTGCAGACAAAAAACGGTTATCTGGTTAACCCACCTGTTTTTGGGCGGTGCACAAAAAAGGATAGGCGGCTCTACCAGAATCCAGACAGCAAAAATATATCAATGTTGAGCTAAAATTCACAAGTCTACAGACTGCATCTACACCTACCAAAATAATCCAGATTGTTGTGCTTTGGAGCTGCTCTGGCTACAGCATGGGCGTGCCCTGGAGCCCTTCTCGAGTCCTGATGGTCAGCTAGACCAGTCATTGTCAACCGCTGTGCCTCGGCACACCAGTGTGCCGTGAGCTATCAGCTGGTGTGCCACAAGAAAACCTCTTCCCTCCGCCTTTCTTCCACCTCCAAGGTTTTCCCCGCGGCACACCAGCTGATCAAGGAACAGCGGTTGGGGAACCCAACCCTCTCTAGGACCTAGACCTAGAGAGGCAGGGAGGCTCAGGAGGGGAGGCCTGGCCACGCTCTCCTCCTCCTCCGAAAGTGAGCCCACAGGAACCTGGGCGCCTTGGGGAGCAGAGGGGAAAGGAAGAGAGAGAAGAAGAGGAGGAGGCCAGGGAAGGAGGGAGCAAGCATCGCCGCCGAGCCTGCCTCTCCCCCCCAGCAAGCGCGCGCACAGCTCCCTTCCTCCTCCAATCACGAGCGCGATGTCAGCGCCGTGTGCGAGGTGAATTGGACGCGCACCTGAATGGAGGAGAAAGGCAGCTGCCTGCGCCCCCTCACCTCGCACGCGGTGCCGACATTGCACTCGTGATTGAAGGAGGAAGGGAGCTGCGCGCGTGCTTGCTGGCAGGGGAAAGAGGCAGGCTCGGCGGCATGCTTCAGAGGGGAAGCAGAAGCAGCAACCCTGAGTGCCGCCTCCTCTGCTCTGCTGGGACCTCTA
This sequence comes from Anolis apletophallus, assembly GCA_030556195.1. NCBI lineage: Eukaryota > Metazoa > Chordata > Lepidosauria > Squamata > Anolidae > Anolis > Anolis apletophallus. The sequence goes on along the minus strand of JARBWK010000005.1, from coordinate 24,298,798 downwards.
TCTCCGACTTTCGCCCTCTGTGTGGGTTTCTCTCTCTCACTCCCTCTCCTTGCTGTCACCCCTGAGCTTTGCCTTGGGCTGCTCCTCTCCTCCTAGCATTCCCTCCCCCCCCCACTCCTTTTGACTGGGTTAAGAAGGAGGGGGAGAAAAAGGAGCCACGGCGAGAGGTTGGCAGGGGCGGCAAAAGGTGCCTGGCTTGATTTCCTTCTTTTGGGTCACTGGCGCGCACCTTCCTCTCCCCAGTCCTTCCCACCTCAGTTTCCCCCCTCTTTTCCAACACCCCTTTCCCACCCCGTCTTCCCTTTTTCTAGTTTTCCCCAGCCCCTCCCACTATTCCAGGCCCCCTGCCCACCTCAATCTATTCCACTTACCCCCTTGCCATTTCAATCCTTCCACTATTCCAGGCTCCCCTTTGCACCCCCGTCGTGCTCATTTTGCAGTCTTCCTTTCCCCATTCCAATCTTTTCCAGCTGCTCCTCTTTACCTCCCCAATTTCCTCTTTACCTTCTCCCAATCCTCCCCCCACACCAGACTGGAGTCTTTCCCACTTTTCCAGCCCCTTTCCATCCCAACCTTTCCCAGTTTCCACCCCCTTTCACATCAGAGTCATTCCCCCTTCCCACCCCAATCTGTCCCACTTTTTCAGCTACCCCTTTACCACTTCATTTTCCCACTTTTCTAACCACCCAATCTCAACCTTTTCCCATTTCCAGACCTTCTTTCCCACCCCCTTCCCAAGTCTTTCTCCCCTTTCCTCATTCATATACACATAGCATTTCCCCCCAAAATGTATACCATAGTTAAAATAAACTATGGTGATTATTGGATTATTACATTTATTATGTTACTCTATTATTATTATTATTATTATTGCATTTATTATTTTACTCTTGTGTATTATTGCTATTATTACATCTACAGAACTCCCAAATGCCAAGGTCTATTTTCCCCTAGGCTCTCCTGTATTTTCTGTTGATCATAGGAGATCTGTATGCCAAGTGTGGTTCAACTCTATTGTTGTGGTAGTTCAGAATGCTCTTTGAACTACACATCCCAACAATTCCCAAATGTCAGGAAAATAACCCCAAAACTCTCTGGTTATGGGAGTTCTGTATGCCAAGCTTATTCAATTCCATTTTTGTTGGAATTCAGAATGCTCTTGGATGGCAGAGGAACTATAAATCCCAGCAACTGCAACTCCCAAATGTCAAGATTCATTTTCTCTAAACTCCAACCATTGATCAATTTTGGGCATATTGAGTATTTATGCCAAGTTTGGTCCAGATTAATAGTCATTTGGGTTCACAGTGCTTTCCGGATGTAGGTGAACTACATCTCCCATAAATCACTGCCAATTCCTCCCAACTTCCTCCAGTATTCTCTGTTGGTCATGGGAGTTCTGTGTGCCAAGTTTGGTCTAGGTCTGTCATTCGTGGGGGATCTCAGTGGTCTGTTGAAGTCAGAGCTGAATTGGTTGAAGGTACTGCAAATCCCATCATCCGTTGCCCATACTCCCCCAAACATAATTGTTTTTGTGATTAATCACTAGGCTTTAATTATGTTCAATGTGTAGCAATGAAAATACATCCTGCATATTAGAGATTTGCATTAGAATTCGTAATTGTAGCAACATTATTTATGAAGTAGCAACGGAAATATGGTTGGGTGTCACCACAACACGAGGAACCTTATTTAGGGGTCACGGCATTAGAAAGGTTGAGAACCACTGTGTTAGTGTCATTTTGTGTCATTTTGGTTGGTAGTGTGCCCCAGGATTGTGTAAATGTAAAAAGTGTGCCGTGGCTCAAAAAAGGTTGAGAAACACTGAGCTAGACTAACAGAGCTTTTCTGTGAAAGGGCCTTGCTGGAAACTTTGCTTCTGATAAGGTCACAATGGGGCACTCAGCAGATCAGCAGAATTGATGTCGCCAGCAAGGATCTGCCAGAGCTGCTTCTCGCCAGTGACACAGGTGTGGTTCTGTCTGATATGGGGACAGTAAAAAACAACAGAATCATGTTGAAGCTTCCTGGATTAATATCTAAAAGTAGTGCTTCCCTTGCAAAACCATCTGTATATCATGTGGTCTTCCCAGTGGTTGCAAGGTGAGTTCATTTGGTCCATGCAGACATGGCCTGAAATGAAAATAGAAATATTAGGGAGGTGCCCACAGGGGTTTAGAAGGGGAAAATTGTCCCTGGTTCCTGTGCATCATATACTTCTAATGCTATCATATACAGTTTGGCATTTGCATTGTATATGATAGCAAAAGCATACTTCATCAATCTATTATTGTTGTTACTTTCCATTTAACAAACACAGAGGGTAAGGATCAGGACTGGGGAAGCAATAAATCTTGCTTCTCATTCATGCTTCTGTGGAGTATTGCCCATTGCTTGCAACATTATTATGAAAGACAGTCCATTAGGTGCCATTAATTACTTTAAGAGTAATGCATTAGCAACACATAACACATCTCCTATTTTTGTTTATTTACATACATGCATTTAAACAAAATAAGGAAATGGTCACTCCATGTTCCAAATGACATAATGTCTATAAGTCACTCATTATAGTTAAAAAGAAATTGTGTTGCCAATGTTTATATTATGTTGCAAAAGCATATAATGCCTTAATTAGCATGCAAAATAATGTTTGACCACTAACATCATTTGTAGCATATTACTTCTAAACCCTGATAGGGCTTGCCCCTGCAAAGCAATTATTTGGAATAGGAGGATAGGTAGCTCTGGAACTGTTAAATTACAGCTGGATCTATACTGCTATATAATCCAGTTTCAGAATGCAGATTAACTGCATTGAACTGGATTATATGAGTCTACACTGCCTACACTACAACGGTTTTGTCCAATGTGTGCTTTCACACTTTGAGGAGGATACAGTGTGGGTGACCAATGATAGTCATGTCCCTGGTATTATCTGGCCTGAGCATGCAGTGGGTGGAGGGGAAGGGTGTAAAAGTAATGATTCAAAGGCCAAGCCAATCCCCCACTTCCAAGATTGGATCATTAACTTAATGAAGGAAAAAAACCCTATGTACATTTGGAGTCCCCAGATTCCTTAGTTTTTAACCATCCTTTAGCATTGTCCTCTGTGCTTAGGATTTGTCTCACACGCTCCATGTGTGGGAGAAAAAAGTTGTTTTACATTCTTCTTCACAGAAAGAGACCCTCCTTCTGTTTGAACTGGATCACAGATCCATAAATAGCATCTGTCCAGCCTCTGTGGCAACCTCCACAAACACTACTCCAAGCAGGGACACGGGAAGAGGTATATATAGATTCTTTTCTAGTTTTAGTCAAAGAGGAGCTGATTTACTTTCAATAGGGTTGTAGTCGAACCAGGAAGCCCCAAATCCAGAAGGTCAAACCGCAGAGAGTCCCCAGTATTCCTTTTGGCCCATGGCCTAAGTTGCACCAGTACCAGACCCCTTTTCCCCCTTCCCTTCTGCCTCACTCAGTTCTATACATCACACTGCACCAACTTCGTCCCTCCCAGTACACCCAGCCACCATTGCCTCCCATTGCCCCATCCACACAACATTTGCACAGCCAATAGAACCCATGCATTCAGTATCCACAAGTTGGAAGTTCCCCCAATCTGCCCCGTTGTTGCCCCAAGGCACTCTGCCTCTTCCCCCATCTTGTCTCTGCTCTTTTCTTCTCCCCGTTCTCCCTCCCATGCCTGGGGAAAGCCCGGAAAAGCGGCCGCTCGCAATCAGTGGCCTGGCTCCCAGCTGGGACCTGAAGTTCACCCAAGGACACTGGTTATGGACTCCTCTTGCTGCTATTCTCACTGCTTTGCACCCCAAGCCCCAAAGGCTCTGCAGTTCACCCAAGGACAGTAATTACATCAAGGAGAACTACAACTCCCAAAGGAAGGCAGCACTGCGTTGCCTGTTTTAAAGATCATAACTCTGGGAGCAAGAACTGTATGGGAATGTACTGGGAAATTGCTGGGGATCTCCCTGTATGTACAGTGTGGCTTCATAAGTTTTCCTTTGACCCCTTGTAACCCTTCCCCTCCTTGCCCTTGGTTAAGAAAGATTGCCTTGAGGATGTTTACTATGTCTGTCAGGAGGAAATGCAGCTGAGCCCTGTTCCCAAAACCTTTAAGGATCACCATTGTTCATATTGCATGCGTTTTTCTGATAAGGATCTTGTTATGGATAAGCCAAGCTCTTGTCTTGTGCCCCACGCCTTGTCAGTCCTAAGGCGGTTTTAACGGTCGGATTTCCAGTCTAACTAAACCCGCCTTTGGAACCTGGACAATAAAAGTTTGCTCTTCACAGCGGGTGCCACAGCCGGCTTCGGAACCCAGGTGTGCCCCAAAATAAGTCCTTTTGTCACCAAAGGGGTCTGAGTGAATCACCAGGCCTTTCTTCTTCTTCTTCCCCATTCACATACGGATGGGACACATCAACTCAATGATTTCATCACTCCCAGGTGTCACTTCAGGTCGTTTACCTGACCAGGACTCTTTTGTTTTATTCATATGCTATATTGACAGCGATTTCCGTCTGAGCTCCCCTTCCTGGAACTCCATATATGGCCACAGACTCCTGATTGGCTAGGGTGGCGAATGGGAGTAAGCGCCGGATAGGCTCCCAGAGCCGGTCAACACCCCATCCATCAGCTGGTCTCAACGTTCCGACCAATCATCGACGGAGCCGGCCCAGAAGGGGGCAGGCGGGAAATTCAATTGTTTTGACAGTTCTGTAACCTTTAAAAACCAATGTTTTGAATGTACACGCATGCGTTCTTTGCGGGAATCAGGGTATTGCGGTTCGCATCCTCTCAGCTGAGCAGAATAAACAATTTCGTGGCTTCTACCTTGCAGCATTGGTGAGCATAATTGGATCAAGGGAGGCGGGTAGGATACGAGGACCTAGTCGCTCCGGGCTCGCCAGGTTAACTGAACCCTCGCGGTCTCTGCCCCGCGGTCGGTCCAAGGGGCTTGCCCGGTTGTCTGACAACCGACCTGGGGGGATTGGCGGTTGTTCGATAACAGGGCCTGGTGTCTTCTTGTCCTTTCAGTACCCAATTACTTACTTAGATGATCCCTCATTGTCCAAGTATGATGGCCCTCCAAGTTCTTGGAAGACGCCTGTGTAGAAGACACCTGTGTGAGAGTTAATGTGTGGAGGTTGGTGCACAGCCGATCAACACACAGTCTTCACAAAGTGAGGGTTCCAACCAGTGGTGTGGTTAACATTATGATGGCGACTTCTCAATCTGTTGCAGCCTCCTTCTGCCTTCACAGCCATTGTAGTATGTACATTATCTTCCTCCTGATCTGCCATTGAGGTCTTCGGATTGTGCTCAGTCTGGAACCTCCCCTGTGGCCCTTCCCCTAGAAGTGTATGACTCCGGTGGTTACGCCCTCAGGTTCATTGGAACACGCAAGCCCGCTCACTACGACAAGATGACAATACATCGAAGGGGAGTATTGTTATTATTATTTCCAACATTTCTACCCCATTCTTCTCAACCCCCAAAGGGGGACTCAGGGTGGCTTACAATGGCAGCAATTCGATACGGACAACATACAAACACGTTACATACAACGTTATACAAAAGATAAAACATTAGATTAAAATACATTTAAAACATTATCATTCAATCAAAAACTTTATTACGGTCACAGACCAGCACAAAGCAGGCACAAGCGCCCTAAGAGGAGGACAACTCCCCAGTAAACAGTTATTTAAAATCAGACTAGAAATCAGTATATTATCATTCATCATACAACCTCAGCACTCAATAGCAGTAGGCAGGCCCATAGCCAGGATTTTGATTCGGGGGAGGCTGAGTCTGAGTGAGAGAGGGTCTACCCTAGCAAACCTTTTGTATCATTATCCCAATACTCCCATGCATATGGGATATATTGAGCATGGTATGAATAAACATAAGTTTACATAATGTACCAGTAAGGCCTTCTCGTGGACCACCCTGATAATGTGTGTGTGAGCTACATGCCTGCCATTAAGCATTTAAGAAGAGCTTTGAATGTCTCCACAGCTTCCTAAGGCCTGGACAGAGCCTACAAAAGATGAGCAGGGGCTTTTGGTAAGTTATAGCCCCCAACTGTAACTATCTCAAGGTGTACGTGTGGTACCATCTCCCTTTCTGGAGGTTTTTAAACAGAGGCTGTATGGCCATCTGTCTGGACTGCTTTTCTTGTGTATTCCCATATGGCAGAGGATGAACTGCATAGCCCTTGGGGTTTCTATGATTCTTAGTCTAACCCACAGTTTGACATCCATAAGAGCAAAGAACACTATTCAGCAGTAGTCCCTGGATATACTTTTTCATTTCTTACTAGCTTTTTCTTTGTCGGGATGAGAAATAAAAAGAAGAGATGACAGACGAGATTACAAAATAAATTCCTTTTCTTCCAGGGAACAGAGAGATAAACTTCTAATTTGTATCACCATAGTATGTCTTGGAGCTGGGAAAAGAAATAATTGATTCCAGCGGTTCTGTCCAAGCTCCAAGTCCTCGATCACCCTGTAGCAATGTCGGTTCTTTAAATTATTCAAATTGCCTCCCTATCTTGGTGGCATTCTGGTAGAAGAATTGCAGAATGGTGGCACTTATTCCTCGGAATGTGGCATATATTAGACTGTAGCAGAAAAATAGCTACACCCCAAATGGAGTTCTCTGTCACTACTCTGGTAATTAATGCATTCACTAAATGTCGGCCCAGAGGCTTTCCACAATTAAGTGTGACAAACAAAACAAAAAGAAAAAGTAAAAGATGAGTTGGGAACAGCTTAGATGAATGCTGCTCAAACTCTTTGCTACCTGACAAAGTCTGTTTTGAGTGGCATACCAAAGGGCAGTGCCCCACCCACCAAATGGTCAATGTAATGACCACTATTTAGTGAAATAAATTTTCTGATCTTTAGAATGAACTTTTATCAATTTCTGGGTGCTAATCTCAACATTGTTTTGTTGTTGCTTATTTGTTCAGTCGCTTCCAAACACAGAAATATGAGGAACAATACTATGTATTGTTGAAGGCTTTCATGGCCAGAATCACTGCGTTGTTGTAGGTTTTTTTTAGGCTATATGGCCATGTTCTAGAGGCATTCTCTCCTGATGTTGTGCCTGCACCTACGGCAGGCATCCCCGGAGGTTGTGAGGTCTGTTGGAACTAGGAAAATCGGGTTTATATATCTGTGGAATGTCCAGGGTGAGACAAAGAACTATTGCCTGTTGGAGCTGGATGTGAATGTTTCAACTGGCCACCTTGATTAGCATTTGATGGCCTGGCAGTTTTTTTGGTGTGGCTTGTTAGTGCCTGGCGGAATCTTTTGTTGAGAGATGATTATCTGTCCCTGATTGTTTTCTCTCTGGAGTTTCCCTATGTTGGGGTGTTGTTTTGCTGTTATAATTTTAGAGTTTTTTTAAATACTGGTAGCCAGATTTTGTTCATTTTCATGGTTTCCTACTTTCTGTTGAAATTGTCCACATGCTTATGGATTTTAATGGCTTTTCTGTGTAGCCTGACATGGTGGTTCTTAGAATGGTCCAGCATTTCTGTGTTCTCAAATAATATGCTGTGTCCAGGTTGGTTCATCAGGTGCTCTGCTATGGCTGACTTCTCTGGTTGATTTATCCTGCAGTGCCTTTCATGTTCCTTGATTCGTGTTTGGGCACTACGTTTGGTGGTCCCTATGTAACTTGTCTACAGCTGCATGGTATACAGTAGACTCCTGCAGAAGTGAGAGGATCTCTCTTGTCCTTTGCTGAATGTAGCATTTGTTGGATTTTCTTAGTGGGTCTGCAGATAGTTTGTAGGCTGTGTTTCCTCATCAGCTTCCCTATGTCGTCAGTGGTTCCCTTGGTGTATGGCAAGAACACTTTTCCTCTGGGTGGATCTTTGTCTTTACTCTTGTGGCTTGTTCTCGGCCTTGCAGCTTTTCTGATGTCTGAGGTGTAGTATCCATTGGCCTGTAAAGCCCAGTTTAGATGGTTCAGTTCATCTTGGAGGAGGTGGGGTTCGCAGATACTTTTTGCACAGTCTGCCAAGGCTTTAAGCATGTGAACAATTTCAACAGAAAGGAGGAAACCATGAAAATGAACAAAATCTGGCTACCAGTATTTTAAAAACCAATCAAAACAAAACAGCAAAACAATCAGGGACAGATAATCATCTCTCAACAAAGGATTCCCCCAGGCACTAACAAGCCATGCCAAAAAAACTGCCAGACCATCAAATTCTAATCAAGGTGACCAGTTGAAACATTCACACCTACTTCCAACAGACATGAGTTCTTTGTCCCACCCTGGACGTTCCACAGATATATAAACCCAATTTTCCTGTTCCAACAGACCTCATAACCTCTGAGGAGGCTGGATAACCACCTGTCAGGGATACTTTGAATGTGATTTTCTTAGCAGAGGATTGGACTGGGTGTCCCACAAGGTCTCTTCCAACTCTACAATTCTATTATTCTATGATATGCTGGTGAGGATAGTGATATGCTATGGAAAATAGACAAGATATCATTCATCCTTAAATGAAGCATTTAAAACATATACTGTAGTGTGCATAAAGATGTAAGAGTTTGATCCTTGCTCCTCCCATAACAAAATGCTATTGCCACCTATCTGATAAGAGCAGGTCTCAGGCTTCACAAGCTTCATGTTCTATTGGTGTGTTAAAAACCAGTTACTCAGTCAGTTGCATTTTAATTAATTTGAGTGCTTGCTTTAAAGAGGTATGAAGAAATGCCTTCACACATGTCAGGAGTTTCTTCAGGGAACAACCAACTTTCATTACATGCTCTCATAGACACAAAATGGTCATTGTTTCACAGCCAAGAGCAATAATAATAATAATCCTTTATTTTTATACCGCTCTTAGTCCCTGAGGGAACTCAGGGCAGTTTCCAGCATGGTAAGCATTGCACATACCGACATAAAAACATACAAAAATATTATAACCATCTAAGCATAATACTATATGGCACTCACACATATTTAAATTAAAACCAATCCAATACTCATTACATTAGGCAGCTCAACTTCTAATGGCTAAGATTCCAAAGTGGGCCTCGACAACTAAGAGAGGGCTGGGTTGGCACGATGGAGTAGACTAGGGCCAGGGAATGGGTAAAGTGCAAGCATGGCCTACCTGATCATCAGGGTGGAGCCTGGAGCTATTATTTTCAAGGTGTGTTGCAAAACCACAGGAGGGCTGGGCCAATGGGGGAAAACATAGGGCCCGGGGAAGTGGATAAAGTTCATGACAAGGCCCTAGCTAATGGCCAAGGTAGTTCTCTTCATTTCCAGGGCCTATTGAATAGATATAAAAAGGTTAGACCAGGACTAAATAGCAAGGACCAGGGACATGTGTACAGTACAGAGTGGGAGCCTAACTAATAGCCTGGGGTTAATCATTTCCAAAAGCCTGTTCCCTATATTTATATAGGGAAGGTGTATGAAATTATTTGTCCAAAAATGTGCAAAAGGACAGATCTTTTCAGCTTTTGTTACCAAGCCCCTCCTTCACCTTGCAAAGACAGAACTACTTTTTTCATCTTGAGAATACAAGCAGTAAAAATGGCTGTATCGTATTTCAGGCCAGGATATCTTCCTCTTCTAGTGTAAAATACAAGCTGTTTAACATGTGCCGAAAGGCTAGATTCCTCTGTTCTGAAGATAAACTGGAGCCAAATCAAATAAAATTCTATTTCAAGCTAAGGGGGTTTTAAAAACCAGCACCAGAAAAAACTCTCAACTACTTGGGAACTGCAGACAGAATTTAATCAAAGGGAATGGGCAGTGCTTTGCAGTCTAAACCACCTTACTTGCTGGAGACAAAACAGTGTCTGTGTTGATGCAGTAGGGACTTCGCTTCCTTAACAACACGAGAGAGCTCCCCCTTCCCACAATACACAAATGCTCTATACTTCCCTTCTAGTGCTGCTTGTTAAGACAAAACAGCTAATGCCATTGTCAAAGGGATTCTCTTGTTTATTACCAAGTCAGGCTCGGAACAGATTGAACTTTCTACGGGTTTTCCAGCTCTGCCCTGTCATTGACCTGAACACTGCTCCACGCAGGTCACCCTTATTCAGGGCCTAACAATATAATTTGCATGCTGGATTAGCCAAGGGCCTCTCCAAATGCAAAAGATGCTAATCTCATCACATTTTGCTGAATAATGAGAGCCTTTTTTCCCTCTCCTCACTCCTTTCTTTTCTCTCCCTGGTGTTCAATGTGGCCTTCCAATTGAACAACAACCAACCCGACTCGCATAGCAACCAGGCTTCAACCACTGGTTGAAAACACTGGAACGGCAAGACCCTTCCTACTCCCTAGGTCAATCAGTTCCCTGCCCAAGAGGGTAAAATTGTCTCTGAGGCACAAAGAGAAATAAGACGTTTCCACAGATATGCAAAAGTCACATTTCCAAAGGTCTCAGCCTTACATTCCAAACTCCTCCTACTTTGGATGGGTTTGGAGAACAACAAAGAATGCAGCGTGGCTGAAGGGAAAGAAATGAGCGGATGTTGTTATTGCTTTGCAGATTTCTTAGTGACCATAGTGGCTCAACTCTAAAATATTAATACAAAGGAGAGTTGTCACATGAAATCGCCTATAGAAGCATCTAGGAGTTGAACAAATGCTACATTGGAACAGTAGACCAGTTTAGGCTTTAATTGTTTTACTACCAACAGCAGAAGTTTAGCAGTAGTAACATATATTACTTCAGTGGGTTCAACTTAGGGTAAACCATCTCAACTCAATATCTGGGTCATCCTGCTCTTTCTGCTGCTCAGTACAGCTTTGAAAATTGGCTTCTGTGTCCTGCATTGGCTGGTGGCTCCCCTGTCAGTAGAATGGTAAAATTGTTCTGGGTCTTAATCTGAGATTCAAAGGAGGCATTCAAGCTGCTGAACCAATTTTGTGGATAGAATTCAGCACTTTAGCTTGGTTTTTCATAGACGTAGAGTGGGTTCAACACCTCACTGACATACTATCACACAAGCTTCCTTTCCCATTACACTTGCAATGTCCATAAAACAACATTCAAGTGGGACCGCTTTCCTCCAGAACCATTGCAAGATTGCAGCATCCATGTGCACCAAAATGTAATACACAAATCATTTTGGATTACCCTCACTCACTACTTCCCCTGGCACTTTTTCATTGTTTTGAGCATACAGAGATGTATAACACACCATGCTGTTATCGCATGATAGTGTAATAGTGTTGTGCCACCACTTTTTCCCAAAACTTTAATCAGATGAGCATAAACATTGCCTGTTTATCTCACAAACCAGGTTACCAGAGCTCCCTCTGTGCCTCAGAGGAAAGGGCTGGCCATTGGAGCTCAGCATCACCACTGCCATTCATTTCCCCATCTGAAAGACATCCACTAGATTGCTTCTTGGCCACCCAAAATTGGAGTAAAATTTAAATTGAACTTTGACATAATATAAGTGGGAAAGGAGATCATGAATAGGCTTTCCAGTTAGTAAAACAAAGTGCTTTTAGAATCATGTCTTGTATGACAACCACGGAAAAGTAAGCTGCAAATGGAAACACTGTCATCATGCTGCATTTCCACTGAACCTTCCCTTATGAGATAAACTCCATAGGGGTACTAGATAGCATTTTCCCAATGATGCTTCTGCTTTGAGGCTACTCCCTGTCTGTTTCAGATCAATGAATGCAGAAAGTATTCTCAATAGATTGTGCCCATTACTTGTTTTAATAAATGTCACCCCAAGAATCACAGAAGTCAGATAGATATCATACTGCACAGGCATAATTCCCCTCCTCAAAAGCAAGTTCCATTCAACTACAGATGGATTATGTTAGGTCAATGCCATGAAAATATTTACTTGTGTATTTTGTTTTTCAAGCTATACTGATATGCATTATATTTTATTTTCCCCTTTAAAATAGCTGTACCTACATTCCAGCAATTGGTCTCTAAGCAGCCTTACAGAAAGAGAAAAATTGGAGAGCAGACCAGAAAACAAATCACAAGCACAATAAACAGAAGACAAAATAATAAAACAGATTCCTGTTGTATCCCACCTGTGGCTGAAGAAGAGACAGATTTCCCAAGGTACTCAAATATTTTGGAGAAGAGCATTCTATAGATATCACCAGGGAAAGGGAGGGAAACACACCTGGAACAAATCCTGAGAGATGAAACAGAAGAAGGGAGTCCTTCAATTATTCTGCTCCCAAGATGTTTATGTAATTTAAAAAATTGTTTAGACTACATTTACCCCATGCTATTTTACCATGATCATTAAAACGCACAGCCCTTTTTAATGAGCATTACCAATACAGGAAAGTATGTCATTTTTCTTTCTTTCTTGAAGATTGTGAACTTTGGAATGTAGTAGGGTGCAAGAGGAAAAATGTTACAACAGAGAGCTAATTCCTAGACTTCATAGAACTGAAAGGGACTGCAAAAGTCATTTGTTTGAATTCCTTGCCATGCAGCAATTCTGTATAAAACTAAAACTCTCCCAAGGGATATGTATCCAACTTCCATTTAAGGACCTCACTGGGAGAAAAGCAGCATACAAATCAATCCCTCCATAGAGAAAGGGTCCATCTATCTCTGAGGCAATTAATTCTACTGTCAAACAGCTTTTGCAGTAAGTTCTTTCTAATGTTTAGGTTTAATGTTCCTTGATTTGTTTCAGTCTCCAAACCAGCAGAAAACAAGCTCTTTCCATATTTTGCATGACATCCATTTAGATATTTAAAGATGGCTAGCATGTTAGCTCTCAGTCTCCTCTAAACCAAACCTGCCTAGTCTCTAAATCGTTTCTTGTAAGGCTTGGTTTCCAGATCTTTGACCATATTGGTTACTTTCCCTTGGACACATGCCGGTTCATCAATATCCTTCTTGATCCATGATACCAGAACTGGGCAAAGTATTCCAGATGAAGTCTGACTAAAGAAAAAAATGGCATTTTACTATTTTCCTAGATTTGACCATCATACTCCTGTTGGTGACATAAATCTGTAGTATGAGTACTTTGACTATGGTATAAAAATCCATTACACCTTAACAAGGATCCTATATGGCTGAAAAAGGTTCATAAAAGGTCAATTAAGGGTCTGGAACAACTAGGAAACATAAGCAGGATAAGGAAATGTTAACATTTGGGGCTTAAAACAGGGATGGAGATAGTACAGCTCATAAGACAAATGTATCCTTCAGCTCATTTTCTGTGGTTTTTCAAAGCTCCTAATATGTGCCCCCCCCCCAAAACCAATCTTCATCAGCAAACCACTGAAAGAGCTAAGTTGAAGCAAGAGGAGGACAAAGAGGGAAAGTGGGATGAGGACAGAGGAACTGGGACAACTGTAAACACAGCTGAAAGGTGGGTTGGCAAAGGATTGCTCAAGAGTGTCCCTGCCAAACCAAAATACTTGGAAGGTATGCATCCTATGGAATTCTAGGATCTGTAGCTGAGAAAGGGGCATTGAGAATTCTCAACCAGAGCACTTTAGTGGCTCACCAAACTACAAGCTCCAAGATTCCATAGGATGACACTATGGAGGTTAAAGTGGAACCATGGCCCTATATTTCAGTAGCATGAAAGGGCCCCATATGAACACAATGATTATGATCCTTCTTCCCCTCCCACTGAGGAAGCTTTTTCTCCCAGTTGAATACCAAGCACCACCTTTCTGCTTCAGAAAAAATGAAGCAGGTTTGGCCAGCTACTTGCAGTTAAACATTTTGAGAAAGTGCTGCTTGAAGGAGGTAATTTCACAGATCTTTGGCGAAAGCTTTGCCTGTGAAGTTTTCCGGAGGCCAGTTCCACTCTCCAGATTTGAGCACAGAGGTGGCCAGCTGTGCAAAGCTAGTAAGCCACATTAGCCTTTTACGACAAAATACATCTGTGCTTCTGAGTGACCTCTAGGAGACACGAGCCCATTTTTATTTTTGCTTTGGTCTCCTGGGCCATTAGAGACCCAAGAGAGGTATTTTTTTACGCAAGAGGAGGTGATTGGTTGGCACTAGCTGTTAAATTCCTGTTTTAGACAAAGTCCTCTCATGGCTTAAAATGCTCTTCATTCAAGCTGATGGAAATTTGGACACCATTTGGCATGGTTTCTGACACCTGGGTGCCCAGTAATACATGGATCATATCATGCAAACCCCTGCTATAATAGTTGCCCACCCTTGACTTAGAATAAAGAGGAATAGAGGGAGACATGCATATAATTATACATGTTGTCATGAGAGTTTAGTACTCTCTCTCTCTTCATACTAGAAATTGGGGTCATTCCCTGAAAATGAATTGCATGGGATTCAGGACAGATAAACATATTCCTTCACATTGACACAAAATAAAATTACAGAACAGGTTGCTACAAAATTAATGATGGTTGCAATTTGAATGGCTTTACAAAGGCATTCAACAAACCTATTGATGATAAAAATGATCAATGGCTACAATTTATGACTAATACAGTATCGCTTACTGGGAAACCCCAAAAGGAAAATTCATTTCCTGGCTGTAGGCTTCTCATTTCCTGGCCCCTGTGAGAACAGAATATTGGACTAGGTTGGCCTTTGGCCTGGATCTAGTATAGCTCTGGGTCCTTTCATGCTGCTTGTCAGGGCCCGTTTGGGAGATCTGAATTTTCTCATAAAATCTAACAGGGCCAAAACTAGCACAAATTACATAAGATCCAAAATAGTAAAAACATTATAATGTGCCTGTATGAACCCAGACCACACTGTTCTACACAGTTGCATATAATTCTCTTCTAAAATGGAATGATTTAACCATGAGAATGTAGCTATTCCCAAATCCCCAAAGCTATCTATTTTTCAAAAACGTTAATAAATGAATTTGCCATTCTCTTCTGGAAGCTGCTGAGAGCCTCCTTATATAAGACTTCCTCTATGAAGTATTAACTATTCTACATATCTGAGTTCTCAGAAAAGTCACTTAGTGACAGAAAATATCACTGAACTGATCCATTGGATCACAAATAAAAAATTTTAATTTGGGTTTTTATTTACTCTATAGGGGCTCAATCTTGTGGAGATTTTCTTAGTATTGTGTGTCTATTTTATGCATTGTTTTAGACACATTGTGCCATATGGAAGCCACCCTGAGTCCCTTCAGAGGAATGGAGGCAAGGTACAAAAATAAAGTTGTTGTTGTTGTTGTTGTTATTCTGGAGACAAGTCTAAGGACTCAACAAATGTGACCCTAGAGTTCATAGATCCCAAGTCAGACTGGACTTTTGGCAATTTATCAGTTGCATGATATGTATTTCATTCACTACGGAATTGGAAATCTGTCATTTGCCATAATGTCAGTAATTCCTTCATAATTGACAGATCATAACCTAATCAGGATGCATGTTATAGAGTCATAACATCCATGTACAATAGGAGGTCTGATATGATATTCTATTCAAGTTCAATCAATATTTCAAACCCACAAATATTATCCAAAATTTGACATCTGGCTTTGCAAGTATTTCCTTCTATGACCTGGTCAATCTATTGAATCAGTAGTTGATCCAAACTACTGATCAAACATGCCACAGATTTGTGCACCACATCATCATGCGTGAGTTCCCCAAACAATCTGACAAATATGATTGCCCAGTATTATGCAGATTCATTTCCTGAAGATTACATCTCCATTGCCATTTGAAGACGGTAAAAATGACAGTATCTCTTTCTGAGCAATTGTTTAGTTTCTCACCTTTTCCATAAACAAAAGAAGGCACAATATATTTCTTAAATTTTATATGTATAAGAAGACCAGGAAGAAGGAAGAGCATTGGAGGCAACCATAAATAATGGCTGGTGTATCTTTGTCCGTGATCACTTCTAATGATTTCTCTGGTCAAGCAAAGATAGGCGTGTTTCTTTTTGGGTTTGTTGTGATTAAGATGCAGGTGAGGTGGGATATTCTAAGCCCTGAGATTTCATGGCCAATTTCTGAGATATATGGAAAGGCAGGTCCTGGGGGTGGTCCAAGAATTATGTTCGGAAGTGCAGCCCCTGCTCCTGAAGCACAACACATCAAGCATCAGTTATAATCACAAGGGATATGCTATTTTATTTAGAATTAAACTCATCAAGTGGGAAGACATCCAGAGAACCAAACCCCTGCCATGCAGGGATACACAATCAAAGCTCTCTTGCATCCAGATTCTATTTAAAAATCTCCAGAGAAAGAGACTCCATCACACTCTGAGGCAATATATTCCATTGTTAAACAGCTCTTAACACAAGGAAGTTCTTCCTAATATTTAGATTTATTTATTTATCGTATCAGGACCAAACCAAACAGTTGTACTGTATTTTTTTTTTAAAAAAACAACAAAGTTTGAAACCTTGGCATTCTGTTAAATGTCTTCTGACCATTTGGAGTGACGCTGGCCATTTAGAGTGCCTCTGGTGTTGCTATAAGAAGGTCCTCCATTGTGCATGTGGCATGGCTCAGATTGCATTGTAGTAGGTGGTCAGTGGTTTGGTCTTCTCCACACACACATGTCGTGGACTCCACTTTGTAGCCCCATTTCTTAAGGTTGGCTGTGCATCTCATGGTGCCAGAGCCCAGTCTGTTCAGCACCTTCCAAGTCGCTCAGTTTTCTGTGTGCCCAGGAGGGAGTCTCTCATTTGGTATCAGCCATTGATTGAGGTTCCAGGTTTTCGCCTGCCAGTTTTGGATTCTCACTTGCTGAGGTGTCTCTGTAGATCTTAGAAAACTATTTCTTGATTTAAGTTGTTGGTGTGCTGGCTGACAACTGAACAGAGGATGGGTCGGAGATGTCACTGCCTTGGTCCTTTCACTATTGGTTGCTACTTCCCAGCGGATGTCAGATTGTGCAATACCAGTTAAACAGTGTAATTTCTCCAGTGGTGTAGGGCGCAGACACCCCATGATAATGTGGCATGTCTCATTAAGAGCCACATCCACTGTTTTAGCATGGTGTGATGTGTTCCACACTGGGCATGCATACTCAGCAACAGCATAGCAAAATGCAAGGGCAGACGTCTTCACTGTATCCGGTTGTGATTCTCAGGTTGTTGCTACCAACCAGATAACAACCCCTGCTGAAATATTTAGGTGGAATCTCTTTAAAAGGGTCTTAAATAGGTCCAGCATCTTCAAGCTAGTCAAAACATAGAATTGACTCACTTTCCAACTGATATGGAAACCACCAGTCATCATTGTGTCTGAGTGCAAACGGCAGAGGAAAAAAAGGGCTGTGTCCAACCAAACTCATCTCGGGGACTAACTCTATGGTATGGCAGAGACGGTGGGCAAAAGGGCTTCTTACTCTGTCACTGTTTCTGTTCCATGCCATCTGGTAGAGCAATTTAATGTGCTACATTTAGCAAGGGTGTGTGTCTGTGATTTCTATTATTTGATTTCTAATGAAACTGTATTATAATCAACAATTAAAAGAAAATGGCTATCATAAGCAGTTGACAAAACAAGAAAAGAATAAAATACTAATAGATAAAAATCCATTGGGTCATCACAGCTGTAAAAGGAGCCGAGAAATATTAAGGGGAAGGAAAGGGTCACCATGGCAGCCAAACATGATTACATCCTTGTTTACCTGAGATGGGTGGCCTCTTGCCAGCTGGCTGCACCCAATGTGCAAAACACTTGGCAGATAAATATTACTCACAGCTGGTCTGACTCTGTCTTGAATGTTACAACAATTCTTGTAAAAGTTGTCAGAGTGAAAACCAGAGAGGGCTCCGATACCTCTAATGGTTGCACAGAAGAGGACATTTCAGCAGGGGTTGTTACCTGGTTGGTAGAATGCAACACCTGTTGCAATCCCCCCATCTACAGATATTTTAAAGGTACAAGAGTCATCTCCAGTTTTATAGCAAACACATGCAGCCTGAGGCAAAGGATAAGATTGTAATTTAGTGCTGGGAAGGGGAGTTTAGGAGAAATGGGAGAAATATGGTTGGGGGTCCCCACAACATGAGGAACTTTATTTAGGCATCACGACATTAGAAAGGTTGAGAACCACTGCCTTAGAGGGAGAAAAGCGGTATACAAATGTAGTAAATAAATAAATACTAAAGAGACATTGACAGATAAGAGTAAATATTATCTGTCCAACACCATAGCTTTTCCAATGGCAGTCTGAACATCAACCTAACATATTTGGCATTATCATTAACCAGATTAAGTCAACTGCTTCAGGTAGTAGATTTGGAGGGAGGCAGCAATGGTTGTTTTTGTTGCTACTTCATAAGTGTTACTGTTATAAATCGTAATGTAAATATCGGATATGCCGGATGCATTTTCATTGTTACAAATTGAACATAATTAAAGCATAGTAATTAATCCCACAAACAATATGTCTGGGGAAGTATGGAATGGCAGTTGTGTTGATTTATAGTTCACCAGCCATCAAAGAGCATTCTGAGCTCCACCAACAACTGAACTGAACCAAACTTGGTGTACAGATCTCCCAGGCGCAAAAGAAAATACTGGAGAGGTTTTGGGAAACTAGACCCTGACATTAGGGAATTGCAGTTGTGTGGATTTTTAGTTCATCAGCTATCAAAGAGCATTCTGAGCTCCACCAACAACAGAACTGAACCAAACCTCCAGGAGAGGCGCACCGTTGCATGAGATCCCCCGGTGCTGGCCTCTTCCCCCGTACACTTGACCTTGCAGCAGCCCTTTCCCCCCGCAAATTTGCCAATGCCAGGAGAGGGGCACACTCCAGCATTGGCAAGCGCACTGGGGAAGAGGGCAGGTGCAGAGAGTGCACACCCAGGGTCCGGTGGAAGGAGTGCACTCTCTGCACCGGCCCTCTTCTCTCACGCGCTTGTCAATGCGGGAGAGCATCCCTCTCCCGGTGTTGGGAAGTGCATGGGGGAAGAGGGTCGGTGCAGAGGGCATGTGCCCTGCACCAGCCCTCTTCCCCCATACACTTGCAAACACAGGAGAACATTCCTCTCCCAGCACTGGCAAGTGCAAGGGGGAAGGGGTTGGTGGTGGGAGCATGCACCCTGTACTAGCCCTCTTCCCCCACCTGCTTGCCAACACTGGAGAGTGTCCTTCTCATGCCATTGGCAAACGTGAGGGGGAAGATGGCCGGTGCAGGTAACACTCCCTCCACTGTCTGCTGTGTGTGTGTTCCCTGCACCAGCCCCTTGGCACGCACTCCCTGTTCAGGGAGAAGGCCTAGGTCTCTCAGGGATTTTTGGCACCCTATGGATGGTTCATGGAGCCTATAGGAGGGGGAGGGGCCTCAAGAGGCACTGCCGAGACCCCTCAGGAATTGCCAAATGACCCTCCTGGGGTTAGTGACCCCCAGGTTGAGAACCACTGCTCTAAGGGAACTCAAAGCGGTTTCCAACATTATAAAGGCAAAATTTAATGCCATACATACACGTGAAAACAAAAAGATAATAGCAAGACAACAACATATAACTATACATTAATCTAACCAAATTAAAACATAGACATAAAATAACATTTAGACATAAAACATTATAAACATTGATAATACAATAACATTTATATTAGAACCCACTGATAAACAACATGATTTTAAAACAGTTATTACAATCATTCTATCAAAAATCAAGTTCATAGTTGTTCCATTGGTCCATTCACTATTTCTTATTATCTTATTGCACTATGAGCTTTGCTGTCTGAAAGCTTGGTCACATAACCACGTTTTCACTTTCTTCCTTAATGTCAGGAGGGAGGAGATGCTCTAATTTTACTAGGGAGGGAGTTCCATGGCTGAGGAGCCACTGAGAAGGCCCAATCTCTCATCCTCACCAGTTGTGCTTGTGAGAAAGTTGGGATCGAGAGCAGGACCAGCCCAGAAGATCCTAATTTCTGAAGAGTACTATAGAAGGAGATATGTTCAGATAGGTAAGCTGCACCGGACCATTTACCTGTCCCAGTAGATACCACCATTACTCTTTATCACCCAGTTAAATTGTTACATGTTCTTAGTGTTATTCTGAGGTTCCCAGACTAAACGCTGCTTTTAATGGTTGTGCAGAAGAGAGAATTTGAGCAAGTATTGCTTGTTACTTGAATGCATGGCTAGCAACAGTTGCTGAAAGTCACTCTTTAACCTAATCATTAAAGTTGAACTGGGCCCTTTCCACACAGCTGAATAAAATCCCACATTATCTGCTTTCAACTGGAATATATGGCAGTGTGGACTCATATAACCCAGTTCAAAGCAGATATTGTGAGGTTTCATGCCTTGATATTCTGGGATATATGGCTGTGTGGAAGAGCCCCTGGTTTTCCATCCTGGTTCTTGTACTGAACTTTGGGCCCTTTCCCGCTACCCATTTATAGCACTACAAGGTCACTTTGACTGCCTTGACTAACCACTTACAAAATCCCGGAACTTGTCAGGGAGTATTTTTTTTATTTCTCAGCCAGATGGCTGTAGTTGCTCCCAATCATACAAACCATGGAATTCTATAGAAAATTGCCATGGTAGTCAAAATGAAATCATAATGCTATAACTGAAAGGTGTGAGAGGACCTCAAGTGTCATTAACATCTCATCTGCCTAATATCTTAAAAGTACCAGATCCAATCTGATAATGAAAACCAATAACCTCATCATATTGGCTGCTGGAATTGCCATGGATCATGGCAAATCCGGCAGTGCCCATAGGGGCACATGAGGAGCCTGTCGCCCCATACTCCGCACCATCTAAATTTTACTGGAAACCCCATTCCACAAGGGTAAGGGACCACCATCCCCCCCCATTGTTGCCAATGCAACACAGGAAGCCTCCCATATTGCTGCCATAGTGGCATATGCTGGTTCAGCTGTAGTTTAGCTACAAAGCCCTGTTAGAAGTAGCTGTACTTTGTGAGATGGGAGCCTGTGGGCTCAGTGGCAAAACTACAGCTGAACCAGTGTATGCTGCTGAAAATAATCCCATCTGATGAGGCTGTAAGCAGGAACAGCCTTGGTATTTAAATGGGAGACTACCAATGAATAGTAGATGCTGTAGGATGTATTTCAGAGGAAGGAATTAGCAAAACCACCTCTGAGACATTCCACAGATATATAAACTTATCTTGCCTAGTTTCCAACAGACCCCTCAACCTGCCATAGATGTGGGTGAAATATCCGGAAGGAATGCTTCTGGAACATGGCCAGACAGCCTGGAAAACTCACAGCAACCCACCTCTGAGTATTTCTTGCCTAAGAAAAACCAGTGAAATTCATGAGGCCACTATAAGTTAAGAGGCAACTTGAAGGCACATGCATGCGTTCCTCTTCCTTTCCCTTAATCAATGAATTTTCACTTCTTTATAAGTGCATGGAAGTGATTGGGAATAGGTTTGTAACAGGCTGGAAATCATTTTATCAAATGAATTTCCAGAGTAAACCTTTTTATAGCATTAAGAGAGAGAAAACCCCTACACAAACCCCAAACAGTTCTTCCTATGGCACTTAAAAGATTAACAGGTTTATTTGGCACTAACTTTCACATATTGCAGCCCACCTCATCAGTTGTCTCTGGGCTGGAGTCCAGGGCTGAATTCCTTCTACCAGAACAGTTCTAGATATTCTTCCTGCCAGCTTGGGGCACTGCTGCAGAGGCCTGTTGGCAACATCATAACCGGCAGGTTGTGGCCCAAAGCCAGCTTTAGCTAGTAGATGGGAGGCATCCAAAACTGGGGTGGGCACAGAGTTCTTTTGAAATCTGAGTGGGTTTATTCCCACAGTGAAGCAAAATTCTATTTAGACAGGAATTGTTCCTCTGCACACAAACCAAAAACCAGTTCAATAACCCAAATCCCCAACAAAACGGCAAATTGTGATGCAAAAAATCAACAGGACCCAAATAGTCTGAGATAAAGTAACCTGTAGCATGGCATAGTAGCTTGAGCCCTTGGCTATGACTCTGGTTCCTTACACACAGCCATATAATCCAGAATATCAAAGCAGATAATCCACAATATCTGCTTTGAACTGGGTTATCGGAGTCCACACTGCCATATAATCCAGTTCAAAGCAGATAGGGCCTCATCACACTAGAGAATGAATTCAGTTTAAATCCGGTTGCTGCTTCCTGCAGAATTTTGGGGTTCGCAGTTTATGGAGGAACCTTTAACAGCCTCACTAAACTACAAACTCCAGAATTCTGCAGAAGGCAGAAACCGGATTTTAAGTGGATTCATTCTCTAGTATGAAGTCATTAGCCATGGGAACCCACTGGATGACTTTGGGCAAGTCACACACTCAGAAAACCCACGATAGGTTCCCCTTAGGGTCACCACAACTTGGAAATAATTTACATAAAACATTAAAGTGGCCTTTTTCACACTTTTTCTCACACTTTTCTTCTTTTTTATACTTGCCCACAGGAAAGATTGCACTACAAAGCTACATTGAAACAACAAAAAGGTTTGTGCTTGCACAGGGAATTGTAAAAAATATTCTGAGATAATTGTTTTTTCTTAATATTGAAGCTTCAAAAAGCTTCAAAAACGGGGTGCTCCTTGCATTTGATGGTGCCTTAGATTTGACGAAATGTGATAATGTTGTGAATGAAACAAAGTTTGTATAAATTAAATATCATAAAACAAAGATGCCACTATCTAAACCACTCCCAAATCTCATTCAGCAAAAGGTAAAAGTTATATCTCATTCAGCAAAAGCTACCTTTTTCCACAGGCATTTAATCTTTAATGCTGCATAGTCCACTCTGGTCTAAAGCTGTTTTATATTTTAATCTTTTACTGTGATTGTGTTGGTTGTTGTTGTAAACCACCCTGAGCCTTCTCGGGAAGGGTGGTATATAAATTGAAATAATAAAATAAATAAATAAATAAAGGTTTCCCCTGACATCATAGAGTTGGAAGAGACCTCGTGGGCCATCCAGTCCAACCCCCCGCCAAGAAGCAGGAAAATTGCATTCAAAGCACCCCCAACAGATAGCCTCCAGCCTCTGTTTAAAAGCCTCCAAAGAAGGAGCCTCCACCACACTCTGGGGCAGAGAGTTCCACTGCTGAACAGCTCTGACAGTCAGGAAATTCTTCCTAATGTTCAAGTCTAGCAATGTCATTTAGAAAGGTGACCAAAATTACACAAACCAAGATGTGTATCACAATAAGGACTGTAGCTCACAGAATCCCTATCTCATAAAACTTGTTAATTGTTTAAGGAGCCACAACACTGTAGTTGCTATATCAAATGGAGGCATAGCTTTTCCAATAGACAGAGCTGTAGACTGAATTTAAAAAGAGAGGAAGCAATCAACTTTTCTGGGATTTAATTAGCAAAGACTTCTTCACTGGAACAATTAATGTTGATAAATTCAACATAGTAACATTGACAACTTCTACTTGTGTAGGAACCTTGTTTTTATTGATTTGTACAAAGCCAATTGTCTAGGGCAAAACATCTGTGTAGTGGGGAAGAAATAGCTGATACCGCTTTATGCTCTCCTCGAAATGCTGTGATAAGTGTCAACCCATTCTCTCTGGCAATTTCTCTGGCTATGCAGTGTTTGACTGCAACTCCACACTAAATGACACTCCTCAAAATCAGATAAGGGTAGTGGAAAGGAGGGGTGAATAAAGAAGGTAATTTCAGCATTATTTGCTTTAGCATTTAAAATCATTTTGCGTCTGAAAATTCTCCAGTGTCTAGACAAGATGGATTGCTTGCCTGCTGAAAATATTAAAATTTTATAGTGTATAGTCAACAGTGCTCTGGTGGTAGTAAACATACAGATTGAATTTAAAGGTGTTCTGTTTTTAATTTGGGAAGGCTCTTTTAAAAAACACCACCACCAAAATGATACGATGATTGATTATGACAATGAAGATGATGACACTGAAGATTACTGCTGAGAGTTTCAGCTTGGGTCGAATGCAGGTAGCTAGATCTGCAGTTCAAGCTGCTGTGATTTTTCCCCCCTCTTAAAAGCATGTACAGTTGTCTTTATTGTGCAGCCTCTGCACTTTTCTGTCATCTGGCCCTGATGTGCACCAATGATGCGACATTAGGCATAATTCAAAAACCACAGGGGATGCCATGTTTGCATTAAAGAGAGAAAGTGAGAGTTTCTTGCTTCCCAGGTTTTACCAGGATTTTGTGCTTGTATAGCTTTTCCAAACGTGTCTTGTAACACAAAGCTTCAAAGGTTTAATTGTGTCATCTGCAAGCTTTTCAGAACAGAGAATTCACTTTTAACCCTAAAGTAACAGACAGAGAGAATCAGTGTGATGGAGGGGTTGGAGTGTTGGGCTAGGACTCTAGGAGACCAAGGTCTGAGACCCAAATCAGACATGAAAAGCCACTGGGTGGACTTTGGACATCACACACTTGCAGCTTCAGAAGAATGCAAAGGCAACCCCCTTACCACCACCAATATCTTGCCAAGAAAAGATCATCTTGAAGGCACACAACAAACACAACAATAGGTAACTGATTGGAGGTGCCCCAATCTCCAGTCTTCAGTGGACAAATGGCAACAAATTTAGTGTTAGTTTTAACTGCATATTGTCTAGTACAGTGGTTCCCAACCTTTTTTTTAAACCAGGGACCACTTTGACCAGGGACCACTCTCCAACATTAGTACCATAAGGCTTATGAATAGGGTTTTTTTTTGTCAACTTTAGATTAAATTTGGGGTACTGATTCAGAAAAATGCATTGGATAGACCACATCAGCTCTAGCTTCTCATACTGGACAGATGCCATGTTCAGCAACAGGGAAGGAGTGGCAGGTGGCATGAAAGGAGTGAAAATAAATAAAATAAAATAAAGAGGAAGGAGGACCTGATTTTTGTCCTCATGTCCCACTGGTGGCCCACGGTTCACAGGTTAAGAACCACTGGTCCTGTATCTAGTACTATTCAAAGTGCTGGCTTTATCCTATAAAGCCCTAAATGGTTCTGGTCCAGCCTACTTGTCCGAATGTATCTCCCCCTATGAACCACCATGGAGATTAAGATAGTCTGAGGAGGCCCTGCTCTTGGTCCTACCTTCTTCGCAAGCGCTGTAGGTGGGAACGAGAGACAGGGCCTTCTCAGTGGTGGCCCCATGGTTGTGGAATTTCCCCCTAGTGATATCAGGGCAGCCCCCTCCCTCTTAGTGTTTACAAAGAGAGTCAAAACCTGGCTCATGGAGCAAACGTTTGAAAAATGGAGCAGTGCATGAATGTTAGTATGGAATATACGCCATTTGACTACGGATTGGCCTTTAGACTATGACTCTGGATGATGTGATTCATTGAAATGTATTTTTATTATGCTTATTATGTTGTAATGTTTAACTTATGTTTTAACTGATGTGGTATGTTTTAAGGGACCATGGAGGTGCGATTGTAATCTGACTTGAGTCCCCCTCGGGGTAGAGAAAAGCAGGATATAAATCAGGTAAATAAATAAATCAAATAAACAATAAATTTTCTCTTTTGCAATTTTGTCTTCTAATGCAAAATTAGGGATTGGGTGAAGATACTCATCATGGACAGGTGTACAGGCAAGTTTCTTAAATCTTGAATCAGTCAATCACAGAAAGGAACTAGCTTAGGGAAGGATCTGTTCCATTGGGGCAAAATATGGAAGGGGGATAAACTCATCCAATTATCACTTTAATGTGAATTTACCTAATTTTACAGTTTTAGATCAACAGATGAGCCAGAGATAATTTCACTCATTGATCATTTTAAATCCAAGTATCTTTGAATTTTGTAGCAGTGTTCACCAATTAAAAATGAACAGGCAAAAGTATATCTGTTACAGGAAAGGTGCATCTAAACAAAAATAAGTGCAATTACTGGTAATTATATTAGGGAAATTCCTTGAAAACAATATTTGTCCTTGGCTTTGAAAGATGGATGAATAAGCCAAGCCCTTTGCTCTATCTCACTGGGATAACTTGTTCTTTGCCATATCCAACATAATTGACACAATAACAGGCGTTAGCTGAATGATTCTATAATGGTATTTGGCATGTGTTCATAGAAATTTATTGAAGGTAGGTCTGTCAAGTCAAAACCGATGATAGAGATATAATTCATCACTAATTTTATTCTCAAAGAAAGCAATGAATAATCTGAGCCATTTTCTTCCTGCTGCAAAAACAACATTGAAAAGTGGGCAGTTTTCGATGCAGTTTTCAGAGATGATGGGCAGTTTTGGATTTTTCTGTGTAAAATGTGCAGGTGGTATTTTTGTGTAGAATATAGTGTTTTGCATAAAAGCACTACATGCAAAATTTGTGCAGAATATGTTCCAAACCACAGGTTCCCCTTAATCGAGGATTCTTTCCCCAGGGTTTCCTAAATTGTGGGAACACATCTTTTGACCATTGTTTGAATAGTCTTTCCATCCCTAATGGACAAATCAAACAGACAGTTGGCCTTCCGCATTTGTGAGTTTTTCTACTGTCGATTTCATTATGCACAGATTTGATTACTATGTTTTCCCTAGGAATCTCTAGGTCCCCCGGTGTGACTGTATGATCAACCTCTCCTGAAAGTTGGCCACAGAACTGCATTGGAGGGCTGATAGAGAACACTTATTTAGGCATTTGTAGGTCATCTCACATGATCCTATGATTAACTTCCATTAGAAGAGCACCAAATTAAGCTGAAGAACCTAGAGAGCTGTTCTCTCAGGTAAAAAAGTGGTTTTTTAATTATGTCTTGCCCACTTTTATGGGCATCCTACACTCCTAGCCTCTGTAAATGTGGGTGACTGACTGTATTTCCACGGCAGCATGTTTGTTTTTCTAGGCATTGCAGAAGTAGGGGCTGCAAATGACAGGACACAGTTGGTTCTCTGTTGCTTGTTATCTCTCTATCTTTGAACTAGAATGGTTATGATTCTTGTTAAAAGCTCTCTCTCTCTCTCTCTTTTTTTTAAAAAAAGCCCTTTGAAGAACTATTTGACATTGGAAAATGTACACAAACCTGATCACAGCAGAAATGTTAATCCAGACCGTTTGAATTCACCTGCAAAAAAAAGTGGTATGGCTGGGGGTGATGGTAGTGAGAGAGATGTTTCCTCCTTTTTCCTCCCTGAAAGAGGTCAAACCATTAGCTGCAATAAAAACAGTCTTCCTCAAATAATAATTTAAAAACCCTCCCTTGTAATATTCAAACGACAAAACTGATAGAGCAATTAACTGGCACTCCTTATAATAGCTAGATCCAGCGCAAATCCTCAGAGGACATGCAGGTCAGCTCTTCAGAAATGTTGCCGCAGAGACATTTAATAAGGATCTTAGTTTATTTCCATCATTCGTTTCATGTTCACCCTTTCACTCACGAAGATCAATCCTCATTATAACATGCCCTCCCCCTTATTGTTCTCCCTGCTGCTCTGTGATAGATTCCGCCTGTCTCTGTTCTCATTTTTGAAAGAAATAAATGCATTCTTTGCAACAGCAAGGTATAACTAAACAAAGAAATCTTCAATGGGGGTTTCTTTTGGATCTTTTCCATCCCATTTTCGAGCTGCTAAGGAACAGGGTGGCAAACGTCTGGTGCATTTTCACAGCAAAATGTGTGGCCCACCTGCAGTGGATCAGGTTGTGTTGTTGGCCACGTTGCAAAAGAAACCTTCTGCCAGATTTTCCCATAAGACCCTGCTGTCTTCCTAGGTTAGAAGTAGAGAAGCACTATAAGATTTAATATATAAAGAATATCATTTCAATAACACAAAACAGCAACATAAAAAAGAGATGGAAAATCATAAAGGATAGTTTGAGACTAAGTTAGATCCAATGAGGTTCCCATGCAATTAGTGTGAACCATTAGTTATGACTAAATTAAGTTCTATTTCCAGAGAGTTAGGCACATTAGGCTGTTGCAGCAAAACTGGCAGAGATTTGTAGCATCTTAAAGCCTATCAATTTATGGCAGATGCTTTCATGGACTCAAGCCCACTTAATCAGATGCATTGATTTCCCTGGGAATAAAGTTCACCTACTATAATTGGGATCTAACCCATGACACCAGGAAACATAAACATAAGCAATAGATCAAGTACTCAGCCATAATAAAAGTTAAAACATGCTGGAAAACACAGTAGGTGGACAGCAGGAAAACCTTTCAAGGAAGGTTGGCTTGTGGCAAAGTATAAATTTATTTATTTATTTAAAACTTTTATATCCCGATCTTCTTGACCTCCATAGGGGGCCTCAGACCGGCAGACAGCAAGAATTCAATGCTAACATTAAAAAATCTAAAACATCATAAATCACAATGAAATTACCAAATACATAAAAAAGCCCTTCACCAAGATAAAATCATGTCCAACTCAGTCCGTATATTCAGTCCATATATTGTGGTCAATAACTTTAATCGATTACCAATAAATTGCTCCATCCCATTCAATATATGGAACATGATTAGAGTGATGGTTGCATCTTTCTCCAGTATAGACAGTGATTCCCAAACTCCAGATGTTTTGGATGTCACTTCCCAGAATTCCTATTCCCCTAGCAGGCTGGAGCTTGTGGAAGTTGAAGCCCAAAATACCTGGAGAACCAAAGATTAGGAACCAATAGCATAGAAGATAGAATTGTATATTTCACCAAGCATGATGGGAAAAAAACACTTGAAAATACTGGTGTCCTCCAGCACTTTGTTCTTGCCTCTTCTACATGCTGAATGAGACATCAACCTAACTATGCCTAATGATAAAACTGACCTTGAAAAGGAGAGGGTTCCACAGTTGAGAATGCTCTGCCCTGTGTGTTTATTTGCTGCATCTGTAGCTTCATAGAAACACTGAACAGAATCTCTGATATGGGGACAGGGTGAGATGTACAATCCCATTTTCTTCCAAAACCATGTAGCACAGAAGTGGGCAACTGAAAATAATATGAAGGACACCCCCCTTGATGACATCACTCTGGGCCACTCAACATTTCTAACAGTGACGTCATGTCACTCCCCCACCCCATTTTAGCCACTTTTTGCTATTATTTGGGTCATTTCAGGGGGGGGGGGTGAGCAAAGCTGCTCAGTTTTTTAAAAAAATTAAACATTTGAGACCAAAACCCACCAGTGGAAAAACATTGATTATGTATGACTCTGGAGGTTTGGGGTATCTCTGGAGGGGTTTCAGTATCCACAAAATGTCATCTCTGAAACAACACTTAGTTCACATCCGACCTTTTCATTGCCCCTGGCACATGGCTCTAAAGATTATAAACAGATTTTTGAATTGAACCTCCAACTAAATAGGTAGCCAATGGAGATGAAATAACACTGCGTTCGGTGTTGCATTTAGCTGAGGAATTGTAAGTGCTGAGTTGAAAAACATAATGTCTCCACACTTAGTTTTTAACTTTCTTAAATGTATAGGCAAAACAAACCCCATTTGTTTTGTTCCACAGAACATAGCATATGGAATTGTATCACCCCCAAAAGGTGCCTGCACAGGTGTTTGCCATGTTTGGACAAGGGCAAAAAAGTATAAGGGATCTGTGGGCATGCATGTAAACCTTGTTCCCAACATCCTTATCTTTTCTGTTTCTGACCCTGGTATTTTGTAGAACAAAGTCTGAAGAAAGTTTCTACTTGTGCTTGCTTTCAGTCAGAATTGGGTTGCTAGGTGAAATAAAGGACAGGTCTCCTGACTATTCAGTGGTCGTGAAGAAGAAGACATTTCAGGAGATCTTGATCATTGTGGAAGCAAGCCCTGTCCTTTATTTCACCTGGGAACACTAACACAGTATGACAGAATAATAGAAATAATAGAAACTGCAGGGATTATCTAAACCAATCCACCACTAATACAGAATGAGTAGAAGACACAAACCCAATGGGACCTGAGAAGGCCTTCTATGCTGTGACACTCCGTTGCGAAGTGCCTTTTCTTACTGGAGGGGTGGACAAAGTATGGACTGTGAGCCACATGCATCTCTCCCAAAGTCAAACATATTTTTTGGCATTTTTGAGGCAAATTTTATTTTACCCTCAAATGCTTTTTGGAGTCATGAGGGTATTTTTGTCCCCTTGAATCCAGGAGAGAACTTTTCTGAAACAGAACGTGAACAGGAAATGGTTCTCTGTTATTTAAAAAAAGGACTCTCCTGGACCTCAATTGGCTCAGGAAGGGGGAGGCTAAAGATATGGCCAAAAAAAATCCCATGTTCAAGTTGACTTTATGCCAAACCCCTCAGGTAGAGTCCAGTATATAAATATTTTAATAATTTAAAAATTAAATTGAATGAGGAACACCACCATGCAGTGGTTTTTGGGGAATGAAAAGACTCTTCAAGCTCTGTCAGATTTAGTCCTTAGACTACAAGTACAAATGGCTGGCCATGAATAAAGTATATGCAGAGCAGCACAGTAGTATGTTCTGCAAAGCAAGAGGGTGAGTTCACAACTGAGCTGTAGAAGCTATGAGTTCACATCTAGGCTGCTCTGCCAAAGCAGTTCTGCCACGTTCTCATTCAATTTGATAGAAATGGCTTTTAAGACAAAATCCAGATGTGAAAGGAATGTTGAAATATTCATTGCTAATTATACAAGAATCTTCCACTTACCTAAGTAACCAGACGGTGTAAGTTTGTGAAATAGTTTTATTGCCTACTCTTTTCTCTGAAACTAAAGCCTAGGAGTTAGTTTCATGAGTTGTCCACCCATAGAACATTTTCAAATTGGGAAGTGCAGGCAGCTAGGGAGGATGCAGAGTGCTGGAGGAGAGACATTTAATAGAAGCACAATACAGAGAGGGAGGTAAACTCTTGCCATGATAACATACGTTTTAAAAAGCCCTATCACGAATAGCATGGTGTATTGGACTTTGGACTATGGTTCAGGAGGCCAGAGTTCCAATGCCTGATCAGCCATGGAAGTCGACCCACTGCATGACTTCGGACAAATCACACACTCTCGGGCTCAGAGGAAGGCCAAGGCAAGTCCTTTCTGAACAAATCTTATCAAGAATATTCCATGATAGGTTCATATTGAGATTGCCATAAGCTGGAAACGATGTGAAGGCACACAGTCACTCTGAGAAAAAAGTAGATAAATGGAGTACTGCAATCCAGTATCTCCTTCATTACAGCATTTATGTGTAACTGTGGAGATATGCTCCATCAAGACAACACAAACCCCATGCAGAATGGCAATGTTGCACAAATATGTCAATGACAGGATGCCAATGTGCAAAGTGAAAAGGTAATGCAGAATCTTCCACAATGTACATATCGACAGTGAAATATGCTACTGTGATATGCCACATTGCTGGAAGTGTAGCTGTCTGCAGAATACCTCCATTGAGCCATGGTGAGTAATTCACCCTGCATGAGTATGTCCCTAACTGGATGTCAGCCATTGTGTCATGGGGGAAAAGACATCCCAAAAAATTGGAGGACAGGTTTTGACTTAGCCCTAGCACTCGGCCATATCATTTTGCATGTACATGTTCATAATCATCACTTTATTTCTTATTAATCGCCCTCCATCGGGATGCTCTAGGCGATTTACACAGAAGCAATAAAAGCAAGATAAAACATACAGGATCATGAATATAAACGTTAAAATTACACATCAAATGCTCTACTCAACTGCCAGGTCTTGAGAGCCTGTGTGAAGGAGCGCAAGTCGCACAGAGCTCTCATATACAGAGGCAATGAGTTCCACAATGCCGGGGCAAGAATAGAAAAAGCCCTAAGCCTCGTGCCAGTAAGACGTGCTTCTCTGGGGCCTGGGATATAAAGCAGGTTATGTTGGGAGGGTCTAAGTGACCACTGATGACCATAGGGGGAGAAACGGTCTCTGAGATATATTGGTCCCTGGCCATACAGGGCTTTAAAAGTCAGGACCAGTGTCTTATAGAGGATTCGATATTCTGTTGGCAATCAATGTAACTGATGAAGAGTTGGCGTTATATGGCATTTCATGGGAGTTTGTGCCAGTAGCCTAGCTGTCGCGTTCTGGACAATGCAGATCTTCCGAGTCACAGACATAGAAAGGCCAGTGTATAGGGCATTGCAATAGTCCAGCCTAGATGTCACCGTGGCATGAATGACTGTTGCTAAGGCCTCCCTTGTGAGGTATGGTCCTAATTGCTTTGCCTGGCAGAGATGAAAAAGGCCTGTTTGCTAACAGTGGCAACCTGGGTCTCCATTGTCAGTCATGAGTCTAACACAAAGCTCAGACTCTTGACGGAGGTAGATGAAAATAGGGGTTCGCCGTCAAGAGTAGGCAGGGGTATGACAGTCCTGTCGGGCGGCCCAGCCACAAGATTTCGGTCTTTGCCGGATTTACTTTTAGCCTGCTGGCACGTAACCATTTTGTCACCACTTCCAGACATAAGATAAAGTTGTCCGGTATTGCGGAGACCCCAGGCTCCAGGCGCAGAAGTAGCTGGGTGTCATCAGCGTACTGGTAACACTCCAGGCTGAAGCTCCTTATCAGACTGGCCAGCGGTTGAACATAGATATTTAAAAAATAGAGGGGAAAGAATTGCACCCTGAGGAATGCCACACACAAGGGGGGAGCTTTCAGAAGCTTACAGTATTTAAGATGAACTGTAAAAGCTATTTTATAGTGAATTAGACTATTAATAAACCTAGTTTGTTTCTTCTCAAAGTAAACAACTTTGTCTACTTTGAGTAGCAACAAACTCATTGTTCAGCTTCTTTGGTAGAAGCTTTCCATAATGCCCGCAAGATCAACTTCCCCACATATGCCTTCTATATGTTCTGGGCATCAACTTCCATTGAGCCCTGCCAGCCATACAAGCAACTAAGAATGAGATGCATTGTCGTCAGAAATCAGGGGGGCCCAGGTTGAAGAATGCCAAGTTACATATTGCTTTTAACTATAGACATCAGGTTAGTTGTTCCACTACTGAACTGCTCCTCCCCTGTGAAATATGGGGAAAATTTGAAATAAACAATTTTTTTCAAATTTTCCCCATATATTTCACAGGGGAGGAGCAGTTCAGTAGTGGAACAACTAACCTGATGTCTATAGTTAAAGCAATATGTAACTTGGCATTCTTCAACCTGGGCCCCCCTGAAATAAACATGATTTAGTAGTAATGATTTGATTTGATTTGAAATAAACAGGGGGTGGAGGGTTAAAAGAGGTCGCAGGTGTTGTCTGTGTCATCTCATGACATGCACATATAATGGCAGTGCAATTAAAGAGTACAATTCTGCTGATTTCTTCTCTAAGTAAGTCCTAATGGAAACATAATGCAGGCAGCATATGTGCATGTCCTTGCAGATGGCCAATTCTCTCACACCAGAAGTGACTTGTAGTTTCTCAAGTTGCTCTTAACACGAAAAAATTTGTGTGCACACACCTTTATTGCTTATTTTGAACTTGTTAAATTATTCCTAGCTTGCTGTATATTTAAAGATTTCAAGGATGGACACTACCAATGAAGCAGTTTTAAATAATTCAAAATGATAAATTGGAAGTCCCGTGTTAGGAGAAAGGTGGGATTAGATCAGACAGACAAACAAACAGAGACAGATAGATGGACAGACAGTCTGTCCAGAAAATAAAACCTGTAGACATTAGACCAAATTCTGAGTTATTATTACTAATTTTCATATTATTGGGTGAACAGTCAAGGTGTAACTTGGCATCTACATTGGTTGCAGTGTCCCATGGTGTTCCCATGGGACACTGAAGTCAAGAAGATCCTCTTCCATGTCTCCACTTTGGTGAGACAAAGAAAAACTGGGCAGATCTTAATGACAGGATGGCTATATGTAGGCTGAGGTACTCTATCAATGTCCTGCTTTGACCAATCCCCTGCAAATGTCCTCAGATGCACTTTAACTACCTGTTGGATTGATCTCCCCTTCTGCAAATGTCCTCAGATTACTCAACTACCTGTTGGATTGATCTCCCCACATTACTCAAAAAAACCCTTCTGCTAGATACATTTTATCTCCGTCCATGTCCAATGTTTATTTATTTTTTTAATTTTTAATATATTACATCTGGCCTGGCCACTATGGTGTTAAATTTTGTGTACTTCCTGTTTATATGTGTTTTATTGATTGTATTGTTTTATTTTCTGCAGTGTTGTTGTTTTTATTGCTGTGTTGTTGGACTTGGCCTCATGTAAGCTGCCCGAGTCCCTTCTGGGAGATGGTAGTGGGGTGTAAATAAAGTTTAATAATAATAAAATAATAATAATATCAAATATCAAGATCCCTCTCATGGTTTTCTTTAAACAATTAGGTGCACCTGCTTGGAAAATGGGTTGAGGTGTGTTTCTATGTGTACATGCAGAAAGATGTGCACGTGCTTGGATGCATGAAACACTGGTGTTTTCTGAGACTACAATAATGTGAGATATTCTTCTAAAAGTACAAACAACAAAAATAATTTAAAATCAATTTCTTTGTTCTTAGAGATAAAGTATTGCCATTGACCTTTTTTTGAGAGTCTTTGAAATGTTCAGCAGCAGAAATAGATGTGTGCCTACAGGTGGGAGGAGGCGGTGAAGGGGAGATCTTGAGATGAACCAGAAGCTCATTTGATGAGGCAACCTGATAGATTAGGAACTAATTAGAAGTCAAGGAGATATACTGGCAGTGGATGTATGTCAAGTGCTCTCCTTCCTTCGTGCTTCACATTTGTCTGGAAGGCAGGATCTCCAGCTCTGTCGAGATGATGTATTTGATTTTTGTTTGCTCAAGAAAGCACTTTGAGGGCTCAGTGAAGAGGAATTTGTACTTAATTTGAGTCCGCTCGAGCTAGATGGCTACCCTAGTCAATACACAAATAAAACAAACAAGGGGATGTGAGTGATTGGCAAACATATTACTTGAGAACAGCAGGTGTTGAGTTCATTCACCAAATTGGATGTACCAGCCAAAATGTTCTAGACTTTCCCCCACAGTATTAGGCTACTCAAGCTGCTCATCATTTCTGCATTTCTACTAGACACTGTAGCATTTTTGCTCACTGGATTACACTTGTTTCTTTTTCCCCATTATTATCTGAACAACTAAAGAAAAAGTGCCTTTCATTTCCACTTTGTGCTGTTGTGCTCTTTATCTGGTCAATTGCCTCAGTGGCTTGTGGACCAAGTTAGAGGATCACATTCTCCTGCCAGTTCAGGGTGAACTATCCCTCCCTATTTGAACCACTGAATACCTTGCAAACTGGTAACTGATCGCTTTCATGTCTGTGAGGTGATTTTTGTCATTGTGTGCTTTCAAGATGTTTTTGACCTCATGAAAACCTGAAAGTGAATCTGTCATGGGGCTTTCTGGGACTGTGTGACTCACCCAAGGTCACCTAGTGGGTTCGCAGTCCAAGATGTAATCCAAGGCCACGTCTACACTGACCATTTACATATCTACACTGACCATTTAATGCAATTTCAAGCCAGTATTGAAGGAAGTGATTGGCTGTGCATATGATTACACAGGAAAAGGTCTGGATGGTGATTACACAAACGACAGAACACTGGTGCACATGGTGCACAGGGAAGAACCAATGCATGAAAAGGGAAACATAAATTGTATTGTCTAAGGCTTTCATGGCCAGAATCACTGGGTTGTTGTAGGTTTTTCAGGCTGTATGACCATGTTCTAGAAGCATTCTTTCCTGACGTTTCACCTGCATCTGTAGCAGGCATCCTAAGAGGTTGTGCAGTCTGTTGGATATATAAACCCAATTTTGCTAATTTCTAACAGACCTCACAACCTCTGAAAAAACCCAAAAACCTACAACAACCCATTAAAAGCTTTCTTTCCTATGCTTTCGTGGGAGTTTGTTGTCTGGCTGCCACAGTTTAAGGCTAGCTTCGAACTGCATTAAATGATCAATATAAGAGATGGCACCAAATACATTTGAGTCCAATATATTGGTGCTTCATTAATTAATTGCACTGGTTATTAATTCACTGTATGTTCTAGGCTAAATTTTAAAGGAGATGACTTGGGTATCGAACCCCATTCTTAAAGTACATTTAGCACATTAATTAGCCCTTTTAAAATGGATTCCTTTCCCCAATAAGATGGAGTTAACAAGCTGCCACTGTTCTGGTCAGTTGTCCAAAGAAGTAACTCTCCTCTGATAAGGTGATGATGATTGAAAAAAGCATTGGAGAGGAGAAGAAAGAGGAATAAATACAACAGTTTTTAAATATGATCATTACAGACTTGCCTGTAAGAGGAAATATTTCCTTTACTGGATTCAGGATGGCATTATTGGGATTTCGTCTTTTAATAGACACAGATCCAGCTGTCCAAACAGCCACAAATCCAGAGGACACTCCAGAGTCTCATGCAAACTCCAGAGGATCCCTCAACTTTGCCTAATGCAAAGTCAGGTTACAGTCTAGAATTTTGGGATTCTCACCAGAAGTCATTCTGTATTGTGCAGACTGCTAACTCCATTGCCTTAGATTCATGTAATCAGGGAGTACACCCAGGGGAACTGGAAACACTTGAGATGTGATGAAAGTAAATCAAGAAAACCAAGGTGGGGGTAGTCCATCATGCCATCACATATGGGAGCCATACTCCTATCTCTAAACAATAAAATATCTTGGTATGGTTCTGCAACAAGCTTTGCCTTTAACATCCAAAGGGACCTGTAAAAATAAATGAAGATGACAGGGGAAATTTTGGAGCTGATGAAAGGTGCCTTTCCAGCGTAGAAGTTTGCAGGTGTTGCCTTAACCTTGAATTGGAACCATCTGATATTTGATAAC
Organism: Anolis apletophallus; assembly: GCA_030556195.1. Classification (NCBI taxonomy): domain Eukaryota; kingdom Metazoa; phylum Chordata; class Lepidosauria; order Squamata; family Anolidae; genus Anolis; species Anolis apletophallus. The sequence goes on along the minus strand of JARBWK010000005.1, from coordinate 24,262,093 downwards.
ATCTGCTCCACTTATTAATCTCTGACACACTTTGCTGCATTTTTTCCTCAGCGCTCCAAACAATTTATGTTGCCCTATAATGGTGTGATCAATCTTATTCTAGATAATTTATGAAAGCAGAAGGGGGTGGAGAAAATCAATTGAATAGTATAAACAAAGCCATAGCTATTTGGGGGAAGATGAGGGCATACCCCCCCCCCCATGAGAATTCTGTCTCCTCAAATTTTCCTTCAGTCTTCAAATTTCTAGCATTGCAGTAACTTTAAACTTCACTTTTGTCTTTCAGAAAAACAGTACTATTCATTAGGCCTGGGTGATAAAAAAAAAGGTTCAAAACTTGTTCTGGATGTAGGGGGCATTGGCGCTTCGAATCTGAATGATTTCTGAAATTTTCTGAAAAAATTGTGGAAATTTAACGATTTTTTGGGAAATTTTGGAATGGCTTCATTAATGGCAGACATGCATGTGCAGTAAGAAAGAAACAGCACTGGCAGTAGGAAAGAAACAGCACTGGTAAAAAGTGCAGCCCGTTTGGATGCGGAGGGAAAGACATCCTGTCCAAACTGGTTGTTTAACCCAGTTTGAATGCGGTGGTCTTTCCCTCCGCATTAGGTCTAACATGGAGGGAAAGACATCCACGTCCAAACCGGGTTAAACATTAGGTCTAACGCAGAAGGAAAGACATCCTGTCCAAACTGGGTGTTTAACTCTGTTTGGATGCGGAGGTCTTTCCCTCCGCATTAGGTCTAACGTGGAGGGAAAGACATCCACGTCCAAACTGTGTTAAACACCCAGTTTGGACGCAGAGGCCTTTCCCTCCACGTTATGTTTAATGAGGAGGGAAAGACATCCCATCCAAACTGGGTTAAACACCCAGTTTGGACGTGGCTGCCCTCTGCTCAGAACATGACTGTCGCCCCAGTTCTGACCGGAGGGAAGGCACCTGCATCCTACAGATGCCTTCCCTTTGCTCAAAACTGGGGCAACAGCCACACAGGGAAGGGAAGGCCAGGGAAGGGAAACCTGCCAATTCCTTTCCGAAAATGGCGGCAGTGGCTTCGAAATGGCAAATTCATTTCCGGGTTGCTTACATTGCTTCGAAACTGCAAATTGGAATTTAATCTGAATTCATTCTGATTTTATGAGCATTCTGACAGACCTACCCAGGCCTACTATTCATAACACTAAAGAATGACTCTACTTTTATTTTGTTTCTGCTCCTGCAGAATTCTGGGGTTTGTAGTTTAGTAAGGCTGTTAAAGGCTCCTCCCTAAACTCCAAACCCCAGGATTCTGCAGGAGGCAGGAGGCAGAAACCGGATTTAAACTAGATTCATTCTCTAGTGTGATGAGGTCCAAAGAAAAGGGTGCAGATAGTGTAAGTTGTTGAATGTTTCCACTCCAAAATATGTCACATCTCCAAAGGTTTGGGTCAAGTCTTCCTTCCTTCCTTCCTTCCTTCCTTCCTTCCTTCCTTCCTTCCTGCCTGCCTGCCTGCCTGCCTGCCTGCCTGCCTGCCTGCCTGCCTGCCTGCCTGCCTTTCCTAAGCCACGAGGTCCACAGTGATTTACAAATAAAAATTCAGATAACACATATAGCCTGGATGAACTTTGTAGTCATAATTAGAAAAAAATTGCATGACATCACTGCCAAATCACTGCAATTTGGAATTTTCCCTTAAACTAGCTGCTGTTAATGTTTTGGTGAACATTTCCACCTTTGCAGTGCTCTTAAATAATTGCTAGACTTTTCAATTGGTATGAGTACTTTCTATAGGTGGCCATCACCTTTAATGTGATCTGAAAAGTAATCATGCCTAATTAGGCAGTTCTTACTAGAGGGCAGCCAACCAAATTAACACACTGCATATCAATATTGAGAGAAGCACACGAGTAACATTTGATGTTAAACAATATGTCAAACAGTTACCAGGAGTGAGGTGGAGCATTAATGGCAGTAAGGAACCTAGTTAACTTCAGATGGTGTGGAACAAAATCACTGAAATTTGGTGATACATACATATAAGCATATGAGAGCTAGTGTGGCATAGGAGTTTGAACTTTGTGCTATGACTCTGGAGACCAGAGTTTGATTCCATGTTTGGAGATAGAAACCCACTGGGTGTCCTTGGGCAAGTCACATTCCCAAAGGCCTGGAAAACTCCATGATGGATACACCTATCAGAAAGTATTTGAAGGCACACAACAAATATATACTGTCCCAGAATACATTTTGAATGTCAGACCAAGCACAAAGCAATCTATGTAAGGAGAAAGTATAATATCCAAAGAGCATATAGTATATAATTTCCAGTACACAGTTCAATACAGTGGCATAAAGCAAAGTGGAAAGGAGCAAACGTTCTCAAACATAACAGTTGTAAGACTGATAGATCCCAGTATATACAGATTTCAAGGATATGTGTTCAATGAAGAAACCTTTCAAACAAAGTTAGCAGAAAATGAGTCATGAAGTCCAACGGAAAGTCCAAATAGCATCAAAATCCAAGTAAAGTCCAGTGATGATGGAGTACTGCTCTCATAAAAACATCTTCAGAGGGAAAGTACAAATCTGCAGAAGCAGAGATAACCCATATATCAAACAGATCATATTCTGTAAATTTGCTGGCAAATAATTGTTACTATATGTTCTGTTTTAGATATGAGTCTTACAATTGTTCTGCTGAGAGCGGTTGCTCCTTTCCACTTTGCTTTATGTACCCTGATGTTTGTACATCCTGATGTTTGTACATTTTTTATGCTTGTCGTTGTCCGTAATAAATCTTGTCTGTCTGTCTATGCCACTGTATTGAACTGTATACTGGAAATTATATACTATATGCTCTTTGGATATTATATTTTCTCCTTACATAGATTGCTTTGTATTTGATCTGGCACACAACTAATACATATACACTCAGCTGTGTTTCCTGCAGATTTGTGTAGATAAGTCCTATACTGAATGTTATTGCTGGAATTCAGTGGGAGACTTTTATTTGCAAATGGACTTACATACACCCATAGATGTGGGAGTTATACTGTGTTTCAATGTAACAAATGAAGTTTTTAGTTAAATAATGTGCATACTGCCTGTTTGCCTTACTTTGTCAAAGCTAGTCTCAGAGATTTAGTGGTTTTACTTGCATAATCTGCTGAAGTAGGCGGATTCTTAGTTGAACCAGTTTCATCTTCTCCTCAAAAAAGAGCTATCACCTCAAAAATCTGAATGGGTAGAGATGGCTTGTCAAGCTTTAAAGCCACCTGATATATTTTTCTTTAAAAATCCTCTAATGCTATTCTCTTTGAGATTCCTTGCCCTTCTTGGAGAAGCATAGCAAACCCCTAAGACTTCAGGTGGTGTCTTGAGAGCTAACAATCTTAACTACAGGCTGCTTATAAAGTTGCAGAATTATAGAAGATATCATAATAATGGCAATTTACTTGTACAGGTTTAGAGTATTGCAATCCCTTAATATCCGTTCTTCAAGGGATATTAAGGGATTTTCCCCATCATTCCTGTTTTCATGTATGCGGTTTCATTAAAAGCAGCTACCTAAGTTTTTCTGGACTGTGTAAAAGGCAAAGCTTTGTGTGGCCCAGAACAAACCAGGCTGCTGTGAAAGTGATTTTTTCTTCTTGTTACTTTCTATGTTTGATAATGTTGCGATTTTCAGCAGAAACTGATGGTATCGGGTCTGTGCCCGGTGAGCCTCTGCTAAACTAGATAGGACAGGACAGTGGACGAAGCACTCCGGGTGTGAAGGCAAAAGGCAGAGGTTTATTATAATTTGGCCAAAAGGAAGTGCGGTGTCACACCCCAGTGTTCCCCTAGCCCTCAGCAAGACCAACGCCAAGTATCAGAAAGGCCCAGCAAGCCTAAAAGCCCGAAGCTACAGAGGCCTGCAGTTCATCCTACGTTCAAGGACAAAGCTAGCCGAGTTGCATCTCGAGCCGATAAGCAGCCAGGGAAAGGCAGAGATGGGATGACTCCCATTCACCCAGGTGCCAGTGTTAATTGGGCTCACATTCCGATCCCATGCGGGAGGCCTGAGAAAGACCAGATGGAGAACTGTTTTGGGAACCCATTTCGATGCACTGGGACGTCGTAGCTTCAAAGCCTTTGGGACCTATAAGACTTGGGGCTGAGAGATGTATAGTATCTCTCGTCAACTTTTGAAATCTTGCCTTCATGAACTTTGCCAGGGCTATTGAGCCTTCCTGTTACTGAACTCTATTTGCCAAACTTTGTGCCAAGAACTCTTCTATGGATTAGCCCATTGGGGCATCAAGACTTTAACCTTTGTTCCTACTTGTTTTGGACTATTACCTTGCCATACCTGGTGCTTGGAAGTACCAAAGGACTATATCTTTAATTTCTTTGCTCTATTCATTTATTCTAAATAAAGCATTTAAACGTGGCCGGTCTCAAGTGGTTTACTGAGGGGTCCTTCAGGTCTATGGTGCAACATGTAGGTACAGAGTCTGTGCTCTAAAATGTACAAGCATGCCAACACACAGAAATACATGACACTAAATACACTTTGACAGCTATTCAGAGTTCCTCTGTCTCCCCCTGATTGGCTGAGAAACAAGCTGGCTAGGATCCGTGCCATGATTGGCTGGGGGTTTCCTCCACAACAGATGCAAGAGGAGGGGTTCTTCCTGGCGGGAAGAACAGCTGGTCATTAGTGGGTATCAAGGCCCAGTCCGTTGCTGGGAATGCCCCCACAAAGGGTGAAAAATGGAGGAATTTGACAACGTTGGTATGCAAATGTGTCTTTGATTGACTTAATGTCTAGTTCTGAATGAGACAATCGTGAGAAGCACAAAAAGAAAAAAGGTGATTATACCAGATATTCAGAGGCTCGGTTACCCATTCATAAGGCTGATTCACTCCTTCCTTCTTAGCTTTGTCTTCTGTGGCAATCGTAAGCCCTGGACATATCTGATCAGGTAAACAGTGCAAAACACAGCCCTGGGATAAAGTGATTATCTGCCTTTCACTAACACATTAAAGGATTGCATCTCTAGGCTTGGGAGATTGTTGGAAGGATATTTCTTAATAGTTCAACAATCTCCATTCCCAGGGGTTTATGTTAATAGAGGGGACTGGGTAAAGGGGGGCCTTCACAGTACATTTGATTTTACTTTTAAGAAAAAATCATTTGCCCTCCAACCCCCTGAATAAAGAGACGACACACAAGTATTGGGTTCAAATTGAGCAACTTTTATTTAAGTTACCTATTTAAATTTCCTTAAGTCTAACTCAGAAGGTGTCAGGAATCAAGGTGTATTCTAGCCGGGGTATCCTGCCCCCTCGGCTAACGATATCAATTTCGGGCGAAACACCTGGATTCCCTGATTATCCAACCAGGGCAACCCCTTTTAGGGAAATGAATGAGAGGTCTGTACTCGAGATCTTGAGATCAGCCTCTTTCATTCCAGGGCCATTACACTTTGTTAACCCCTCAACTTGAACTTTGAGGTGAATGTTAACTTAATGGCCCTCACCCCTGAAGGAGGTGCTTTAGGTGCACACCGACTATGGGCTTTCCCTAGCTATTTTCCGCTAAGCCTATTTAATATATACCGCTCCCTTACTAGCTCCTACACCGCAAAGGGGTAGGCAAAAACTCCCTCCACAGTTAAGGTGGCAGGGAGAAAATTCCTCCCCCTTTTCTCTTAGTTAAAGAGCTATCAAAAATCTTTACTGCTAATGGGCGGGTGTGGTGGGTCGACCGTCTCCTCGGGTTGCAGAGCTCCAACTGAGCTCTCAGGGGGCTGGCCTTCCTAATGGGAGGCCACGCCCCTGCCTCAAGAGGTTCAAGAATCTCCTCTTTCTGTGGGGGAGGGCAAAATACTCTCCCTCTGTAGCCTTTGGCTATGAGGGGAAATCCTGTTGCCCTCAACCCCTGAATAAAGAGACGACACACAAGTATTGGGTTCAAATTGAGCAACTTTTATTTAAGTTACCTATTTAAATTTCCTTCAGTCTAACTCAGAAGGTGTCAGGAATCAAGGTGTATTCTAGCCGGGGTATCCTGCCCCCACGATATCAATTTCGGGCAAAACACCTGGATTCCCTGAATATCCAACCAGGGCAACCCCTTTTAGGAAATGAATGAGAGGTCTGTACTCGAGATCTTGCGATCAGCCTCTTTCATTCCAGGGCCATTACACGTTGTTAACCCCTCAACTTGAACTTTGAGGTGAATGTTAACTTAATGGCCCTCACCCCTGAAGGAGGTGCCTTAGGTGCACACCGACTATGGGCTTTCCCTAGCTATTTTCCGCCACAGATTGAGGACAGGTGTCCACCTAGTCCCCATCGCCCACCGAGACTCCTAACACCTCCTAACCTATGTTAGATAAACGGAACGTTGCCCAATTCCGATATTACGATCCAATCGCTCAGCAACAAAGCATTGTCGCGGGCCCTGGATAAAGGAGGTAGGGTACTACCCCCTGTACTGTTGAGCACATGGCCCCTTCCTTGCTCCCCACTTTATGAGGACTCTCACATCTCCACACACCGTACCACCAACCAGATGGCATATTGGTGGACCGGACGATGTGTATGCAGGGCCATGCCAGCCACACAGTACGATTTGCTCGGGCCTGTAAGACGCTTTGCCCGTCCATAAGCCAAAGCCGTTCCCCTAGCTGTGGATACAACTCCGCCAGTATCAGCTTAGAGCCTCAAACCAACAGGGGTAAGGACCGTGAATGCAAGTTTGCTGCAGACCACGTCTACCACTCCATTCAAAAGGCAATGGAGTCCAGGCCCAAATGTTGGCCAAAATGAAATGTAGGACCCCTCGACGGCTGGTCACTACCATCAGACAGGCCCGACTCACCCACATGGTCCTTTTTAAGCCATCCTCACGCTTTCCCTTCGACTGGGCTGTGGGTCGATGGCCGACTCACGGATTATGACCTCGGGCACTGCCTGCCAATTTCTGAAACTGGGCAGCCCCCAAGGGGCCAGAGTCATCACTGGCAATCGGGACTCCCTTGAGCTCCCCTTTCTGCCAAGTGGCCATTACTGTAAAACAGCGAAGATGGTTACCTGAGTGTCAGCCACATGGGACTGACCCCCCAATAGCTAGTCCAAACTATATGAGCATCCATTGTATGTATTGGATGCATCTGCCAGCGGCTGAATAAATTTTCAAACTTCCAGCCTATTATAAGGCTGAAATGGAGTATTCCAAATAATATTCTTCTTACGTTTCAAAGAAAACTCACTTTCAAACTCAACAGCCCTTTCTAAGCCTGAGAGGGTGTAAGTCTAACACCTAATCTTATTCTGTTTAAAATAAAAACACACTTTCAAACTCTCTAGCCGTGTACGGCTGAGAGGGTGTAACTCCAATAACTAATCTTCTTTTGTTTAAAAGAAAACGCGCTTCCAAACTCCCCACCGTTTATAACTCTGTGAGGGTATAACTCAAACTACTAACCTTGTTCTAGAAAAGACCATGCTTTTCAAACTCTCCAGCCCAGTAAGGCTGAGAGGGTGTAACTCAAATGATTAAACTACTTCTGCTTTAAGGAAAACACGGTTTTTCAAACTCCCCAGCCTTATATAAGGCTGAGAGGGTGCCACTTTATAAACTAATCCTTTATGTTGTAAAGAAAAGGTGCTTTTCCAACTCTCCCGCCGATCCCAAGGCTGAGAGGATATAACTCACTAACTAATCTTAAAATGTAATGAAAGGTGCATTCAAACTCTCCGGCCGTTTATAGGGCCGAGAGGATGCAAACCACAGCCAACCTTCATCTGCTTTAAAGAAAACGCACCCTTAGAACTCTCCAGCCGGGTAAGGCTGAGAGGGCTTTTTTTTCTTTTCAACTCTCCAGCCTTTTTAAAACTGAGAGGGTGTAACTCAACTACTAATTCTGTTTTTAAGAAAACACGCTTTTTAAACTCTTCTGCCATTTTATTTGGGCCGGGAGGGTGTGACTCAAACATTTAATATTGTCATGTTCTAAAAAGAACTCACTTTTAAAAAACTCTCCAGCCGTTTTAGGGCTGAGATGGTATGCCTCAAACGATTAATCTTATGTTTTAAAGAGAACATGTTTTTAACTCCCCAGCCGAATTTATAAGGTTGAGAAGGCATGCCTCAACCGAGTAACCATCCTATGTTGTAGAGAAAAACGTGCTGAAAAACTCTCCATCTGTTTAAGGCTGAGAGGTTGTAAATTTAACAACTAATTTTATTATACTTTAAAGAAAAGACACTTTTCACTCTCCCGCCATTTTAAGGCTGAGAGGGTGTAACTCAAATAACTAGTCTTCCTGTGGTTTAAAGGAAACGTGCTTTTCAAACTCCCTAGCCATTTTTAAGGCTGAGAGGGTATGACTTAAACAATTAGTCTTCTTATGTTTTAGAGAAAAAACAAGCTTTCCAAACTCCCTGGCCGTATATATGGCTGAGAGGGTGTGCTCCAATGGCTACTCTTCCTATGTTTTAAAGATAAAGCACTTCTCAAACTCCCTAGCCGTTACAAGGCTGAGAGGGTATGCCTCAAATAACCAATCTCCCTATATTTTAAAGTAAAACATGCCTTTCAAACTCCCTACCATTATAAGGCTGAAAGTGTGTGACACAAAACAACGAATCTTATGTTTTTTTACGAAAACGCGCGTTACAAACTCTCCAGCCGATTATCAAGCTAAGAGGGTGTGACCTACACAACTAATTTTCTTATGTTTTTAGGGGGAAAATGTTTTCTGAACTCCCCAGCCTTTTATAAGGCTGAGAGGGTATGACTCAAACAATTAATCTTCCTACGTTTCAAAGAAAACACGCTTTCAAACTCTTCAGCCATTTGTAAAACTGAAAGGGCATGACTTCAATGACTAATCTTCTGTTTCAATGAAAAAACGTTTCCAACTCTGCAGCCATTTATGAAGCAGAGGGGGTGTGACCTAAATGACTAAACCTCTTCTGTATAAAAGAAAAAACGTTTTTCAAACTTTCCCTAAAAGAGTGTGTCTTATAGGCCTAACAGTACAGGCTTTTGTTTTTGGTTTCTCTTTTTTATTATTATTATTATTATTTTATTTTTAGAAAAAGGTTATGCATTTTACTCTCTAACCATAAATAAGGGCTAAGAGAACGTGTCTCCTTTGGAGACAACTATATTTCTCAAATTCAGGTGAAATGATAATTACTTGCTTGTGATTAATAACACAATTGCCAATGTTATCAACCATAGGTCAACAGAAAGCTATACCAAGGGTCGGGAGCTCTCCCTTCATATTGAAAATTGACCCAGTTGAAGTGATAAATACATTGCTTGAAGTTGATAACAGAACTGCTAATGTTGCCAAATATAGGTCAACATTAAGCTATGCCAAGGGTCAGGAGCTCGCTCCTAAAGTTAAAATTTTACAATTCGAGTTAATTTTTTAAAAAAAAGACCCATGTGAAAAGACAAATATATTGCTTGTAATTAATAATTCAATTACTAATGGTAACAGACCGATGTATGTCAACGGTAAGCTATACCCAGGGTTAAAACTTCACTTGAGTTAACTGGTGAAAGGACAATTAAATTGCTGAGATTAGCAACTAGATCGCTTAATGGTGACAGACGTGTAAATGGTAAACTATACCAAGTGTCGGGAGCTCACTCGGGTTGAAATTTAAAAAGACCCAGGTGAAATAATCAATTGCTGCTTAAATTCAGTAACTCCATGCTAAATGTCGCTAGCCATAAGTCAACAGCAAGCTATACCAAGGGTCGGGAGCTCGCTCCTCAAGTTGGAAATCAAAATGACCCAAGCGAAATGATAAATGCATTGCTTGGAATCAGTAACTCCATTACTGATGTTGTCAAACATAGGCCCACAGCAAGCCATACCAAGGATCGAGAGCTTACTCCTCAAGTTGAAAATTAAGATGACCCAGGTGAAATGATAAATGCACCGCATTGCAATTATTAACTCAATTGCTAATGGTGCGATCCATAGGTCAACAGCAGGCTATACCAGGGTCGGGAGCTCGCTCCTCGAGTTGGAAATTAAAAGGAACCAAGGAACTGATAAATACGTTGCTTGCAATCAGTAAATCCACTGTTAATGTTGTCAGACATAGGCCAACGGCAAGCTATACCAAGGGTCGAGAGCCTACTCGTCAAGTTAAAATTAAGCCGACGTAGGTGAAATGGTAAATGTACTGCATTGCAATTATTAAATCAATTGCTAATGTTGCCAGCCATAGGTCAACCGTATGTTATACCAAGGGTCGGGAGCTCACTCGTCTAGTTGAAAATTAAATGACCCCGATGAAAGGATAAATGCATTGCTTGCAATCAGTAACTCAATTGCTAATGTTGTCAGACATAGGCCAACAGCAAGCTGTACCAAGGGTCGAGACCTTAATCTTCAAGTTGAAAATTAAGCTACCCAGGTGAAATGATAAATGTACTGTATTGCAATTATTAACTTGAATGCTAATGTTGTCGAACATAGTTCAACCATAAGCTATACCAAGAGTCAGGAGCTCACCTTTCAAGTTGAAATTTAAAATAACCCAGGTGAAAGGATAAATACAGGCAACTACACACTGGTATAATGTAGTGGACAACGGTTGCTGGCCATTCGGCCAATATGGATGCCGCCATTTTGTAGCCACCTCATGGCTGCAGCGAGGCATGGAGCAAGCCCCAAAATGGCGTCTGCACCCAATTCCAGTAAGCAAGCAGCCAAAGTAAGCAAGAAAAACTCTTATAAATTGGCCAAATGGGGGAATAGCTTAATAGGTAAAGGCCCCAAATGCCTAATGTATACACATGCACACAAAGCGCTAGCACATATGCTAAACAGTTTAATATAAATAAATGCATGGAACATACTAATGTAATTGTATTTTAATGTATTTCATTATTGAATGTTGGGGTTTTATAGCGAAATTTACTGTGTGGGCATTGAATATACCCAAAGGTCCTAAAATGACCAAGGGCTAAAACAAACCTATGAGGAGCAGTCCAAAGAGCCAAGCTGTTTGGCTTGCAAACATGCTTTGGCCTACCGACTCAAAATGTGAGCCATATATAATTATTATGGAGCGCAGGTAGGCTAAATAACCTCCTATACAAATAGCCCCAGGCTTTTAGTCTAAACAAAAATGGCTGCCGTTGCAAAGCCAACCGCACCGTGACAAAAAAGGGGGGAGGGGGAGGGGCCCCCGGCCATGTGGCCAAGATGGGGGCTGCGGGCACATCCAAAGCAATAAATAACGACGTAGCCCCCGCCCTGCGTGCACAGGCCAAACCCTCTGTGCAACCAGTGCACCATGGATGCTATACGCCCGTGGCACTAGTATGCGCCATCGGCCATGTGGCCAAGATGGCGGCTGCAGCAAACCCCCAGGAGGGAGGGTGCTCTCCCAAGGGCCCGGTTCCCTCAAAACAAACACTGGCCGAGGCGGGGGGCCTGGAGTGCAATGCAAGCGCGCACCCAGCAAAGAACCCCCCCCCCTGCGGGGCAATGGCGACCCAGGGCAGCACAGCGACCTACCAAGCAAGCCCCATTGGGTAGCAGGTCATGGCACAACCCACGGCGCTGCCCGCCTGGCGGCGCCGCTGCCCCTGTAAAGGTGCCAGGCCCCGCGCGCTTGGCCTCCAACTAAAGGAGGGGGCGGGGGAGGGAAACGGGAGTCCAGCTCAACTTCCCCCGACCCGTGGCGCGGCGGCAAAGCGCTGCTCCCCAAGGGGATGCCCGGCGCCGGCGCCGCAAAAACTGGACCCAAGGCCCACAAGACCCGGGCCCAGAGTAACGGGGGGCAGGGGAGCACGAACCTGCCCCAGGCTCGCCCCCCGCCCACCCCCCGCTGCGTTGGTAGCCAGGAACTGCCCGGCGGCGGCCCGAAAATGGGTCCGAAGCGCCGCCAGGCCAGGCAGCAGGGAGCGAGGGGAGCATGAGCCTGTCTCCAACTCGCCCCCGTGACCCGGCCCACGGCCGCCTCCGCACGCCGCTCCCCACCAGCGGCGAACCCAGCGGGGGGGAGGGGACAAGGCCCTGCCCAAGGAGCTCACCTGAGGGAGGAGACCGACCGTCTCCTCGGGTTGCAGAGCTCCAACTGAGCTCTCAGGGGCTGGCCTTCCTAACGGGAGGCCACGCCCCTGCCTCAAGAGGTTCCAAGAACCTCCTCTTTCTCTGTGGGAGGGGGGCAAAATACTCTCCCTCTGTAGCCTTTGGCTACGAGGGAAATCCTGATAAATTCATGTGCAGTCGTCCACAGGTCCAGATTAATTAGGAGGTGGGGTTGGAGGTAAATGGCTCAATAACAATAATGCAAGGTCAGAGGTCTTACTTCAACACCAAGGCCAGCCCTATGCATTTTGCCACCTGAGGCAAACACAAAGATCCTTTTCTTTGAGCATCATTGTTTGTGGTTATGCGGAGTAATGGATTCTGGGAGGTGTCAGTAAGGTGACTGGAAGATTTCAAGAGCTCTAGTTCTATGCAGGCAATCCCTGAGTTACAAACATCCAACTTACATAGGCTTCTTGGTTACAAACAGAGGTGAGACAACAGGATATGTAAGGAAATCTACTTCTAGGAAGGGGCACAACAGATTGGATGTTGAGCTTAGTTGCTATAATCACTAGAAGGGAAAGAAGAAACTAATTCAAAAAACACATTGGTCACTACTTCTTCAGAGAGACTTTGCCAGTTGCAGCGACAAATCCATTAAGACTTACACATTGTAGTGAATTTCAGTTCTGAAAGCTGAGTTGGAGATCTGCATGCAGCCCTTTCATCCTGACTGGAGATAAGGCCCCAAAACTGGAAAATTACCTGCAGAAGACCCATGAAAATGAAAGACTCAGGATTGGGCCCTGGGATATGGCAAGTAGATTTAGTATTTGAAGGAGAAGTACAGTACTATACAGAAAAATTGCCGCACTATGTGCAGGTGCTGATGCTATTCCAGATCAATCTGCTATTCCAATAGTCTCTTATGTTGAGATCAGAGCTGCCTTTGTCTTCTAGGCTTCCTTGAATGACCACAACATTTAGAATTCTCCATGAGTCATCTTTCTCAGTTTCCACTTTGATCTGCACCAGCCTTTTCTCTGGTTTAGGGAGTGATCTGACAAGTCAGTCTATATAGGTCTGTACCTCAGGCTCAAATGCCTTTTTCTGCTTTCATAGTCAAGTTTACAGCTCAGGAAAGGGTATCCAATCCACAGCAGAGTGGGAGAGAGAAGCTCTTATCTCAAGATAGACTAGGCTATGTTAAGTGGATACTTTCTATATGAACTGTTATAGGAATATAGAACAGATGCTGTAATGGATCGCAATGCCCATTGAAGAATATTATTTACCATGGATGTCTGTTGTGAGAAGTATTGTTTCCTTCACAGAAGCCATAAAAAGGTTCAATTATTTCCAGCAAACATCACATGGCTGCCATGTGATGTTTGCTAAGATGCCATGACATACAATATGTGAGGCTTTACATGAAATATAAAGTGAATGCAATATAAAGTCATGAAATATAAAATCAATAAAGCCACATCAGAAGTGACTTGCAGTTTCTCAAGTCACTCCTGACACAAAAATGCATGACTCTCAGCTTATCAATTTTATTAAAATAGCCCAAAATATTATTAAACTGACTGTACTTTCTCCCAAGTATAAAATATCCTGAAAGTCCAGTACTTAAGAGTGCTTAAATGCAATATTAATGCTAAGGACCTCTTCACATGGTCCTTTTGGGCCATGCCGTTTCACTGGCAGCCCTCCCTCCTTTCCCCGCATATTCCCCAGAGATCGCTACGGTCCGAGGACCAAAATCTTTTGGAAGTTCCATCGGTCGAAACCTGTCGCTTGTCATCTATGAGACAGCGTGCCTTTTCAGTAGCAGCACCTAACTTATGGAATGCCTTGCCGGAGGAGGTCCGAGCAATAACAGACTTGTCCTCTTTCCAGAGAGCCTGCAAGACCAACCTCTTCCGGCAGGCATTCAACCTTTAGAGGGCCCCTTAATCCATTTTCTCTGTTTTAGTATTAATTGTTTTTATTGTGTTTTAAATGCTGTTTTGGAATTATGTTTTATGCTTGTTGTAAACCACCCTGAGCCTATTGGGAAGGGTGGTATACAAGTTGAAATAATAAATAAATAAATAAATAATAAACGGTGGGGATGGAGCAAGGTGCATTGCCACTCTGTCCCCATCAGAAGGGAGAAAAGGAGGCAATGCATGGCAACACACATTTCCCTGCTGCCCTTTTCCCCATCATATGGGGAAAGGGGGAGGAAGGTGTAGGTAGCTCCATTGGAGCTGCTCAAAACACACACACCAATTTAGGCCCCATTCAGGCCTGACAAAAAGTAAAAAGGTCCTATAGCTTCCCATTTGGATGATACCCTTCTTTAACATTGGGATCCCAACCACCAAGAGATGCTAAGAACCTTCAAACAGATACAGATGATAAACGGCAAAGAATCCTCAGTCAAAAAGGCTGTGGCGGAGAGCCATGCCTTGTTTCATTTTCCCTTCTTCCTTCCTCTTCCTTTTAATTATACACTTAAGATAAGATAGATGTGGAGGAGATTATGTTTGTTAGATACCTGATCACTAAAGCTATAGGTGCCACTAGTTTTATTTAGGATACCTAGCTTCATCCTTCATGAAGCTCATTGGAGGGAAGGTCAGTAGAGGCAAAGATGAAGTACTTTGGCCACATAATGAGAAGACAGGAAAGGTTAGAGAAGATAATAAAGCTGGGGAAAATGGAAGGAAAAAGGAAGAGGGACCAACCAAGGGCAATATGAATGGATGGCATCCTCAAGTGACCCTGAAGGAGCTGGGAGAGGTGACGGTCGAAAGGGAGCTCTGGCATGGGATGGTCCATGAGGTCACAAAGAGTCTGAAGCGACTGAACGAATAAACAACAAGCTTCATCCTCCATGCAAAACCTGTGCTCTACTACTGATATTTGCAGACTATACTTCTTGATGGGGAGATGGAGAAAGGAAACAGGGATGAATTTCTGCAGAGAAATATGCTGAGAGACTCTTAAAAATTCAGATTAAGAATTCTCTACTCCCAATTCACTAACTGATCTATGTAGCTGCTATTCATTTATTTCTGTATCTTCGAACAGAGATCTCTGCAATTACTACTAACTTCAAACTCCTCACCATCACACCTTCTGTCTAATGCAGGGGCAGTCCTGCTTTTATAAACCCTCTTGTTTTTGTAGAGGTATTCTGGAGATGTAAAGAATCAACCTTCATTCAAAATATGTGCTCTCCCTCACATTTAAATGTATTCTCCGTTGTCTGTTCTTTCACTCCACAAGGACCAGACAACTCATTCACTCAGTTGTTTCTTCAAACACTTTCATTTAATTTGTAAAACTTCTGTCCTTCCGAGCTCTCAGTTGAGTTTGCCACAGAGGCAAATGGAAGCTTTCTGCAGGAAAGAATAATGAGGTGATGGTTGGGGGTGTGTGAATATTTGTCTAGATTATATATTCACTGTGAAAGCAATCCTGCAAGTCCTCTGTCTTTTGCATAAGGATCTGTCAAGGAGTATCTTTAAATTATTTCATTATCCCTACTTTTGCTTTGGATGGGTCTGCTGCCTGCGGTGAGCTACACCCCAATTCAGCTGAGCATATTGCTGAGCTCAGAGGTATCAACACATGTTTTAGGATTTGCTAGCCTATTTCTATCCCACATCCCCTGCTTCTCAGCAAAACCCAATAAAATATATGGAAAACCAGAGAACTGGTTGTTGCACACCATCGTTTCTTGGACAAACTGCCTATATAGCCAATGGACAGGTTGCCTCTTCTTGCCAGCATAGCAATTGCAGGTTTAATAGATGTACATGTCATGGAGCTTAGTTTATTTACTATCCCCACCAATATATATTTTTCCAGTAGTTTGCTTAGAGAACATTAATCTCGTGCAAATTTAATTCACTTACTTGACACAGCTTTAAATGATGATATAGTCATTTGTACAGGAAGAGATGGGGACTGAGAGAGAGAGAGAGAGAGAGAGAGAGAGAGAGAGAGAGAGAGGAGAATAAATCACGTAATCTTTCCAATCCCAAAGAATTCCTACAGAGTTCAATAGGGTATACTCTAAGGTAGGTTTGAAGGTCATGAGTTCGAGGCCTGCCCAGGTCGGGGTGAGCTTTTGACCAATCGTTGCCTGTCTATATATGTTGTATAGCAGAGAAAACACTGGAACAGCTGTTAATTGGGAACAGCAAAAAAACAGAAAGGGGTGAAAGATAATCACTCCTTGATTGGTTGAACCAATAAAGAAAAGTACAAAGAACTATAATAATATTCTCTTGTTGTCAATTGTACTGTGACCAGAATAAAGGACTCATTTAAGCATCAAAGCATGTATGATATTATATCAAATTATCAATTGTGAAGGTTGCAAAGAACAATCTTAATTCATAAGGTACATAATCAATTACACACAATCATTGAACAATTTCAGTTGCAAGTGTCATATCAAGTTCAATGAACTGTAAATTTCAAAAGTACAATATATATCTCAATATATCAATATAACAATCTATAGGAAAGTACCAAAGTTCAACACATTCATAAATATTACTCTACAAATCTCAATAAGAGCTGCAGTAATTGTATCAGGTAAGGTAAACTGTAAGTAACCAAGAAGGATACTACAGGTAGTATGGAAACACAATAGTATATAGAATAGTATATAGAATATTATATAGAAAATATTGGTTCTGAAATGACTTCTGAACAGGCCTGTAGCCCCTGGGGGGAAGGGGGGGAGGAGAGTAAAGGGTTCAAACTCCTCCCCCCTCCAATGTTTAGGTTGGGTTACTCATTAATTTTAACTATTTAGCCAATTCACTAGTAAACCAGGTTTTTTTAACCTGCACCTCAACTACAGACTTGCCCTTAGATGTAGTTCATCTGGCCCTAGAAACCTTAATCCATTTAATGTAGCCAGATATTCCTGACCTACTTCTTTACTTATTTTGAGTTGCATTTCCCCCATTACATTATCTTCTTCATATTGCTCATGCTGAACACTGATTTCCTTTTAGGAGAAGACTGAGGCAAAGAAGGTGCTGAGCAGTTATGTATTTCCCCCATTAGCATTTCACCACCTTCACCACACCAAAACCCTACTATTTCCTTGTTTTTCCTTTTTCTACTGACATAACCAAATAACTCATTTTTATTGTTTTCTCTGGCAAGACTGAGCTCATTTTGCATTTATTCTTTTTTTATCTTTCCTCTACATATGTTGATTATTTGTTTGGATTCCTCTTTTGGGATTTCCCCTTTTCTATTTCTTGTACATGCAGGGCACGTCTCTAGGATGGAGGACCACCGCCTCCCAAAGATACTACTCTACGGTGAACTTGCCACAGGTCAGCGCAAGAGAGGCGGCCCAAAAAAGAGATATAAGGACTCCCTGAAACAGCATCTCAGGCTTGGCCAGATTGATCACCAACAATGGTCCACCCTGGTCTCACATCGGGAGGCATGGAGACGCACTATGCACAATGCTGCAGCCTCTTTCGAAAAGACATGCCAAACGAGTCTCGAAGAGAAAAGACAACGCAGAAAGAACCACAACTTGGAAACAACATCACCCAAGGAGACTTTCTGCTGTGCTTTCTGCAGCCGGACTTGCCTATCTCAGAGTGGCCTTTTTAGTCATCAACACGCTTATAGAAAGTGTGGGATGAGTCCTTCCTGAAACGTTTGCGAAGAAAAGCCAAGACGAAAAAGACATGCCCCTTTTAAATCTTAGCTTAGTTTAAAGTTCTTAGGACATCCATTCTGGTTTCTTTTAGACTTCTCTTATTTTCCCCCCCTCCATGTTGGCACTCTTTGCAATTGTGCCTTCAGTATCTCGCTGGCATTAAGTAGAAGCATTCCCAGCCCAGAGGGATTGCTACTAAGGCTATCCAGATTTTTTGGGATGGGGGACAGTTTTGAGGTGACCAGCACCCTTTTGTTAATTCTGCCTGCTGGGTGATATGAGAAAAAAGGCATTCCTGAAAGAAACTCACGTTAATGTCCCTTGACTTAGCGAAAAGGTATGTGATAGATAACAGCAAACCTATGGGAAATGATACTCTGATCTGATGATACCAAAGCTGAACTTGCCACAAAACAGTGTTTGGTTTTACAGTACTCATTGTTCAAAAAACAACATCCCCACAGGGACAAGAAAACTAATTGTGTTTAATGCCAACATGAAAGTAAAAATACAGGGTGATGGGTGTGTGGTGCAGCTGGAGAAGGTGTACATCCTTGGGAGCAAGATCTGCTTCTTGATCCTTTCGGACATGCTCAAGAATGCTCCGATGAAGAACAAGAACCAGGCTCCAGGACCGGGAGGGAGAGGGCCAACACCCACAAGGTACAAGTGGTGGCCAGAGGAAGAGGGCATGGAATGGGACATGGAAACATCTTCCTCAAGTGGAGATAAAGAAAAATGTGTGTGTGTATGTGTGTATGTATACACACACATTAATATTACACACACACACACACAAAATATGGCCTCTGCATTCAAAAGATTGCCACCAATCTCTTTACAGTTGTTGTTGTTGTTATTATTATTATTATTTCTTTATTATTATTAGTCAGTATTTCAATAAATATAGATTTTTAAAAATACAGGGTGATTCTACAGCAAAGAAATGTTTCATACTTCAAGGGACTTGGGGCTGGAGCAGAGATTTAACCTTCAGCAAAACAAATGATCCTAAACATACATGGGAATGACTTTAAAACAAAAAGTTGAGTTAGAATGGCCCAGTTATATATATATAATTAACATTCTGTGGTATGAGTTGAAAATGTCCATTCATCAATGGTCCTCATCTAATCTGACAAAGCTATAATAGTTTTATAAAGAAAGATAAGCAAAATTACCAAATCCAAATATGCAAAACTGATAGAGATTTAAGAATGTGCACAATTGTGACCAAAAAAGTTTCCACCAAGTATTGACTCACTACGGTGAATACTTAGTGAGTACAGTGTCCACTTGCTCTACTTTAGTTAACTTTAGAATGTCTATAAAATAGTTGGAGAGAGAATGAAATGAGGATCCTTTCCCTTCACCATGAAACTGTCACTCTGACATAGGCTGGAAGAATAATATGAAGGCCCACAAGGACTTCTTCCCACTTATCACTTTTCTGGATTCAGGCCATGGACCAGCAATATAGGCTATACTTTCAGGTGTTTATGTGTGTGGCTCCAATTTTTTGAGTCTGATGCATGCACACTCTGTGGTTCTTCTGACATTTTCAAACTCAAGACTGTCTGCAGCCTAAATTAGTCTCCAGGCACTTGACAAGGAGCACAGTCATCCCAGCGACATTTGAATTAACATTGATTTGGAGTTCAATGCCTCAAACAATGCACATCACATGTAAGAAAAAAATAGAAGTGTCACCCAATATGCATTTCCATACAGAATAGCCTCTTCCATCACAACTGTCAGTAGATAAAGATCACTTCAACACCCTTATCAGGTTTTCAGTATGAGGGGTTCGATTGGCAGTAATTTGTTACAAAGCATTGTCGCCTCTCATTTCTCTTCTTTAGATAGAACACAATCAGAATCAGTCTCTTGTCCAGAGACAGGAAGAAAATGTCTTTCCCATACAAATCTTCTTTTGTATGCTGTAAAAATCTAGGACACTAACTATCTTTTAGCTTAAAATTTCCCTTTTCTTTCACTTTTGTGGGACAGTTAAGCAGGACATTTTGTGCAAGACATTTTGATGCCTGAAGTGAAGAGACAAGATGATGCGCCAATTGCATGTTAGAGGGAATCACAGAATCCAAGAGTTGTAAGGGACCACATGGACCACTTAATCCAACTCATTTCTTCCATGCAGGAAGGCATAGCTAAAAGTCCTCCAGAATCTGCCTAAAGACTCCCAGAGAAGTAGGTCTTGATTTCCCATCTCACTTGCTTTCCCCTCATCTTGATGATAAGCATTCCCCAATATTTCACCCCTTGATCCTGCCATTTGCCCTTTCCTGCACCATTTCCAGCTCTGCCATCTTCTCACTTAGGTTCCATAAGTGGAACTGTGTCCTGACATGGCTGCACCACAGATGGGCACACAGTGGTACAAGATGGGCAGCTCTGCATCAACTTCCCTTACTAAGGACCGCAGTGAGTCACTACCAGTTCAGATCTCATTGGTATAAATGGGAAATTTGAATGATTTTTCCCCCAAAAGTGTCTCATAGTCTACTCACTACCACTGAATTCTAGCACTCCCTTTTGCTTCAGTTGTTTAGAATCCCAAATGATTCTGGGTGGCCAGCAGAGATAGCAGAAGCTCACTCACCCCTTATTTTAGATGTGTTTAAAATGTTTTAATTTTGCTTTATGATTGTTGTGGCATTGAATTGTGTCAGTGTAAACCACCTTGAGTCGTCTCTGGGCTAAAAGAGGTGGCATAGAAATGCAATAAATAAATAAATAAATATTTGTTCATTTTCCCCCAATTACTTCACACAAACATTCTCCATCCATCCATCACTGACCAGGTCCATCTGTCAAATTTTAAAATGCAATGTGACCCCTGTGTCCAAAAGTTTATTGGGGGTTCACAAGAAACTTTTCCTTAAAAAGGGCTCTGCAGCTTTAAAAGTTTGAATCCACAGTGCACTCTGGATGAAGGTCAACTGCAACTCCAAAACTCCAGATTAATGTTCCCCAAACCCTTCCAGTGTTTTCTATTGGTCATGGGAGTTCTGTGTGCCAAGTTTGGTTCAATTCCATTTTTAGTGGAGTTCGGAATTCTCTTTGATTGTAGGTGAACTAGAAATCCCAGTAACTACAACTCTCAAATGACAAAATCAGTCGCCCCCCAACCCCACCAGTATTCAATTTTGGGTGTATTGTGTATTTGTGCCAAATTTGGTCCAGTGAATGAAAATACATCCTGCATATCAGATATTTACATTACAATTCATAATAGTAGCAAACTTACAGTTATGAAGTAGCAACGATAAATAATTTTATGGTTGGGGGTCAACACAACATTAGGAAGGTTGAGAAGCACTGGCCTAAGCTGAAATGAGTAACATGCAGGAAGACATTCACAATATCTACCCACAACCCAACAATTATTTTTGATATTATCCTAAGACATAGATAAGAAAATAGATAGATTGAATGTAATCTCCAACTCTAAAACATAAAGAGGGGAAGACCGCATGGTTTTTTGGCTACTCAGTATGATTTTTGCCTGACAAGCTACCTTTGTAGAAAGAATCCATTATGTCAATAGGAAAAGAAAATTCTGAAGACGTACAAGGGCAGGTCAATAAGTCAGTGACTTTTTGAATAAAATACAGGTTTTGGATTAAAAAATCATTTTATTTTTCAACGTAGTCTCCTTTGAGCTCTATGCACTTTGTCCAACATTTCTCCAATTTATTTATCCCTTCCACACAAAAAAAGATTTGTCAAGTTTATATGGGAGGGCAAGATTCTTCCTCTTTTCTCCTTTCCCTTGCTGAGTGCCTTTAATAAGAACTACCTTTACACTTATTTTGAAACAGTTGAAATATCTGAGGGGAAATCAGGAAAGTAGAAGTAGGCAAGAGGAACAAGGGTGTTTTAAAAGTAGCTGGAAAAATGTTATAACAGAAGGTTTTCCTTACCAAATCGGGACATTTTTGAACAAAGAATGGATCTTAGGTCTTATGTAGATGTGTAGTGGCTAAACTTTGGTCTAATCCAGTGGTTCTCAACCTATGGGTCCCCAATGTTTTTGCCTTCAACTCCCAGAAATCCCAACAGCTGGTAAACTGGGTGGGATTTCTGGAAGTTGTAGGTCAAAACACCTGGAGACCCACAGGTTGAGAACCACTGGTTTAATCCAACAGGATTCCTCTTACAGTTGCTTGGATGCCTAAGACTGAAAATTGGGGCGCAGGTTACCAAGCAGCTAATAACCCCAGTATGAGTCTGGTGGGCTACGTTTAGCTTAGTAGGTTACAAGTTGTGCAGGCCTAACCAATGAAAACAACCCCCTACTGGTAAATTGTTCTGCAAGTTTGAGGCTGTAGTCATTCTTAGAAGAACGGGACTGCTCCAATAGAGATTTCCTTTGTACTCTATAGATCATTTCAGCAGGAGGCCTTGTACAGTCTCAAGCACTTTTGCTGAATTTATTGCCTTTCTCTCTCTTTCAAGCCTGAAAATTGTCAGAACAGTTTTGGTTCTGGTAGCCCACCTGCCGGCAGTTTTTGTCCCTAATCATAGAGAAGCATAGCGTACATTGACCTTCCAGGAAGAAGGTATTTAATCTTTCAGTTCAGCAGCCTCACCAATGAACAAACTAGTAAATTAAAATGGAATCTAATTCTTGAACAAAAATAGCCATATGCCTGATGAGAGAAATGCTAGGTTAACTAAAATAAACCATCACTACTGAAAGAAGTGATGTCAAAAGTGGTAATGGGTTTTTCATGGTGTGTGTGTATCACAAAAGTGAAAATATGTTTGTTTATTTGTATCTATGTATCTATGTTTTCCTCATGCTTTCCAAGATGGCTCCCTCATCTAGAGAGCCCAGTGATTTTCTCCAACACAGATCTGAACCAAACTTAGTACACAAACTCTCCCTGCCCATGTTGGGAATCAGCCTCATGATGCTTCTGATGTGGGCGATGATGTGGAAATTGATGAGGGAAATGACGGTGCCGAGGCTGGGGTGCAAGTTGGAGATGGTTTGGTCAAAGATTTTCATGCAGACAATGACAGAGAGGCCCCAATGCAAAGGGCAGTTTGTCATGAGAATATTCCTGCTGGGCAGAGAGATGATGGTTTACTCCCTCACTCTGTGAACTCTCAAGACTTGGGTTTGGGCCACAATCTGACACCTGGGAATTTTAATGAGCAGCCAGATAAGGAGTTGAAAAATAGGCAGCTGGAGTTTAGCCAGGATCAACAGAAAACTCAAGGTTTACGTCACTCTGAACGACTTTGTCAGATAAGAGCCAAGAGTGGGGGGAAATGAAACCAGTTTCTGAGTTTTGGATATAAGGTTTGCTTCAAGGGAAAACCTGTTAGATCAGGCATCATTTGGAAATCAAGTTCATGTGCCATGGAAATCCTGTTCAAGGGGTCTTGTTCCTGTGAATATTTTTAGCCTTTTGGTATTGACTAGCATCACCTGAATTGTCTTTGTATCCTGTTGATTCCTGTCTGGATTAATACTGCTTTGGATTGCTTTTATATCTTTTGTGGACATTACTTTATGTTACTGCATTTTTACTGACTTAATACTTTGGAACTTTCTTACTTTCTTACAAGCATCTATTTCAACTGGCTATTTTTAATAAGCTTCAATAAAAGAATTGGATTATTCACTCAATGTGTGGTGTGTTTTAAGTCAGAGGGATTTTCCTGTCTTGGAGTGCAATGGCCCCCCAATATCCAACAGAAAATACTGGGAGGATTTGGAGGGTCAATGACAAACATTATGGAAGTTGCAGTCCACCCACATACAGAGAGTCCTCTGAAGCCCACCAATGATGGATCTGGTCCAAACTTGGCACACATACTGTACCCATCATGAACAACTTTAAATACGAGTGGGGTTTGGGGGGACAATGGCCAAGGACAATGGAAGTTCCAATCTACTCACATCTAGAGCCCTGTGAATCCCACTGATGATGGATCTGGACCAAGCATGGGACACATACCCACCATGACCAACAGATAATACTGGAGGATTGGGGGAGGAGGTTGGACCCTGGAGTATGGGAGTTGTAGTTTGCCTCCATCCAGTGAGCACTGCGAACCCCACCAACAATGGATCTGGGCCAAATCTGCCACACATACCCACCACGACCAACTTTAAGTACTGGTCAGGAGGGGGGGGGAATTAACCTCGGATGTTGGAAGTTGTAACACACCTGCACTATGAACCCCACCCATGATAGGTCTGTGACCATCTTGGCACACATACCAATCATGACCAACTTTAACTACTGGTGCAGTTTGGGGGCAAAGACAGATGATGGGAGTTGTAATTTGCCCACATCCTTATGCATTTTCGAATGAGATAATCAATAAAATCCAAAACCAAACAAAGTCTAAAAATAGCATTACAGAATCCCTAAACTGGACATTGATGGATACCTAAGCTAGTAAATCAATAATAATAAAGTTAAAGTTTGCATTTTGTGGAAGCCACAAGACACTGGAACATCCTGCTCAAGATCTTAATACTTTGTTTTTGTGTTTGTTTGTTTGTTGTGTTTTTATTATGACTTAACCATTCTCCAGGCTGGTCCTGCAGTTCCAGTCTTTGGGCTCCTATTACCCTTGATATCTCTCCATAGATATCTTCGACCTCAATGAACTAATGCTGTGTTGGTCTAATATGGTAAAGCAAGACTCGGTTCAATTATTGAAATTGATTATTAAAATAAAACATTCAGAAAAGAGAGTCCAGTAAAGATTTGTCATTTCATAAATGAAATATTCAATACATTCTATACCTCATAACCTTTCCTGTATTTCAAACAAAGTAAGACCTTTCCCTAAATTATTCCCAAATCCTCAGCTCCCTAAATCCAATTCAGGTCTTCTCATCATTTAACTTTAATTGCTAATTTGTATATGATTGTGTTAGTAACTGTTGATGTATTTGTCTTGGGCAGTCCTTGCCATGTGTACACTGCCTCAAGTCGCCTTTGGGCTGAGAGGGGCGGTATAAAAGTAGAGTAAATAAATAAATAAATAAATAAATCCACTTCTCCTAATTAGTCCTCAAACTCTATTGCTGACTCTCTAACACTATTCCACCCACCCCAATCTCTTTTTACTGTTAAACTTCTAGCATCCTTGAGCTGTGAGTAGCTTCGGGCAGGTTCTCACTTCACAGTTACCATTCAAGGTGCAATGCTAGGATTCAAGTCAATATTACAAACAAGAGTCTTGTGAGAAGCAAAAACAAGTGGGATCAACTCATCAGAAAATCATGGTAGACACCTCAAGATATGACAGGGTGTTTTTGCTGCGGTTACCAATATCAAATTGAAAAACTGAAATTAAAAAGTTAGACTTCCAAGATGAAGAAAATACCACATATGGAGCTAGTAATGCCAAATATTCCAGTAGCATTCAGAAAAGGAAGAAGTACTACAGATTATATTATAAATCTACCTGATGTGAAACCTATACTCTGGAGGACATTGTTCAGAAACGGGTTTCACTATGTCTGTCTTATACAGTATGTAGATTTTTTTTGGATTCATATATTTTTGTTGCAGCCCAACCATCTACTTGATCCCCCTTTTCACCCAAACATCACACAGATGAACAAGAATATTAAGTTTATTAAGCAAAGAACATATAATATAAACAGTTCCAAAATACATCCATGAGCTAGATTTCCAAAAGCTTAACAAAAAACAATGACCAACTCTGAATAAGAATTCCAAAAACTACTTTCCCCGACAGAAACACCAGGCTGAACCAGAAAATCTTTGTCCTCATCCTCAGAAGCATCACAGGCCTCTGAGGATAAGAAAATTTTAGCTCCAAGGTGCTAGTAGTTTGAATTTTGTTTGAAATGGCATCATCTTCAGAACTGAAAGGGGACATAGAAATGTTTGTAAGGAAGGCTTTCTGCCATTTGTCAGTGTCAGACACATACTAGATACACATCTAATAGTCAAACATATATTGTGCTTTTTGTGTTTCTGGAAAATGCAGGTAAGCCTGGTCAATGCATTCAAGTTTTAGCAAAGTTCATTTATTGGGCAAACTCTCTTAGCAGAATATTATGTTTGTGAGATATGGACATCTATTCAGATATGAGTGGAAAAGGAATATCACTGAATCTAAAGAGATAACAGCCAGAAATCACCTCCCCGCATACCCAGGAACAGCATGAAGTCACACCTAGTTGAAGAGTGGGCTGAATTTGTATGCAAGAATTCACACTTTCTAAAATGTAACAGTTGCTGGAATGCTATAATCCAGGAAGAGAATTAAGAGAAGGAGAACAGGTGAATTTAATAGTTTTGGATAGAATGGCAGACAATTTCTTTTCCATTCTGCTTGAAAAGGTATTCTGTGCAATATTAGAGTTTGGCACTCTTTGCACATTGATTATTGCCCAGACGTGCAGCTGTCCCATGCATGTATAAAATCATGCATGGGATAGAAAAGGTGAATAAATAAAAATTATTTTCTTTGTCACGAAACACTAGGACTAGAGTGTTTCGTGTTTTCCTACCTTGGACCTGAAGCTCCAAGGTAGGAAAATTAGGACTAATAAAGGGAAATATTTCTTCACCCAGAGGGTCATTGGGTTATGGAACTCACTTCCAGAAGAGGTTGTGACAGCTGTCAGCCTGAACAACTTCAAGGCAGGATTAGACAGATTCATGGATACCAAGTGTATCGGTAGTTACTGAAAAGGACATTCAAGTGCCACCTCGGAGTTGGTTGAGGTAGGCAGGATTTCCCTGGGTACTGGTTGTGGGGGGTCGGGAGCAGGTCAGGGTTTTGCCCTCCCTTCTGCTCGAGATCCCCATGTACAACTGGGGGCCACTGTGTGATACAGAATGCTGGACTAGATGGGCTGAGGTCCGATTCAGCATGGCTCTTCTTATGTTCTTATGTTCTTATGACTCCCTGAAACAACATCTCAGGCTCGGCCAGATTGATCACCAACAATGGTCCACCCTGGCCTCACATCGGGAGGCATGGAGACGCACTATCCATAATGCTGTGGCCTCTCTCTTGAGAAGACATGCCAAACGGGTCTCGAAGAGAAATGACAATGCAGAAAGAACCGCAACTTGGAAACAACATCACCCAAGGAGACTTTCTGTTGTTCTTTCTGCAACCGAACTTGCCTATCTCGGATTAGCCTTTTTCTTATTCTTTTTCTTTTTAAATTTTTTTTAATTGACACTAGTACAATAACATCACAATCAAACTTCTTTTTAGTCTTTTTAGTCATCAACGCACTTGTAAAAAGCCTGGGATGAGTCCTTCCTAAGAATCTTTGTTCGCCAAGTAATGCCAGAGAGAGGTCTGTTATCAAGCATTTTCTTATTATTGGCTGTAGAAACGTAAGCAAGATTTTCCCTATTGAGTACCTGTCCTGTTTACCAGGTGCTAGGCGGTCATTGGCCTTTCTAACCACAACTTCCCCATTGCCTACCACAACTGTTCAGCTGTTGTTTCTCAGCTTAGTCACATACCCATTCCAATATATCATTCCATCATACAATCATAGAGTTGGAAGAGACCTTGTCTGCCTTTCAGTTCAACCCCCTGACAAAAAGCAGGAAAATCGCATTCAATTCACCCCCGACAGATGGCCAACTAGTCTCTGTTTAAAAGCTTCCAAAGAAGGAGCTTCAATCATTTCTTATTCTTTCCTAGCGCCCTGTCAAAACACATAAAATCTCAAACCCAATATGAAGAAAATGAAGGTGAGAGTCACAGAAATCTAACCAAAATGGAACCAAAGATTTTTCACATCCGTAAAATATTTATATTTTTTCATTTGAACACTAACTTTCCTCTGTCTCCCCTTTGCTTTAGTTTCTCCTTCGGTTTTTCTAAATAAACCAGTATTTTAAAAGAGGTGTGATATTAAAATAATTTTTAAAAATGTAGGTGCAGCATTTGAGAATTTCAAATCATTAGGACCCTGTTCCCTAGGTTGGTGTTATTTTAAAAACCAGATACCCCTCTTAAGCCAATATGGTCAAGGAGAAATTGTCTGGTGTATCATTTTGGAAATTTAAGCTTCCCTTGTAAAATGGACACAACCAAAATGGAAACATGCTTGTGGTGTGAATAGATGCTGAGGGTGCTAGACATATTTAAGTCTCTTTTCACACGTTTAAGTCTCAAAGACAGCATCAGCTAATTTTCAGCTTCTTCCCTGAATCCACATTATAAAAGGCAGCCTGAATTGAAAGTTAGTCTTTAGTGTGTTCTGTTTATAATCAGGCCAAGGGAGGAGAAACCCTGCTTTGGACATTTTTTTCTAAGGATCTCATTACATGGGGCTTGGGCTCTGTCCTAGGATGCTTCCAGGTCGGAGGCAGGATGGAGCCCATCACATTACACAGAGCTAGGAAGCATCCTAGGATGGAGCCATGAGAACATGGGCCGTGTTCTCATTAGCTAAGCCAGGACAGCACAGGAAGAAGCTGAGTAATGACTGTTTTCACTGTGTGGTGGGGAAAGGAGTGCTATGGGCAAAGCTGGGCACTTAATGCTGGTTTCCCCCACTGCCCAACAGATTTGCCCTGCTGCCCGACAGATTCCCCCACTGTCCCCCCATCTTAAGCAAATTGGATCCTCTGATTATGAGGCTCCATAAGACTATTGTGAGGGCAAATACATAAATCCAATTCCTATTCAAAACTAAAGTAGACTCATTGACTCAATTAAGATTTGGTAAGTTGATATTTAGATAAATTTCATGGATGCAAATGGTCTACTCTACTCTGAAGTTTTATCTGCAGATTTGTTTAAAAAAGGAAGAATGGTTTACATTTCAGTTCCTGTTATAGACTGAGGAGTGTAAACAAGGTTGGTTTGTATTAAAATGAAAACCAAATGAATTTGGTCCCTACATTAACTTAGAGAGAAAGAGGAGTATCTTAAAGAGATGGACTTACTTGGGCATATTCCAGTAGATGGCACAAAGACCCATGGTGGTACTTCTGGCTGGGGAACCGCACAAAGTACTAGTACATCCCATTTAGACTACTGCAATGCACTTTATGTGGGGTTGCCTCTGAAAACTGCCCAGAAGCTTCAAATGGTCCAATGAATGGCAGCCAGATTGCTTACTGGGGTGGGGTATTGGGAGCACACAACCCCCCTGCTATGTCAGCTCCACTGAATTGTGCCAATTTGCTTCCAAACACAATTCAAAGTGCTGGCTTTAGCCTATAAATCCCTAAAAGGTTCCGGACCAGTTTATCTGTCTGAACGTACAGTATCTCCCTCTACAAACCATCTAGGACCTTAAGATCATCAGGGGAGGCCCTGCTCTCGATCCCACCACCCTCGCAAGCATGACTGATGGGCCTTCCCAGTGGTGGCTCCTTGGCTATGGAATTCCCTCCCAAATGATATCAGATTTGCCCCTTCCTCCTGGTATTCCAAAGAAATCTTAAGACCTGGCTTTGGGGTCAAGTCTTCGAACAATAAATGCAGCAATGGAATGTGCTTGACCTATGCGACCAGCAATGGCCTGATCCTGGATCATGATGTTAAACTTGCAATTTTTAAAAAATTCAAAATTTTGGTGTATTTATCATTTTAAAAAATTGTTTAACTGTTGTTTAGTGTTAATTGTTAGTACAATGCTCGGCATCTAATGGTTGACATTCGTAAGCCACCCTGAGACACACACACACACACCCCAGGGGTGGGGGTGAGAAGGACAGGTTATAAATGCTTGAAATAAAATAACTAAATAAATAGTAGATGCTGTGCCTCTTCTAAGAAAAACCCAGTAGTTTATATGGAACTTGCTTCTTGAAGGCATACTTATGGCTATACTGTCTTTCTACAATACATTTGCAAAAATGTAAATCAAGGCTGGGCAAACTCCAGGGTTGCAGAGGGCAATTTTTCCATTATCACCTTGAGCCCAAGTCCTATACCCAAGGAGGAATCCTGGTGGCAAAAAGCCATGTGAGTAATAGAAGCCCAAGGGTTGGAACTATAGGACCAGCTTGGATAGGAATACCACCACATTCTGCTGTCAGTATTGTAAATATAAAAACAAATGTTCTCCTAATTCCATTATCCTGCAGAAACATGCATTTTGTAAAGAGAACAAAACATTCAAGATTTTCTTGTTTGGAAATGGATTGGTTACTATAACACATTTCTTTTGAAAAAAGAAAAATAGGGGAGGGAACCTAGCATTTTTCTATACTGTGGGATTGTATTGAGTTATCTGCTACATTTTGTAAGAACCAAGATTGGAAGGCTATCATTGTAAAATCCATGCCTGGTACTGTGAAAGCAACCTGATACAAAGGTTGATTTATTTCTGAACACTGAGGATCTTATCTGGTTTCAAGCTCTGTGTCAGGCATTGTTCTGTCCAAGTTACATACGCTGCTGTTTAAGAGAGCACCTGCCGTGACTGTGGATGCGCTGTTGAAATGTCCAAGCAGAGGGCTGCTTCAGCTGTGGCAAACATTTAGCTCACTTAAATGTTCATCTGATTATATGTTATTCCTTTCACCTTCAAAAGGGTTGTCATATGAGGGAATCACAACTCGAAATCTATCCTTTCCAATTAAATTATTTATTTTATTTTGAAAAGGCACGAAACATATTAAGGAATTATGTACCCTGGGCCAAAACCCCAGACTTACTGTGAATGGACCACTACCTGTTTTCATCTTCATAAAATGAGTTGGAAGAGACCTCATGGGCCATCTAGTCCAACCTCCACCAAGAATGGATACCAAGGGAATCAGTAGTTACTGAAATGGACATCCAAGTGCAACCTCTGTGTTGATGGAGGCAGGATTTCCCTGGGTACTGGTTGTGGGGGGTCGGGAGCAGGTGAGGGTTTTGCCCTCCTTTCTGCTAGAGATCCCTGTGTACAACTAGTGGGCCACTGTGTGACACAGAATGCTGGACTAGATGGGCTGAGGCCCGATTCAGCATGGCTCTTCTTATGTTCTTATGTTCTTAAGAAACAGGAAAATTGCATTCAAAGCACACTCGACAGACGGCCATCTGGATGCACAGTGGCTTCTGGTGAATCAAATGTGGCAATCCTCAGCTATACTCTGACTTTGTTTCACTTTAGGCCAGTGGTTCCCAACCTTTTTTTGACCAGGGACCACTTGATCAGGGACCACTCTGACCAGGGACCACTCTGACCAGGGACCACTTGACCATGGACCATTTTGACCAGGGGCCACTCTCCAACATTAGTACTAAAAGGGTTATGAATTAGTTTTTGATCAACTTTAGATTCGGTTTGGGATGCTGATTCAGAAAATTGCTTTGGATAGACCACATCAGCTCTAGTTTCTGATACACAACATATGACATGGTCAGCGATAGGGAAGGAGTGGCAGGTGGCATGAAAGAAGTGGAAATAAAATAAAATAAAGAGAAAAGAGACTTGTGGATCAGTTTTTTTGTCCTCTCGGCCCACTGGTTAAAAACCACTGTTTTAGGCAAAGTCAAGGTAACTCTGGAGCATACCAGGGCTTCAGATAAATCTAAACAGCTGTATCAGATCCAATTTGACCTGATCCAATATCCAGACAGACACAGCCACCATCATCCTTTTCTTGGATGAAAAAGGAATGAATTGCACTCATTTTAGTGCCACTGCCACACTGATCTGGTCACAAAGCTCTGTCTGAGCCCGACTGCTGCAGTCGCCTCTGCCAATATCAGAAAAGAAGGTGATTGTTATAGAGATGGCTGGATGGGCTGCAAATGATATCTCATAAATGCTTTAAAGAGGAGCATCTAATTTCATTGTATCTGATGATGAATTCCGTTTTACTAACTAGGAAGAACCACTTAATATTTTTCCCACAAGTCAGTAACAATACCAACCGCAAGCCTAGAAAATATTAAGGGGGGAAATTGCCTTCATACTTGGCATGGAATCATTTAAGCGAAGACAGCAGGAAATCTATTCATTTCACAAGAAAAGAGGCATCACTGGAGATTTTTCCTCTTCTAAACAAGGAGTAGCAAGAATTCACAGATGAAAAGAACCAACTCAGAGCATATACACTACAAATTACAAACTGTAGCATGTGATCACAGAGAAACCACTTTAAAGAGGAAAGGAGAGCCTCTTTTAAAACAGTAAACTAAAAGGCTGACAGTATCTTCTTGATATTGTTTGGTTGATCATACTGTTATTGTATTATTGGCTCCTAGCTCTAAGCAGTGTTCCACTACTGATATAGAATGGGCTCGTGATCTCCACTGGGGTTCCTCTCTTTATATACAAAGGCATTATATGAAATGGCATCCCTTATATAGTGTGGCGAACAACTCAAATAAGAACTAAAAGGATTTTAAAATATTTTTGAATCTATGGATGCCAAACCCATGGATACAGAGAAGCAACTGTATACCATAGAATCATAGAGTTGGAAGAGACCTCGTGGGCCATCCAATTAACCTTCTGCCAAGAAGCAGGAAAATCACATTCAGAGCACCACTGCCAGATGGCCATCCAGCCTTGACATAAAAGCCTCCAAAGAAGGAGCTTCCACCACATTCCAGGGCAAGGAGTTCCACTGCTGAACAGCTCTTACAGTTAGGAAGTTCTTCCTAATGTTCAGGTGGAATCTCCTTTCCTGTAGTTTGAAGCCATTGTTCCGCGTCCTAGTCTTCAGGGCAGCAGAAAACAAGCTTGCCTCCTCCTTCCTATGACTCCCACTCACATATTTATACATGGCCATCATGTCTCCCCTCAACCTTCTCTTCTGCAGGATAAACATGCCCAGCCCTTTAAGCCGTTCTTCATAGGGCTTTTTCTCCAGACCCTTGATCATTTTAGTCATCCTCCTTTGGACATATTCCAGCTTGACAACATCTCCCATCAATTGGGGTGCCCAGAATTGGACACAATATACCAGGTGTGGTCTGATCAAGGCAGAATAGAGGGGTAACATGACTTCCCTGGATCGAGACGCTATATTCCTATTGAGGCAGACCAAAATCCCATTGCTTTTTTTTTTGCTTCTGCTGCTGCTGCGTGACCTTGTTTGCTCATGTTTAACTTGTTGTCCGCAAGGACTCCAAGATCTTTGAAGTCATCAGAGAAAGAATATGCATGGAAGAATTGCTAACTAGATCTAGGAGAAACTCATAGTACAACTGAACAACTGGACAATAGCAGTTCAGAAAAAATCATTTTGTTGGCTGGGGTCAGGCTACTCTTATGTTAATGGATGGATCAACCCTGACTTTGGAGTTGGGAGAATGTGGATGGAAAAATTCTACTGCTTGAAACAAGGGCTTGGAAAAGTTATTTTTGCAAATTACAAATCTTAGATCACCCAATCTGAATGTCCAAATGGAAACCAACACTACCCACATAAAATGATACAGTGAGAAGGTGAGGTGACTGCAAAGGTTTTAAAAATAGGTCATAATGGAAAAGAAGAATATGGAATGTCCTTTGATTAATAACCTATCAAGTTTAATTATTCTGTGATGAAGCATGCCTA
This sequence comes from Anolis apletophallus, assembly GCA_030556195.1. Lineage (NCBI taxonomy): Eukaryota > Metazoa > Chordata > Lepidosauria > Squamata > Anolidae > Anolis > Anolis apletophallus. The sequence goes on along the minus strand of JARBWK010000005.1, from coordinate 24,228,830 downwards.
TTTGTATTGCCTCCTAAACAGACAGACGATTTAAATTATAATATAGATAGTCATAGCGACAAGAAGCTACACTTGGACATTTGAAAAATAAACAACAAGCAGTGATTCCGACAAAAAAAAAACAACAGATGCTTACAACCACCCACGATTTTGCAAAGCAAACATCCCTTCTTCAAAACAAAACTGAAAAATGGACCCATCTGTATTCCTTCAATGCATAATAAAACTGAACTACCTAAACAAACTATACAACAATTAAAACTTTTATAAGCTATCAGAAAAGGAAAAATCAGTGTGTGTGGTATATACATGAGACTTTGTATATCTACCTTTCAGTACCCATGAGGCAGTCACTTTTTCTCAGGTTGACCTACCTGACGGGATTGCTGTGAGGATAAAATGGGAATGAGGAGAGCCATGTACATGACCGGTGTATAAACAAATACAAGCTAAGTATTGTCCAAAAAGTTAGGGGCCAGAAGTGTTTTGGACTTTGGATTTATTCAGATTTTGGAATTGCAATTAATTCCTCAACCCAATAATGAAGGTACAACTGTAGCACATTAAAGGGTAAGTTAGTGGAAGATGAGTTCATTTAAAGAACATGGTCTCACTTATGTGGGGGAAGAAATATGATGTGTGTCAAGTGCTGGCTCATATGGATCTTGTGGGGACAATGTCAATAGAAAAATCCTGTGTTTTGAACCAGAGACTAGTGACTTTAAGCACTCAGTTTTTTTAGAAAAAGAAATTAGATGTTGCACTTTTCCTTACACTTGAGAAATAAGAAAGTAAATAGGTGGTAAAAAGTAGCCAATGATCTGAATCAATTTCTTAGTCCTGACTAAAGTAAATAACTTCAGATGGCAACCTTTTTGGCGAAGTCACCACCCGGACTAACGTGGGTTGGATGAAATGGTGCTTGGTAGCAGGTGTCCTTTGAGCCAAGAAAATGCCTGATCACTTAAAATCAAAAATCTATTGAACTGTCATAAGGCCTGCCACAATATATGGAGCTGAATGTTGGGTGGTAACAAATGAAACAGAATACCACCTCGGTGTTATGGATGTTACAATTTACAGCTGGCGTCACATGCCTTGACCACATCCACAATGATGACATCCGGAAACACTTTGGCATTGCTCCAATTGCTGACAAACTACAAGAATCATGCCTCAGATGGTATGTCCATACTCTCCAAGGGGAAGATGAGGCAATCCTCAAGATTGCTCTTGACTTAGAAGTGTCTGGCAAGAGACCAAAGAGATCACTGAAGCAACACTGACTGGACACGTTGCACAATGACCTGAAGACTGCTGGAATACACCTCACTCAGATGCACAACCAGGTGAAATGGCACCAACAAACCAATAAAGCGGACCCCACCATCAAGCAGATCAAATACCGAAGAAGAAGACTAGAATAGATCCTATAGAACAGTTGTTCTGTCGCACCCCAAGGGCTTCAAGGGCTTCAGACAGCATCTTTCCTTGGGTCTGCATTTTGCCCGCCTGTTTCTGAGAGGCTTTGCAGCACAGCTGTGTTCACTCCCAGCCCCAGCCATGGGCCTCTTTACTGCTCTCCTGCACCGTCCAAGGGAGATGCTATGGTACAAGCATGTCAAGGCCATGCGAAGCCCACTAAGCTGATAGCAGAAGCGGGCACTAGGAGCTGGAAGCGCTACTCCCAGTCCAGGTGGTTAGAGCTAACGAGGCGCCACATTCTTCAAGACTGAGGTTCTCAAAACAACCTAAGGCCCATCCATCATTGGGTTTGATGTTCGACGCACTGGGCTCTACAGGAAGAAATCTTATAAAGGCTGTGGGATCCTGCACTTCGACATCTCGTACCAACGACCGCTATTGCCATGATGCCATTGTGAACTAGGCCTTGCGGCCAGCTTCCAAGATCCAGCCAGCCAGCCTTTCTCGGCTGCCTCGTTCCAGCATCAAGCCTTGTTCCTGCTCATCGCGAAGCCGTGTTGCTCTTGCATTGACTTTGCCTGCAGTACCTAAAGCTGCCCGATCTTCTTGTGCCGATCGGGGGCTCAGAGACTATCTATCGCATCCCGCATTGGTTCCTGCATTTCCTCCGCTTGAGATCCTGCTGTTGCGGATACTCAAGCCTTGCTGATTCCAGTATATTGCTGCTATCCAGAGGCTGCATAGTAAAGGCTTCCTGGACTATATACTTACCTTGCTACTTTATAATCAATAACGCTTGTTGTACCTCAGCTGCCTTGTCTGTTGTCCGGGGGGGGGGGTCAAGTGCCAAGAAGCCTCAGAGGGCGACATGTTCTCAAATGTGGGTCCCCAGGTGTTTTGACCTACAACTACCAGGAATCCCAGTTTACCAGCTGTTAGGATTTCTGGGTTGAAGGCCAAAACTTCTGGGGACCCACAGGTTGAGAAACACTGCTATAGAACCAATATTTGTTTACTTACCATTCAAAAGTGGATTGAATGGGTCTACTTTAATGGGCACTAACTAATAGGATTGAGGTCAATTCCTTTATCTTAAAAACATTACTTTCCAAGCTTGAGGTGATAGTCTCAGATACAATACAAGGATTGTGACCCAAATGTGAAGAAAGATCTCCCCAGGGAAAATTCCCTTAAGAATTTCCCAGCCTTTTATATCACTTTTTTCTAAGAGAGAAAAACTTACTCCCCTGCACCTCAGCTCTTTTTGGCTTGTTTTTTGCTCAAGGAACTTTTCAAAGAGTCGGGAGAGATAAGAGGAAACAGTCAGGCATCCATCACATGTCACCCTTATCAGTTCTAGAATGCCTGGCTGCTAACTAGCCTGAAGTATATTCATTTTCCCAGCAGACTGCCAAGGTGGGTGGAAGTCAAAGCAGTATTCATTAACAGCCCAACCTTTTTTTGGAGGTCTGTGCTGTTAAGAAAGACAAAGAAAGATCGGAAAGTGAAAAAGTGATCCTCTACATTCTTCAGAGCTCACAGTTCCAAAATGGTGTGTGAGGGATGATGCTAAGGATGCAGGGAAATTCAACCCAGGACAGTAATTAAGAGACATCTACATGCACATTAAAGCCTGGGCTCACTTTGAATTGCCTCCTGACTGTCCCCACAATTTATCCACCATTGGTAAACATTGTGTATTAATCCAGTTTTTCCCTGTGTTAGTAAAAGTCAGGAGATGTGCCATGGTGGCGCAATGGGTTAAACCCTTGTGCTGGCTGAATTGCTGACTTGAAGCTTGCCCATTCAAAACCACTAGACAGTGTGAGTTCTCATTTGTCAGCTCCAGCATCCCTTGTGGGGACATGGGAGAAGCCTCCCACAGGGTGGTAAAACATCTGGCTGTCCCCTGGGCAACGTCCTTACAGACAGCTAATTCTTTCACACCAGAAGCAACTTGCAGTATCTCAAGTTGCTTCTGACATGATAAAAAGGGGGAGGGGTGTGTGCCAATCTTTGCTTGAAACTGAAATATGCCTGTGGCTTTGGAGCATGGTGGACTAGTCCCCTGTCTACATGGGGCACAAATGGGGATGGATCATATCCATGTTGCCATCGTCACTGCTTCCTGCCAGCCTCAGAGTTTTATGTAATCTCTTAACCATCATGGATACCTTTACTGATGTCAGCACTCGCAATGTCCCGGGAAATCACATGGAGATCTGAGGCTGGCTTGGAGTGGTGATAGTGACATGGACAGTGAAGTGATGGACCAGTGGGGCAAAGCTCCCCTGACTGACTCTGTACAAGGGAGAGGGCTTTTTTAAATATAAATGTTGGTGCCGATGGTGACATTTGTTTCTATCTCATCTTTTTCCCAGATCAAAATTCAGTGACTTACAACAATTAATAAAGTCACTCATAAAGTGCCTATTGGGCCGTCTTTCTCCATATGTTCCCCAGAGATTATTTCGATCAGAAGAGCAAAATCTCCTTGAAGTTCCTACTGTACGGACATACCATCTATCCTCCACCAGACAAAGAGCTTTCTCTGTCGTAGCACCAATGCTCTGGAATGCCTTGCCTACCGATGTTCGATCAATTAGAGAGCTCTCTTTTTTCCGGAAGGCCTGTAAAACCACCCTCTTCTGGCAGGCATTCAATTTGAACGGCTCTTTGTAACACTTTTAAAACTTTTAATCTCTAAATTTTAACTCTGTAGTATGTTAATTGTAGTCATTGTGATGTTTTATGTGATTGCTAGCTGTTGTAAACCACCCCGAGCCTATGGGAAGGAGTGATCTAGAAGTTGAAATAATAAATAAATAAATAGAGAAGTCTTTACTTTTCTACAAAAAGAAAGTCAGGAGGGTGATAGTCTGGCTTCTCTAGGAAGAGAGCTCCTGACCTTTGGGGCAGCCACTGAGAAGGCCCTCTCCTGTGTTCCCACCAGATATAACTATGTAGTGAAACAGAGATAAGAGCCTCCCCTGCAGATCTCATTATTTGAAGAACCATTGGAGAATATGGTTCTTCAAATAATGTTTGAAGAACATTACCTAAGCCATTTGGATTTTGATGGTCATAGTCAGTAAGCAATTGGCTCTATGGACCAACTGAAGTTTCCAAACACTGCTCAAAGGCAGACCAATGTAGAACAATTTCTAGTAATCCCACTGGGATGTAACTAGAGGCCCTTCCACACAGCCATATAACCCAGAATATCGAGGCTGAAAATCCCACAATATCTGTGTTGAACTTGGTTCTCTGAGTCCACACTGCCATATATTCCAGTTCAAAGCAGATAATTGGGATTTTTTTTCAGCTGTGAAGAAGAGGCCTAAGGCATGTGTTACTGTGTGCAAAATTCACCTTGTCTTGGTTACATGAAAACTCTTCTGTTTATTACGCAGTAAGGTTTTTCTGCTGCATTCTTCCTTTTAAAATGTAGGATAAAAACATGACAGAAATATTTTAAATGAAAATGATTCGAGGCAGAATGTGTGAGCTCTGTGACTTACCTGTCTGAACAGTTTTGTGCAACTCCAAATGCTTGCACACACCCATGTGTAAGTTCAATCAAAACCAGTACTACTCCCCTATGGGTGGGGTGGCTTCACCTGTACATAAGACTGTCCTCAGAACCAGATGTAAAAGGTGTGTTTATTAGAATGGCTGGAAGAATAAACCTCCAAAAGCAGGTGTGTGCTTCTATCAATTTGAAACATGCGCATGTTCTTATTGTTTCAAGAGCTGATGTAATTGTATGATTATTTAAAGAGTAATAAACAATTCATTGTGGGCCAAACCCACGTCAAGGTGGGAACAAGAATATTTAGAAAGACTCATGATGGAAAGAAGAAACCCAAATCAGTTCTGTTAAGCATTCTGCCTTGACAAGCAGAAGTTTTGCTTGTGAAGCTGCTCACTCTATTGCACTAATTATGAATCACATTCAATAATTTCAGCAGTATTTTTATAAGGGAGAGGATTTTAATGTGCATATATCCAGATTTGCATTTCTGCATGAATATACAAATAGAAATTAAGTTATCTTTCAAAATGATTGTTTCCTGTGAAAATTTAAAATTAAAAACAATGCTTTTTTTAAAAAAAATATGGAAATGGTACCTAACACCAATAAGAATAGCAAATATAAATAAAAACTATTCCAAAAAAAATTTCGGGAAATGATGCCAAGAATCAAGAACATATATACATATGTGGTGGCAATGTAAATATGTACATATTTTGGGGGGAAAGCATTTAGAGAAATAGAGGATATAATGTACATTAAAATAGAAAGAAGTCTTAGTATAGCTGTATTATCATTATACAATAATAAACAACTAAAAAGGATAAAGATGCGATAACAAGTTTATTAACAATAGCAAGACTCCTTATAGCAAGGAATCGGAAAAGAGAAATAAACATACAAATAGAGAAGTGGTATAAAGAAGTATGGAAATTAACAATAAATTATAAGCTGACATGTATATTAAAAGTTAAAAGAGGTATATGGAAACAAAGTTCTTTTGATGATGTATGGAGAAAAATTACTGGAAAAGGATTTAAAAAGAAAAATGGAAAATTACCTTCACAAGAAGAATTGAAATTTTGGACAGATGATATGTAAAAGCTGTGGCTTGAGGGGAGGGGAGCACAGTGGTGAGGGATAAAGATATATATAAGCATAAAAATAACAGTAGATGCCCAAAGTTAATGTATGATAGATTGCATTGAATACTATGTATCTTCTGTAAAGCAAATGCATTGAATTATGATAAAATAAATAAAAATATTGATAAAAATGCATAGAGATATGCAACACATGTAATTACTGAAGAATGCATCACATGACAACAGTATTACTTGCAAAAGTGTGTATGTCAAGTAAAATTGTGCATATGCATACCCATTTTAGAAGAAAGTACACCAAAATATATACAAATTTAAGAACAAATGTTTAGGCTTTTAAAAAATCCTCAAGAATCAGGATGGGAAAAAAATTAAATCTAGGAGAGAAAAAATGAAACTAAGAAATATCTGAACTGACAGATTCAACCTTGATGCTGTACCGTTTTATTCAAGATCTATAAAGACCATTTTTCATCATAAATTTCTACAGGTCTACCTGTCTCCTTTCTCCTCCTCTCTAATGCTGCATTGGATTCCTATTTTGCCAGTACCACTTACTGGAAACTTGCAATTATCTATCTCTTGCATTGCATCCACTCTACATTTCCCATTCCAAAGTAATCCTACATGAAGATTGCATTTATTCCAGTTTCCCATTACACAACAATCTCTGGTTGTCTCCCAGCTCATTTAGATAAAAAGATAACATACCACTGCATTTTAATATTTCTGATCTTCATTAATATGTTCTATGCTCTTGCATGACATGGCTTTGCATTAGCATGAACTGTAAGACACAGTATTGCACGGAGCAATTGACATTCAAACTGATGAGCTTTGCAGACATTCTCTGCTTTTCCACAATGAATATTCCCATAAGATCATCAAAACCATGGCTACTGAAAAACAGAGATTGTTAATGTCCACAAGACAACATTTTTTTTCAGGGAGTGAGGGTGCATCACAACACAGTTCAAGCGGTTGCAGGCTTCCAAGGTCCCTGGAGGATCAATGAAGTCCCCCTCCATTTCTAGTGGCTGCCCAGTCTCTATAAATCCCAGGATTTCACAAAATGGGGTAAACCAAGATCGGGCAACTTGGAAGTCCTGAACAGACTCAGAAGTAGAGTTGGCAGATCAAAAGACAATCTGGCAAAATGGCACCACCTAGAACAGGCATGGGCAAACTTTTTTTGTCTTGGGGCTGTATTGTGGGCCTGGCTGGGAGGGAGGGTGACCAGGCACGTGCTGGGTGGGATGGGCCCAGGAGGGGGTGAGGGCTGGGAGAGGGCAGAGCCAGGCAAAGCCTGGATCATCCTCAAGCTGTCCTCCTTGCATAAGGATGTGGTTGCTCACCCCATCTTTTTGCCAAGAGGAAACCAAGACATGCAATGACTGCCGTGATCCTCCTCTGATCTCTGGGCTGTCCTCTCGGCATTATGCCACGAGGAGGGCTTCACAGGTAATGGCCGAGAGTGCTCTGGAGGGCTCTTAGCCAATGCATGCCTTCCTCAGGCTATCCTCTTGGCATAAGGATGGGGCCACTCACCACATGCTGGGAGGAGGGTGAGGCATGAGGTGTCTGAGGGTGCTCCAGAGAGCTCTCAGCTGCTGCATGCCTTCCTCCTCATCCTTTCTGCATAAGGATGCGGTGGGCCACTGTGTCCTTATACCAAGAGGACAGGAAAAATGAAGAGGGTCTGATGTAAGACCCAGGGGGCCACATCCAGTCCCCGGGCCATTGTTTGCCTATACCTGACACAGAAGAATGCTCCACCTTGTGTGACTGTGGAGCAGAAGAACAACTCAGCATCTGCATACCTGCCCACAATGCCCTGCCTCATTGACAAAGGAAGAAGTGTTTGAAGCTACAGACAATGCATTACACTGATCTAACTGCAATGTTGATACAGGATCATCTCATGTTCACCATTTACAATGTCCTACTTTAAATGTAGGACATTATGTCTGCCTTGCATTTTCATTTTGAATCATGGCACAGGATCACACAATCAGTGATCAATGTTGCAAGAAACAGAAGCATAAGGAATTCTTCACTGCAGCTTTGTTCATTGGCAAGACGAGGCTGTTGACGTCACCTTGCAGCATCCTACACATAAGCAGCACACTGGCTTTAACGGTGGGTTTCAGGGGTCAAATAGATGTTAAACTGTAGCTACAACATCATGACAAAATGCAGGATCTTGGTTAAGACCTGGAAAAAAGGTAACAAAAGCAAAACTGAAATTTGATAGTGTCTTACTCATCTTCTTGCAAAACTTTAAGGTGCTGTTGGATGGAAATTATCCTATGCCACATTAAATAAATCTTGTCATATAGTTTTTGATAACACTAGACCAGTTGGGTTCTTGGGCCTCTCAAGAGTCAACAAGAGTCAGAAAGACAACACCTTGTGAGTCACTACAAGATGTGGAAAACTTTGCCGCCGTATGTTGGAGAAATGTCAGAGTTGCAACCTTTTGCAAAAGCGCTTAAGACCTTATTTATTTATTTATTTATTATTGGCTTTTGGGTGTGCATTTAAGTAAAACAATCAGACAAAATTAAGACAGGCAGCAGCAATACATACAGCCGAGTGGGTGTCTATTATCAAATAGTTACTGCTGTTTTAACGTTCTATGTTTTAATGTTTTATATTGTGAAATGTTATTTTAAACTGTAAGTCGCTCGGAGCACCTGGTGGTGAGCGACTAATCAAGAAATAAAGTGAAGTGAAGAAGATGTCTTCTTCCTGAAATCACTGATGTCACAAGCATTGGTATCACCTTGTTTGGTAATTCACAGAGTTCCTCTCATATCAGACCATACCAGAGTATTGTATCTAAAATAGTTATTTTTTTGACAAAATCAGCAACCAGCAGCTACAATAACTGCATGTTTGTTGCATGCGCTGATGAAATCAAGTGATTCATAGATAATAATGATAGTTCTTATGGAAGCAAATTCACTTTAGAAGGTTCAAAAAGTAAATTCGTATTGAGTTTTATTCTTTTGGGTAGATTGAAAAAGGGCATGTAAGCTGGGCTATGAAAAATGTTTTCCATCCAGAGTATGTGCACATGAGAAAGTTCAAAAAGCAAATTAGCATTCAGTTTTAGCCTTGTGGGTATATCAATACAGCACATGTAAGCTATGCTTATGACAAATGTTTTTGTGGTTATATCTAACTATAAAGACATTTTAATAAAAATTATGCTGAAACACCACAAATATTTTATAGCAAGTTGTTTTGGTACCACCCACTTTGATGGTGTTACAGTGCGGTTTGTGTCCTGCTATTGACTCCATTACTTGAATCTTGAATGCTTCTCAGCTTGTATAGAGTGAATTATGGGAACCATGAAGATAGGTAGCTGGATTTCCTTTTGAAAGCAGTCCTCTCCCCTTCTATTCCCCTCCCCAAGGAACAAAGACATGCAAAAGTATAATCCTTTGTTCTGCTGCCAAATGCCAGAGATTTATCATCATAATTAAAGGAACAAATTGCCAAAAGAGAGAGAGAGAGAGAGAGAGAGAGAGTGAAAAAGAATAAGAGGGATGGGTGAGGAGAGAGAGAGGGAGAAAAGTATGAAGCGAGGGCCAGCATCACTATATGCAGATGGATTTCTTTATCTCCTAGAAAAATTCTCAGTTTACATTTCAAATGAGGAGGGGGAAAATAAGATTACGTATTTTGAAAGTCCTAAGGGCAAATAATTAAATGCTAAGCTCTGAATTGTTCCCTGCCAAACACACCTGAATGTGACTTTCTAATTTCTCAGTGTGTTAACATTATTTAAATTCTTCTCTCACTAGTAGTATGTGGCTAGATGCTGAAGCTATATAGCCTCCAGACAATAAAGTCTTGTTTAATAATGTGAATGCATAAATGCAGCCAGGAAATATTTCAAAGTAAAGTGGAGGTAAATTTAACAGAACAGACTTCCTTTCCAATATGTTCTATTTGTTGAATAACTCAAATGAAGGAAAAGGATTTCCAGGAAGAAAAAGTGTGATAGGCATCTAAAAGAACTCATACTCATACTGTATATCTCCAGGTAGGGCACAAAACACTGGGGAGTTTCTACCAGCCAGTGGCAGCAGTATTGACGAAGATGGACCAATGGTCTGGCCACTACTAGAAATATCACATTTTCCTATTTTTGGAGACTAAAATTCTGAGTTCAAATGTTGTCCTACGCAACATATGGCTCAATAAAAGGCAGCTTCTTAATGTCTGCTATGTGTATGCATTGTCCTCCAAGTTCTTTTTAGGAGAAGTAGCAACTTTTTCTTATCCTGCCTATTCTTCTCCTACTTTACTCTTTGCATATGTGAAGTCATTTTCTGAAACATTTTAACACAAGTAAATCCAATAGTGAGGATATATTTCCCTAAAGATAGACTTAGATCATTGGTCCACTTAGCATGGTACACCATCAGTACCATGTTGCCCCCAATCCTGGCCTTCACAACTCTGGATATGTATCAGTAAGACCATTATAAATACTTCATATTTGGTGCAGTGCTTTGAATAATAGAATCACAAAGTTGGGGGGAGGCTATAAGGATCATACAATTCAACTTCCAGCCATGTCTTGGACTGGATGACACTTGCGTTGGATTAGGACTCTAGAGGGTACAGTACAAATTCTTACTTAGCCATAGAAATCTACCGATTAGTCAAGTCGTATTCTCTCAGTCTCAAAGGGAGACACTCCCCACACTTGCCAAGAAGCTTCCATGACAGAGTCATCATAAAATGGAAAGAAGATGGAAACAACTTGTAGGCACATGACAAATATTTTGGTAAAACAAGAACCACTCAATTGTCTCATGTGCTATTTTAAACAGTGAAATATCCCTCCCCTCAGCTTTTCTCTCTTTTATGTGGTTGGAAAATTGCAGCCTGCTGCATTTTGCAAAGGAATTGCCCATCCATGCCCTACATTGATTGGCAAGCAGCTCTCAAGAGATTCAGTTCAAATAATCATTTCCCCTTCTCCACTGCATTACCTACAATGGTCAAGTGTTGAACTCTCCCTCTTCTGTAGCTAAAGCATGTGTTCAGCTTCTGGGTTCCAGGTCCTTTTGATGGTAGAATATTTAGTCATGACAATATTTCTATTGCAACATTTTATCATGACATTTCAGGGCGATAAACCTTTAAAGTCATAGAAGCAATCTACCCAATTCCAATGCTGGCATTGGTTAGGCATCGAAAGGAAGGCCATTCCCAAAAGGAGGGACACAGTTATGAAGGCCCTCTCCTGTGTTCTCCCCCATTTTACCAACCCCACTAGTGGGTCAAAGAGGAGGGACCTTGTATCAGTTTTCTGTCTTCAAACAGATGTACATACAGGGGGAAGACATAACTTCAAGTATTGAGGGGTTTCAATCTTGGAATGTTTTCACCAGTGCCTTCAGTTCAGTGAATTGGCAACAAGGCATGAACGAAGTGGCTTTTAGCAGAAGTATTTAGGGAAAGAATTGTTTCTTAAGCTAAAGATAAACACCAAAGATTGGTTTTAACATTCTAAGTACAGCTATGGGCAATGAGAAGTTCCTCCATTGGCACGCTTCCACTCTTCCTCAGGGAAGAAATAAAAAGATTCCACAGATCATTTTGACAAAATGGTAGTAACTTGCCTTTGGTATATATATTTTTCCCCTTAAGACAGTCTACTAATGTTGACATTGGGATGTTTCTCAAATTGTCTGTCCTGACATGTCAAGATACATCGTAAGGAAAGTCCTCTTTGATAAGGAATTCACATTCCTCTGCAGTCACTCTCAAAGTTTATGAGTTGATCTTCCTGTTCCTTACGGGCCTGATATCATCTGTAATAAGATGTAATAGCTTAATAGGAAATGTAGTCAAGTGAACTCCTATTAAGTTCTGTATTCATTTCTTAGAAAATGAATGCTACAAGTGACAAATTGGAATAGATCTGTTATGGGACTTTATCCCACTGAAGTGGGCAGAGTTGTCATCTTGTCATATTTAGTGTGTAAATTGTTTGTTAATGTGATGGTATGAATACTCTGGCTTTCACAACCATCTCCTTTGTTCCCCTCTGTAAATTATAATTATGTGTTTACTGGTATCACACACTTCCATGGCTGCTTCATCTGTTTCTCCTGGCCTTGTCCCTCAACCCACCCTCTTTCCTTTTTTTTCTCATTATAGGAAATCTTGCAGGAACTAACGACAGCAAGAATTGAATCCCTTGGAAGTAATCTTACCCAGCTAGGTCTTTCTCTTGTGCGATCTCCATAATTACATTCCTTTTCCGACATTCCCCAGTCTTGTGAACCCAACTGAGGATGAATCTGGATGAAAACTGGCACAGAGATTCAATGTGACCAAATTAGAATCCAGAGGAGGTTTGGAGATAATTGAGCCATGCTGGTGGGAGATGTAGTTCACCCACAATTGAAAAGCTAACAAAGTGAATAATGGTGACTGAGAAAAGACTTGGCCAGAGGTTTAGTCTGCCCTTGGCACACCCACCACAGACATCATTGGAAAAAAGGATGAAATGGAGGTGGACAACAGTTGGAACCCATCCCACCACAAACAGGGACAAATTGCATACGCTCCAGAATGCTGAAAACAATTACTGCCTCATTTTCTCCTGGATGGGCAGCATATGCATTTCAAGCTGCAATATGCCTACTATAAGGCAAGAACATTGTGGGATGACTACCATGGAATCCTGTCTGAAACATTACAATCAAGCACTTCCAAAAGCAGTGGGATAATGCCCTTAGTTATCCCATTCCTATCCAGTTGACACAGTTGCATTTACACAATGCAAATAATTCAGTTTGATACTCCTTTAACCGCTATAGCTCAATGCTATAAAATTCTGGGATTTGTGGTTTGGTGAGGCACCAACATTCTTTGGCACTTAAAACTACATCTCCCAAGATTCTATAGGATTTAGCCCTGGAAGTTACACTGGCATTAACGTGTAAATACATTCCATGAGAGACTTTTTCTGCAAGGAAAACTTCTGCAACCCAGTTACATTATCTGTGCCAGCAAAACAGGCAATTATGGTTTGGTGATATCAGGTAAGACTAACAGCACCTAATCTGGATGTGTGTTCGATTTTTTTTGCCCTTACAGGGATTCAAATCTTCCTTCTGAGAACCTTTGTTCTAGTAACTTTGCAAGACTGCTGACTAACTCATATGTTAATATAAGTATCAAGTGTAACATTTGCATGCCATTTAAGAAGCCCAGCAATTATGCTGGCAGGCTAACTCTCAAGATCAAAAGGCCGCCTACCTTTATGCTCTTCTCCTTTGTTTCGTTTCTTAATAAATTTCTACTCCAATAGCAAAGACGCTGCAACCCACACTGCACTAAATGAAATAATGCTGTTTGAGTGGTTTTTAAATGACTGAAGCCTCTTTCAAATGTGAGAGATAAAGGTAGAGGGAAAAGGAGAAGAGGAAAAGCTTCTTATCTGCGTCTACCTTTTCCTTTCTTAGAATAAGGACGTACTCAAATTGCTGTGCACTAGAATAGCAGGAGAGCTCCATGGGCCAGGATTTTGTTGTCTGCAATTTTTAAGATGAGCCATCTTTTGCTTTTTCACTTTTCCAAATTTTGTATTATTGTTAATGGCTTAAGACATCTGCCAAATATGCACAAGTCTACATGTTTAAGATACAATGCATGTGTGTGTGTATGCCTTCAAGTTGTCTGTGGACTTATGGTGACCTCATGGATTTCCTTAGGCAACAAATACTCAGAAGTGGTTTGCCAAGTCCTTCCCATAAAATTTAGCCTGCAGCATGCAGAAAGTATATTTTGAAAGGAAAACTGTGAGAAATGATTCACATTTTCAGGCTCATTTTCAGGCTCTTCATGAAATGAAATATTGTAAGGTACAACTGTCATATCCGCAGACACACACACACACACACACACACACAGAGAGAGAGAGAGAGAGAGAGAGAGAGAGAGAGAGATGGAACTTCAGATAATAGTAAAGCCTATATTTTGACTATACTTAGTTTGGAAGCATACCATAGAATAGCACTGGAGAAGCTAGAGATGGCAACGAATACCTACACTATCTTATAGTATCTGGATCGTTCACAATCTGGCTTCAGACCTGGACACAGTACCGAGATGGCTTTGGTCACCTTGGTGGATGACTTCCGCAGGGAACTGGACAGGGGGAATGTGATCCTGCTTGTTCTCTTGGACATCTCAGCAGCTTTCGATACCATCGACCATGGTATCCTCCTAGGGAGACTCGCTGGGATGGGACTTGGAGGCATGATCTTACTGTGGCTCCGGTCCTTCCTGGAGGGTCGTTCCCAGTTGGTAAAGCTGGGGGACTCCTGCTGGGACCCCTGGCCTTTGACCTGTGGGGTCCCACAAGATTCTATTCTGTCTCCTATGCTATTCAACATCTACATGAAACCACTGGGAGAGGTCATCAGGAGCTTTGGAGTTGGGTGCTACCTCTACACAGAAGACACTCAACTCCTGGATTCAGTGCTGCTGCTCGATGTGCAAGTGTTGGTGGTGGCTGGGAGGGCCTTCCCACAATTAAAACTCATGCACCAGCTGTGACCATACTTCGTGAACTCTGGCTTGATCATGGTGGTCCACGCCTTAGTTACCTCTAGACTGGACTATTGTAATGCACTCTACGTGGGGCTACACTTGAAAACGGCCCAAAAACTTCAATTGGTCCAATGTGCAGGAGCCAGATTAATAACTGGGGCAAATTACAGGGAGCGCTCAATCCCCATGTTTAAGGAGCTCCATTGGCTGCTATTTATTTTCCGGTCCCAATTCAAGGTGTAGATCATCACCTATAAAGCCCTAAATGGTTTGGGACCCACCTACCTTCGTAACCACATCTCCTCCCACAAACCTGTCCAGTCCCTTCATTTTTCGGGGGAGGCCCTCCTTTTGCCCCCTCCATTATCACAGACCCGACCTGTTGGAACGAGAGAGAGAGAGCTTTTTCCTCTGTGACCCCCCTCTGACTTTGAAACACATTGCCCAGCGAGATTAAGCTAGCGCTCACCCTGGAAACTTTCAAGAAGAACCTCAAAATGTGGCTTTTCCGTTGCACTTTTGGAGAATGATCTGACATCTCCCTTGTCATACTCCCCTATAATGGGTGTCCTCATATTGCACTTGCCCGCATGAAGGACTGTCTCTACTACCCTGTTCATGAGTCTCCCTTACAAATATATAGGTTTTAAATTTTATCTCATCCTTAGTTTTTATCATTGTATCCTGCACATGTGGCCAGTTCATTCTGATTGTGTTTGTTTTTTCCATTGTATTACTTTGCACTGTTTATTATATTTTATGCTTGATTTTTTAAAATTTTTACTGTAATGTTGCTTTATGTTTTTATGTTACTGTATTGATATGCACTTTTGGGCTTGGCCTCATATAAGCTGTCCCAGTTCCCCTTCGGGGAGATGGTGGTGGGGTATAAATAAAGTTTATTATTATTATAGTATGCTTCAGCAGGAAGATTACCATAGAACCTCATGGAACATCTAGAGAGCTCCACAAACAGAGGTATTTGTTGACCTAAGTCGATCCTCCGTTGTTTTTCTACGCTGGGGCCTAAAAACACAATATATTCACATGGAATGACTAATGACTTCATCAGACAGGGTCCTTTTTGGCAACATGCACCAGTTCATCTTTACTTTTGTGATGGAGATTGCCAGCTCCCATCACACGACATAGAGCTATTTCCAGCAGAGCTCCATTGCAAAAGTAAAGATGAACCGGTTCATGCTGCCACCATGGTAACATGGGAGATTTCTCGTGTCATATTGAATTAGTGGTAGTGGTGGTGGTGGCGAAGCCTGGCGGCTGACACTTTCCGCCGTGGGGCAACGCATAAGTCAGGCAATGCGGGGCATGGGGCGATGGGTTCCCAACTCCCCCCGATGGGCACCACTGTATTTGCCACAATGCATGGTGATTCCAATGGCCCATATGATGAGGTCATTAGACAGGTCTACAAACACTTTGAAGAATGGGATTTTTAGAGGGGAGCATGGATAAATGAAACCATGAATGTCAAGTTTGTGGATATGGGGGTATGGGGATTACATTGTCGAAACAGGGCAAAATACAAATTCCTTTCATAAAAGGGCACATAGAAAACTGGCATGGGCTAGAAATACGCTCACCCATCCATCTATAGACTAAAGATTAGAATTCAAAAGAGTTTCTAAACAACATACATGTGGAAAGTACTTCCTTCTTGGAGGGGAAACAAGTAATATAAAGTTCAGCCTGAAAGCCACTTCACTGCCAGTGGGATCACCAGCTACCTTGGGCTTCATCCAGTATCAATTAAGGAAAGTTTCCCCAGCTTTTCAAATGTGCACAGTTTTTATATCCATATGAACTGGGCACACCACCAAACTACCACCTCCCCAAGGTGGGAAAGCATCTACAACAAAAGACAGCAATGTTTTTCTTTCTCTAGGTAATTTTGTGACAAATATCCCACCATGCAATTTGGTACCGAGGATGCTGTGTGCGCATTGTGCCACTGCATTCGCTTTGCACTTTTGTGCTCGCTCTCTTTTATAACAGGATGGCATATCAGTGGCTTGTTTAGGCTGTGCTTCAACTCACCCAGGCCTTTCATTTCCATTCACACAACAGTTCCAATCAAAGGCTCCTGCACTTAGTTTGAAACCAAAGGAACTCCAGTTTCTCCTCAAAACTGCTCATTAAACTTATTTTGAACAGAGGAAGGCTTATAACAAATGCATCAGCCGTGGGAAGATCTGTGCATGTGAGGGGTAAGGTTCAAAAGGCAAACAAAAAAGCTCTGAATTATTGAAACAAATAACTATGCTACTGTAAACGAACCCATTTTCATACAGAATTGAAAAGCAAAAGGAGAAAAGGCAGTGTGTGCGCAAGGATTTGTATTTATTTATGAAGCTGAAATTCCTTTCTGGAAAATAATTACAAGCAAATGGAAAAGAGGAGAAAAAATAAAAGAGAGAACATAACTTTACCCTCTTGAGAAATAACCTTCAGATTAAAATTTGATAAACAGTATCAAGACAGTTGGAAAACTAAGGCATCCTGCTGACTGAAGCACTCTCTTGCTATCTCTATCTCTCTTGCTCCCTCACACATACCACACACACAACACAACACACACACACACGTCTCAGCACTGTGGCCTCATCTCAGATTCTACTGCTGCTTTAGCTATAGTGCTACAATACATAGAAAAGTTACAGACACTTTTCCTTCCTGCAAAGCCTGGAAAAATCAATAGTTTTTATCCAATTTCATTGCTTCCATATACCGACGAAACAAGGGTGCTGCGTAGGGGATGAGAAACAGAGACTGAGACTGGAAATAACTGCACTAGGGAGGGGGAGAGGTAGGAAATCGATATTGAACAGAATAGCTGAGAATGTCATCCCGCTAGAAACTCTATGAAGACAGATCTCCAAGTTCCCCATCATTATCTAGATGCTTGTATTTTTAAACACCATGACTTAGTGTCTGCCACGTATTGGCTTCATGTCAATGCGGTTTCCTCTGCAAACCTCAGGCATAATGCTAGGCAGTCTGTGCTCCCTCCCTCCCATCTTCCTTGCTCTATGGACAAGTGTTATTTTTCTCTGGCTGTTAAATAATACACACTCCCATGTTGGCCCCATGAAAATCTGAAATAGCTGCATATTTCATTGAAAGTGTATCTTCCAAATTATTTATTCAAGCCTGGCATTTCCAAACTATGTGAGGTGACTGAGATCTTTGAGAGCGATAGACCAGCCTAGGTGAAAATATAATTGAACAGTTGAGGGGCTGCTCTTAAGTGGTTTAAATTCAAAAGATTTGTTCAGAGGGGAATACCATTGCTTGACTCTTAGACAGAGGCCCCTTCCACACAGCTGAATAAAATCCCACACGTTCTGCTTTGAACTTGGATATATGGCAGTGTCAGGGCCATAGCCAGGATTTTGATTGGGGGGGGGGGCTGAGTTTGGTTCGGGGGGCTGAGACTGGGTGGAAGAGGGTCTACCCTAGCAAACCTTTTGTATTGTTATAATGTGGGATATAATGAGCATGGTGATCAGATCATGATATGAATAAACATAACAGTTTAAATAATGTACCAGTAAGGCCTTTTCGGACCACCCTGAGAATTTCGGGGGCTGAAGCCCCCTTAGCCCCCCCCTGGCTACATGCCTGGGAGGTGTGGACTCAGATAACCCAGTTCAAAGCAGATATTGTGGGTCATTCTGCCTTGATATTCTGGGTTATATTGCTGTGTGGAAGGGCCCTAAGGGTGCTTCTACACTGGCACTATAATGCAGCTTGAAACCAGCTCAAGATCAGGGTGTCTCCAAAAAAGAACACCACCAATGTATACAGTTGTATACATTAAGCCTAAAACAGCATATCTTTTAAATAATCTCCCGAGAAAATGTGGAACAAGCTACAAAATCCACGGCAGCCAATCAGTGTATATCTTATGCAGGACTGGAATCTGAGACCGAAAAATGTTGAACATTTCTCAGGATAGACTGACAAACTTAAAAAATGCAGAAAAACAGCTGGCCAGAAGGTAAATAAACAACTCCTGAGAGTAAAAGGCACTTTATTCCCATGGGGACACTGGCTTTCTGCCCCTTTGTCTCCCTTTCCTGTACCCTGGCTTGGTCTAGTGCTGAACTCCAATGGTCATGTCCATACACATCAGCGCATCTCAGTGGACTAGGTAAGAGAGAAAAAAGCATTCCTTGGTTTTGATCAATCCTCAATCAGTGGGTATTTGTATTTCTTGTCCCAGTCTCAACCCTGTTCCTGGGGTGATTGTGTAGGTGTTCCACAAAGGAAGCAATTTCTTTGAATCCACTTACTGACTTTGTTTCTGTAGCCATGTGGAACTACCCTAAAAGAGTGGGTTTCTTTCAAATCTTCTTGTTCTTTGTGCAGAGCAAGAATAACAAGCATCTGGCCCACAAATTGCCTAATTTTGTGACTTCCCCACAGCCCGTCTGCTGCTAAATTTAAAGAAGGGGGTCAAAAAGCTGGGATAAACAAAGATGTGAGCTAGATGGGTTCAAGAGTCTTGATGCTACAGGCCAGAGTATTAATCTCCTCTCAGCCAAGGAAAGCCTGTAGATGACATTCTAATTCTGAGAAGAAGGCAAGAGCAAACCTCCTCTGAAAAAAAAATCTTGCTGAGAAAGCTCTGTGTTCAGGACGGCATAAGTCAGAAATGACTTGGAGGCAGTGGGCACATAACAATAACAAAACAGCTCATGGCACAATCTCCATGAGCTGCACTAAATTAGTTAATCCTTGGACTTTTGCTCTGCGTTAACATCTGATGATCCTTGCAGTTTCCAAAAAATATATCCAGATTTAAAGTAACAATAAATAAATAAACCATTGTAGTCAATGGGCACAGTGATGGCACTGGTTCCTAGCACAACAGAAGGAACAAACAATTGCTGAAGCCCACATCAGACAGCCTGAGAAGTACCAGCCTAGAGTGTTTTCACCCCCTGTATTGTTCTTGCGCTCCTATGTACATCAGAATTTAAACTAAGTGCCATTTTGATTTTGTTTGGTGGGGACCTCTGTCTCAGTCGTACAATTGAAGACCAACCACAATTCAGTAATGGACTGATAATGCACTTAACTCAGTTTGTTTTAGACAATCCTGTATTGATTTTGCTGAAAATTTCTAGTCTGTGGATTTGCTCTCTGATAAAGTAAGCTAATAAATAAAATCAGAGTAAAGAAGCCAAGGATTTAAAAACTTGGGAAAGAGAAGAATGCAAAAC
This sequence comes from Anolis apletophallus, assembly GCA_030556195.1. Classification (NCBI taxonomy): domain Eukaryota; kingdom Metazoa; phylum Chordata; class Lepidosauria; order Squamata; family Anolidae; genus Anolis; species Anolis apletophallus. The sequence goes on along the minus strand of JARBWK010000005.1, from coordinate 24,208,926 downwards.
AGAAATAGCGACTCTCTTTTTTGATGAGTAATTCGAAACAGAGAGCCCTGAAGAACTTCATAGACTATGATTCTGAATGAAATCAGTACAATGGCTCCAGACCATAGAAGTAGCAAGCTTAAAGTAACAAGTAAATATGTAAAAGTGGTTAAATTTAATTACTTGTAATTGGTTACTGGGGATGGGTGGGTGTTTAATTTTTAATGACATTACCTTGATTGGAAACAAGATGCTTTCCCCCACTCCATGTGAATATCTTTTTATTGAATGTCATCTCTAGTTATTAGGCCTGGTTAGGTTCGTCAGAATGCTTCTGAAATCAGAATGAATTCGGATTAAATTCACCTTTGAACTGGTTTTGAAGCACTTTAAGCAACCCTGAAGTAAATTTGCAATTTCGAAGCTTTTCTGCCATTTCTTGTAAGTAAGTCGGAAATTATTCAGAAAGCCACATCCAAACCGGGTGTTTTAACCCGCTTTGGACGCGGCTTCCTTTCCCCTCCCACCTGGGAGGTTTAGACACGGCTTTCTTTCCCTCCCAGGTGGGAAAGGAAAGCTGCATCCAAACTGGGTTTAACACCCAGTTTGGATGTGGCCATTAATGAAGCATTTCCGAAATTTCTGAAATTTTGGGAATTTTGAACCATTTCCCCAGAAAAATTTGGAAATCATTTAAAATTCAAAACATCAGCACCTCCTACATCCTAAATGAGTTTTGAACCTTGGGGGGGGTGTCAACCAGACCTACTAGTTATCTATGTAAGGACTTCAGTTAATAATCTCATTTCTTAGCCACCTTGAGTTTGCATGTCAGGAAAAAGGTGAGATTAATATAAAGTATATTTTAAACAATCCAGTTGACTGTGAGGCAGCCATGCAGTGGTGGCTTCTATATTAGTGGGGTACTAATTACAGTCCAGCTTTATTCCAAAACTTCAAGGAAAACCTTGAACTTGTCTTAGTACCTTGGATAGGTCTCCTAAATTCAAGATAAAATCCTAGAAGTGGATGAATTGCCTAAACAGCATGGAAGCCACCAGATGCCACCACAACTATGTATAGATATCATTTTTTGTTTTCTACTTCATGTAAGAATATTTGATATCTGTATTTAAGCAGAGGACAGCACCAGGGCTAGTGCAATATGAGCTTATGATAGAATCAGACATACCAGTTTAGCATCTCTTATCCCCCGGTGGCACAATGGGTTAAACCCTTGTGCCAGCAGGACTACTGACCGACAGGTCAATGGTTTGAATCCAGGGAGAGCAAGTTGAGCTTCCTCTGCCAGTTCTAGCTCCCCATACGGGGACATGAGAGAAGCCTCCCACAAGGATGGTAAAAACATCAAAACATCCAGGTAACCCTGGGCAATGTCCTTGCAGATGGCCAATTCTCTCACACCAGAAGTAACTTGCAATTTCTCAAGTTACTCCTGACACAAAAATAAGTCTGAAATACTTGAGACCAGTATTTTGGATTTTTGATATATATTTTAATATATTTTTGGAGTACATGCATTTACATATATATGCAGAATGAGATATCTTGGAAATGAGATTCAAAATTAAATACATGGATGTGTCATATAAACATAATACACATTGCCTGAAGGTAATTTCATGCAATGTTTCAATTAATTTTGTGCATGTGATGATTTTCATGTGCACTGAGCCATCAGAAAGCTAAGGTGTCACTATCTCAGCTACCCACGAGGGCAATGTTTGATTATGGAGTGTTTTGGATATTGGAATTCTGAATAAGGGAGCTGTAATTCCTCTGGGTGGTCTTGTAAGGTGAAAAAGGAAATGTGTGTGTTGTCTCAGGAAATCTATTTTAGAATAGGAAATGAAATAGATAAAGATAGTTGACCTGTAATTGGTTTGAAAAACCTCTAAGCTGGGGTTCACATGTGGATGCAACTAGCAGCCATTCTGGAGGTTGAATTTCCATACACGTTCCTCCAAGACAAAAGGGGAAAAGAGACGAACTTCTTGAGAAATGGACAACCACCCGATAGGTGAAAAGGAAGCAAAAGGCTTTCAAGGCCAAAGAAAGTGACAGAGAGATGAATCAAGGGCAAGCATTATCAGACATCCTTCTCTTGGTAATCATTATGGTATACTGTACACATGTATTGTTGACTTTTTGCTTCAAACACTCCTCATAATGTGCCACCCTTAAGTACTACACCCTTGAAAGATGTCGGGAATTCTGTTGGGGACTTACATCTCCATGAGTAGACTTATTATTTATTTATTTACTACAAAACTTAAATATGCAGAAATTAGAACTGCATAGCATGCATTTAATATTTGGTTTCTATGAGTGCATCTATATCTCAGAATTAATGTAGTTTGATACCATTTTAACTGCCAGGGTGCAATGTGATGGGGTTATGGGAGTTGTAGATTTACAAAGATTTTAGCCTTCTCTGTCAAAGAGTTTCTCATGTCTCACCAAACTACAACTCCAATGATTCCATACCATTGAGCCATTGCCATGAAAGTGCTATAAAACTGCATTATTTTTACACTATAGATGAACATTATGTTGCAGAGCCAGCAAAGTTCCCTACGCACACTGGTGCTCCATCTATAATCAGATTAGTTCTAATGTGCATCACATCGGACTTGATGCATTTTAGCCACTAATGCACACTGGACACTCTTACTGGTGTCCCATTATCCATCTTCCCATTTCAAGAAAGGGGATTTTTAGCATTTCTGCTACATATCTAGGTGTACATAAAGTTATGTGACAGAAACAGGTCAGATAGAATTCCAGTGATAGAATGTACAATTGAACCTATTTACTGAGGTATAGGAAAAACCCAGAGTGTGCACCCAACATTATGCACAAAAAGAACCAGAAAGCCATTCTCTTAAAGAAAGGGAAGTCAGTTTTAGCCTGCTCTATGGAATTTAGTCAAACCCTTAAACAGCAAAGGCCTTGACAAGGAGAAATGTTGATGGCAGCAGCTTTGAGACTGGTCATATAATTTTCAAGCAGGTTTTTATGACTATGCAGTATTTTAAAGAGGCGGGTGTTAGACTGGCTATAATTTTAACAAGAAGAGTCCTTTTACAACTGTCTTTTGTTTCCTTTACTAGTTGGGGGAATCAAGGCACTTAAAGAACTCCTCTGTTTAAAGGCCTTTGTGTCTGTGTGGAAGAAACCCTGTTCTGTGCAGCCAAGTGAGGGCATCTGAAGAGCAAGGGTTATGTCTCCCCATTATCATCATAAGTTTGGAAAACTAATTAATTCTTATGAACCATTGTAAATGTTATATGGCGGCTTTTAAATAAAGAGCTGTAACAAGAGATGAGGGCAAGGAAATTTAATTTAGCTTTTTAAAAAAGATATAAGGAATTGGAAAAGAAATTCATTTTAAAGAGGTGTGGGTAACTTTGGCAGGATTGGGGGCCAGTTTTTCTGCCGCTATAAGGTTTGAGCTCCTTCACAGATTGTCCCCTTTCCATAAAAAAAATAATGAAACCAAAATGGCCAAAGTCCATTTCTGGTTTTCAAGAACAGCTTTTAAAAGTTTGAGGGGAACTGTGACCTGTTTAGATGGTGTATTGCTTGAAGGCTTCTCTTTCCCCCCCAGAAATAGAGATGTTCCAGGGGAGCTCCAGGAGAATTTAGAGCTACAAAGGTATACCCTCCAACCGTTCCAGTTTGGCAAAGACAATCCCAATTGGGTTGTTGTTGAGGACCTCACAACCTCTGAGGATGCCTGCCATAGATGCAGGTGAAACGTCAGGAGAGCCCTAAAAACCTACAACAACTCAGTGATTCCAGCCATGAAAGCCTTTGACAATGTCAGTTAATCTTCTCCCATCTTTTTCAATTCCTTTGTCCCCATTCCCCTTTGCTCATTCCAGTCACTGCTTTCAACCTCAGCTTACTTCATTTGTTGCATATTGAGTTCAGAGTGCTAAATTATTTTGTAGTGAATTCAAACAACAGCAGGAAGGGGAAACATAGGGTGGAGTATTTTTCTTCCCTGTAGGCTCAGGTAAAAGCAAACTGCTGCATGCTCTTCTGGCATGTTTGTTCTTCATTAATAACATTTGTCATCTTGACCACACTGTGATGTTGCTTGGCACACATGTCCCAGTTTCGATTTATAAAACGTTGGAGGAGAAGCCGACTTCCTATTTTGTTTCCCACCCCTCAATCGCTGCAGTGTCCATAGCCATTTTACCCAGGTTGCTTGGCTTCCAACAACATTGGCACAGTTGCATCATACAACAAGGTTGCGGCCAATAGGAGGTGTAGCACAAAACAGTCCAGGGTTGTAGGATGGAATAATGATGCAGCAGAAGCCTCACTCACAACTTTTAACAACATCAAAATCTCCTTGCGTTTGACACCAAACTATCAATCCACTTCAAACTAAAACGGAGAGGAAAGAGATATCATCTGAGCAGATTTCACATGTTGTCTATTCTTCAGGCATTTGAAATATTTAAAGCAGGAGTGTGAATACAGAAGGATTTCAACCTTGTTTGTATGACCAAACAAGGTAAAGTGAATGTGTGGAGGAGGAAAGCAGAATCATGGTGGCCATATGTCTTACTTGACAGAGTTGAGTTCTCTGTTTGAAGACCTGTCAGAGGATGTTCTCTACTTGAAGGTATCTTCTGAATCCAGTGTGGGCAGCTACAGCAGGTGTGGCCACTAGCTTTCTGCTTCCATGATTCTCACAGTCTGCTCTTCCAGGTGTTTTGGAGTTCAGCTCCCAGAATCTCTGAGCTGGATGTGGTTTCTGGGAGTTGAATTTGTGGATGTCTTTAAACCAGTGGTTCCCAACCTTTTGTCCTCCAGGTGTTTTGGACTTCAACAACCACAATTGCTAACAGCGATAAACTGGATGGGATCTCAACTGGAGGACCAAAAGTTGGGAACCATTGCTTTAGGGACCTTCACAGTCATATAACCCAGAAAATCAAGTAAGATAATTCACAATATCTGCTTTGAGCTGGATTATCTGAGTCCATACTGCCATATAATCCAGTTCAATGTGTGGAAGAAGCCTTAAAAGAGGTTCAGTAGACATTTTTCAGGATGATATTAGTTTGATATTTCTGGAAGGGATTTGGGCTAGTATGTACTTGTGGTCCCTTCTAGATCTATGATTCCAGGTGTCAAAAACCTGGAGTCCAATAGCCGAGAACCATTGCTCCAGGACCTGAAATGTCAAAGCATAACACCTGGGAGTGGCTAGAAATCTACTTCTGGATTTGAAAAATTGGAAGTTTGTGCACAACCTCACTGTAACATTTAAAATAAACAACAGAATTGCCATCCTTGATAGGCCCAGGCAGGATATTATCCTTTTTTTTGGTGGGACAGAAAGGGGAATATGAAAGGTTTGAAAATGGGGAGTAGCTTGTAGCCCCATACCTGTTCTTGGGCCGCCCCTGCTCTAATGGAAGAGTAGTCTGCTTGAATTCTCTCTTAAATATAAAGAACCATATAGGGGTCTTCAAGTCATCCTTCTGCATTCAGCACCTGGAGATGACATACAGCAGGGGGAGTTGGCCACAGTCTTTTCCTGCCATGGCGAGATGTATTGTATTTCTATTTAAATCGTGTCATTCTTTTTTTTCCCTCTCAACTCCCCCGCATATTGAGTCTTAAGCTGAAGGGGAGAGATGGCTCCTTTGATGTGCTTTGCTAAAAGGCCTGGCAAAGAGTATATAAAGCATTTTAGTAATTAAGAATTATGGATTCAAAGGCAAAAGCTCTTCGCACCTCCAAGCTCAGCCAAAGTCTTTGAAAAGCCCTCTGCTGAAATGTACTTCTAAGAAGAAATTATGTTGTAAATTATTTTTATGGAATGTTCAGTTGTTAAGTGAATATTTAGGTTGCAGTTCACAGAAACTTCCCTCCCTTGGAAAATAAATGTTTTCCTTCCCCAGATTTCCCTTTGTCAGCATTTCTAACCATTAAAAAATGACAAAGTTTTGTGGGTGAATGCCAGTGGAGACAGCTGTGTTTTATTACCGAATACTTCTGGTGCTGTGTTTGGCACCAATCCTGTTTATATTGCTAGCAAGACTTCATGAGAGTCTTTGCTAGGTCTGGTGTTTAAACTTAAAATGGCTGATATGGCTGGTAATTAATTCCATTCCTACATCTCTCTTGGACAAACACTCAAATGAGAATTTAGCACTGGGAGAGGAAGAGAGCTCTTCCATCCTGCCAATTCAATACCAAGAATTTCCCAGCAAGGCTCTTTCTTTTAAAGCTCTGCAGTTAGTCTCTCAAAAATACCCACCCCATTCCATCTGATACTGTCTCCACAATTTGCATTCAGTTTTATTGTTTGGCTTGACCTTTTCAAAGGTTAAAAAAGGTGCAAGAAAATACCCCAGAGTCCAACTTTTCTCTGGCAACACTTCACTTGTGCAACTTTTTTTCTATGTGGAGGTTGGACTGGGGTCTCGCTTGCTTTCAAGCCAATATTAAAACATTTTCTATATTGTGCCATCTTTGATTACATTGAAAAGGTTAGGGATAACTACCCAGCTGGTCCTATAATTAAATAGAGTGAAGTGGTTGCCTCAGGAATGTGATCTTTCAATATTCCAGTACAAATAACAACAACAACAGCAACAACAACAACCATCTGACTGAGATAAAGAACTGGTGGGATCACAAGCCTGAAAAATTTACAGAAAATGAACATGTCAAACTACTCTGGGACTTCCAAATTCAGACTGACAGAGTTTTGGAGCACAATACTCCTGACCTCACGATTGTGTTAAAAAAACAAAGTATGGATAATTGATGTTGCAATCCCAGGCAACAGCAGGATTGAAGAGAAACAACTGGAAAAGCTGACATGATATGAAGATTTAAAGATCGAACTGCAAAGACTCTGGCACAAGCCAGTAAAGGTGGTCCCACTGGGTGAAGTGCCTAAAGACCTTGGCCTGCACTTAAACACAATCAGCACTGACAAAATTACCATCTGCCAGCTGCAAAAGGCCACCGTACTGGGATCTGCACACATTATTCGCCAATACATCACACAGTCCTAGTCACTTGGGAAGTGTCTGAAGTGTGATCCAATACAACAGCCAGCAGAGTGATCTTGTTTGCTATGGACTGATCTTGTTGTGTTTCAAATAATAACAACAAAAACATTTTTTAATACTCCACCACCATCTCCCTGAATGGACTCGGGCAGCTTACAAAGGACAAGCCCGAAAATACAGATTAAAACCCACACAATAAAATGAAATGAAAACAAACTACAATCGACAACAACACCAAAAAACATTACAATCACAGTACACATTTTGACAACAGTATCATGGCTGAAGGATCAAGTGCTGAGTGTGGGGAGATCAGGGAATGTGCAATCATTCCTAGATAGAGCCAGGGAAAGTGCAAAATTTGCTTCAGATTCAATTAACTGACCCACACAACCCATGAAAATAGATATCTACTATTGGATTTTTCACTTCTAGCCTTAACAAATTTATAAAAAAATGTGTACAGAATTTCTATTTATGGAGATGAAATATGAAGAAAATAGAGGGAAGGGGAATGAGGGGAAAGTGCATCCCCAGATGCATAGAGATAAAGGCCATTTCAAATCTATCGTCAAATATGGATTACATGTAAGATTTCATGAATTTTTTTTATAAAAAAAAAAAAAGAGAGTCTATGTCTATTATTCTGGCAACTTAATCTTGGGCCAGTCTGGTCACAAATTGACCATGGACCTTATCCCACCCTAAATTTTCTCCATCTCTCACTGTCTTCATATGCTGGCATAACAGAGTCCAACATAGGTCTTCCCACAATGCATAGCCACTTCTGGTGGCTGTGCATTGACATACATCTCACCAGCATCAAAAGATGGAGAGAAAAGTCGGTTTTCAGGAGTCAAATGTTCCCATGACTCCTGTTAGAAGACAACAGCAGGAAGTGAAAGAAAGCAGAAGAACATTGTGGGATGGTCGGCCATCCTTGAAGATGGCTATTGCCATGGTAGATTGCGCCCCACTATTAAGGATACTTTCCCCTATTTTCCTCCACTTCCCCCTTCCCTCCGGACCATGATAGTGGCAACATTCATCAGGACAGATCTCCATCATGACACATTTTTTTAAAATAAAGTTTATTAAGTTATCCATAAAAGAGATAGATACATATATACAGCAGAAGTGGCAGAGATACAACTCTACCATTGCTTGCACAAAAACATATAGACACAATCTTACGCTGAGGTTCATCATGGAAATATGAAGGGGGGGAGGGGTTTAAGGGGGGGAGGAAATGGATTGTATAAGAAGGGGTATAGAAAAGCAGTGAAAAGTGTTAAAAAACAGCACAGAAAAGAAACGGGTCACAACATATGTTCTTTCTATATATTTTAATCTCCATCATGACACATTGATGTCCTGCCAATTCAAAACAGCATCAGTCCTGCTGACCCATCATGTTGGTTGCCACACATCACTGCCAATGGCTCCCCTTCTTCTTGTTGATCACATAGGCACTCCATTCTGACTTAAGCAGATTTATTTATTTATTTATTTTACAGTATTTATCATACTCGCCTTTCTCACCCCAAAGGGGACTCAGAGCGGCTTTCAGAACACACATATGGCAAACATTCAATGCTAAGTATACAATTAACAAGGACAGATAAACACAAACAGGCAGCTAGGAGGTTATGCTTCATTCCGGTCATGGGTGAGGATGCTTTTGCTCCATCTTCCATGCCAATGAGTTTTCCTCTGATCAATGGAGATTGATGCCCTGGAGACTAGGACACGGAACAATGGCTTCAAACTACAAGAAAGGAGATTCCATCTGAAGATTAGGAAGAACTTCCTGACTGTGAGAGCTGTTCAGCAGTGAAACTCTCTGCTCCAGAGTGTGGTGGAGGCTCTTTCTTTGGATGCTTTTAAACACAGGCTGGATGGCCAATTGTCAGGGGTGCTCTGAATGTGATTTTCCTGCTTCCTGGCAGAATGGATTGGACTGGATGGCCCATGAGGTCTCTTCCAACACTATGATTCTATGATTCTGTGATATCCGTTTTTAAAGGGCACATTTATTTACCTCCCTGCTAAAAGATGTAATCATGAATGATGGTCCTCATGATATTCTGGGTTATATGGCTGTGTGGAAGGCCCTCACAGAGAACTTTGTGGCCAGAGAAAAGCACAAAGTTCTTGTGCATTTCTCCTGTGCTGTTGAGGAGAAGAGTGATGGCAATGGTGTGCATGTGGCCAATGGATGGGCCATATTGGATCCACTCCAGCTGATTGCATTGATACAAAGCCCGAGGATACGCCAGAGTTTGAAAGAAACTTGGCTTATTGCAGAGAAGAGTATGGTTAAGCATTAAAAACTTCAGATTTTGGCTGGAAGCTATCAAGCATTTTGAAGGCTACCAGTGCCAGTTTTAAGGGGCTTTTTTTTTTAAAAAAAAGTACTGTATGCACACAACTAGGGGGAGAAGGTGGGATAGGAAAATGAAGAGGGGCAGATTTAAGAGTAAATGCATGCAAAATTGACATAGGCCAGAAGCAGATTGATTCATTTATCCCTTTCTCCAAGATGATGACCTTTATCTGCACATCTTTCTTGGCAAGTTATTTTAAGAAGTAAAGAATTTAAAAGCACAGCATCCAGCTGTTAAGAAGCATCCTCTTCCACAATCAAACAATTCAAAAATCCTACCTGAATTAAAAAGTCTTTATTGGTTGTCTGAAGGATAACAGAAAAAGTACCATCATAGCCTCCTCTGACAAGGAGTTCTAGAGTGGCATCAGGGGTCCATTCACACTAAACAATTATAGCACTATTATTACACTTTAACTGTTATGATTTTGTCCTTTGGAATCCCATGATTTGCTGTTTAGGGGGATGTATTTCCATTTCTCAGTCAGAGAGCTCCAGTGCCTTTCCAAACTATAAACCACAGAATTCCATAGGATGCCCCTATGGCAGTTATTTATTTATCATATCAGGAGTGAACCAAAGTTATAATGTATTTAAAAAGCAAGCAACAACAAAAAACTAAGTTTGAAAACTTGACATTATATTAAATATCCTTTGACCAATAGCTGGCTACTTGGAGTGCCTCTGGTGTTGCTGTAACAAGGTCCTCCATTGTGCATGTGGCTGGGCTCAGGCTGCATTGTAATAGGTCATCTGTGGTTTGTTCTTCTCCACACATGCATGTCGTGGACTCCACTTTGTGGCCTCAGTTCTTAAAATTGGTTCTGCATCTTGTGGTGACAGAGTGCAGTCTGTTCAATGCCTTCTAAGTTGCCCAGTCTTCTGTGTGCCTGTGGGGAGGAGTGTCTCTCATTTGGCATTAGCCATGGATTGAGGTTCCGGATTTTAGCATACTGCCTGATATTCAAGCAGGGGATGGGCCGGATATGTCACTGTCTTTATCCTTTCACTATTGGCTGCTACTTCACGGCGGATGTCAGGTGGTGCAATACCGGCTAAGCAGTATAATTTCTCCAGTGGTGTAGGGCACAGACACCCTGTGATAATGCTGCATGTATAGTTTAAACATACATAGGAGCAAGTGCAAGTGAACTTGCTATCTGAAGCAGAGGAGCTTATGACACCATATTCAGAACAAGATACAAGTTCTAAACACTTGGCATTCGGTTGAAAGAAAATGTATATTTTTTTAATCAGAGGAAGAACAAAAATATGCCACAGTATCAATGGTTTGTTGTCCCTTGCCACACATACAATATCAATGGTGCCATAACCTTGTCTGTCTGTCTGTCTGAGTCTCTTTGGAATCAGTGTTGGGCTGTTAATTCATTGGAATAATTAATTTGCTATATCAGAGACATTCATACATGCATGTAATAGGATGGGGAATAAAAATGTCAGTGGTTAGTGGCCCACATTGGACCCATGGGAACCATAGGGTGACAAAACCCATTTCCCACTATTTGGTTTTGTCCAAAAATACTATAAGATTTTGTTTTCTTCACCACTGTGAAAAGTCAGATCATTGGTTTTTCAAAACATGCCTATATAGAGCAAAGGAAAGGACCAGATTTAATTTGAGCAATTTTAAGGATACAGAACAGTATTTAGGAATTCATTATCTACCACACTTACAGCTCCCCAAACTGGGTCAGGCAGATAATCTCATCAGTCTTAGGCTATATAGTAGGCATGGTTTCGAATCCAAAAATGGTGATTCTAAAATCAAATGGGGGGGGGGGATTTTTTTTTTGATTAGTAAAAGAAAGACTTACAAAAAATTTCCCAAAAATTTCTAAAATGTAACTTAAGTACTAACGAAATTGTTAGTAGTTCGTATGCCAGAGCATGCGCATTCAGATGGTTTTGGCCTACAACTCCCAGAAATCCTAACAGCTGGTAAATTGGCTGGGATTTCTGGGAGTTGTAAACAAAACTTGAATAAACCACACTGAATTCTAGATGGGACTCTCCAAATAGGAAGGAGGGAGGGAAGGAGGAAGGGAGGGAGGGGGTATTCTATTCTTGGAAGCAGAAAAAGAAAAGGAGGAGCCCCCCCCCTCGCTCCTCGCTGCCTCTCTCTCACCCCGATCCTGAGGGAGCGAGGGCCCAAGTTTGCCCAGGCTGAGAGGAAAAGGAAGAGGCCTGAGGCTGTGAGGAATGGTGGGAGTTGAAGTCCAAAACACGTACCTGGAGGGCTGAAGCTGGCCCCTGCGATGGGGCATGGCAGAGCAACGGGGAAGAGAAGCATCTGAGAGAGCGCAGGGAGAGAGAGGAGGAGAAGCGCACGCGCGTGTGTGTGTGAAGCTGGCCCCTGCGATGGGGCATGGCAGCAGAGCAACGGGGAAGAGAAGGGGGGGAGAGTGGAGGACTACACTTTCCTGAATGCATTGCCTACCTAGCAGCAGCGTCACTTCCAGTTCCCCATAGAAATGCGGGAAAAAGAAGAAGCTGAATGAAGGCGGGAAGGAAATGAGGGGGAGAAGACAGGGAGAAGTGAGTACGTAGTACAATAATTAAGAATTTATTATGATCATAACGCAAATTGTTGGCCTCAAGGACCGTAAAGGAAGTCTACTTCCGGGTTCGCAGCAGCGATCCGTAAAAGCTCAAAAGTCCCATTACATACGAATCTCTTACGAATCCTTTTAATTTCCGTTTCATTTTTCTCATGCCTACTATATAGATAATGGGCATTGCAGTCAAACAATCCAACAAGACCTGGAGAGCTACTTGTTGCCTGTCCCTGTTATGTATAATGCACCTGTGAAGTCCTACGCAGACAAGGAAGAATTAAAGAGTCCTAAACACGGTTTCCCTCCTTCTGTACAATTTTCCAGTCTGGAACGATGCATGCTTTTTACTTTGAATAGTCTCCTGCTAAATATCTGTAAAGTTGAACAAGTCAGTTTTCAGGAATTATTTCCATCGTCAACAGACCAATCCTTTAGACATACACACAACCCTTGTGATTTCAGTATCTAGTGGGGAGAAGACCGCAGCATACCTCTCCTTGAATAGGCCAGGGTCAAGTGATGCTATTCATCATATTTTTCCTGAGACAAAATGGTGATTGGCTCTGTCATTCCCAAGAGTTAAAACACTTTCCACTGGGTGGTCCTCTTAGGTCATCTATAGAAAACTGCAGGACAGTCATTGAGGTTTATCAAAGGACAGCCATCAAAAGTGGGAATGGAAACCCCATGAATCAACACTGTGTTGGGTTTTCTAAATACCACCCATCCCTTGCCTTTTGCAAATATGTCTATTTCAAGCCAAAGATGTATTCATGAAGGGAGGAAACCAGTTCTCCCATACCACCCAGTACGATTATGACTAAAAATACCAAGGCTTCATTTGGGGTTGCCCCTAAGTACCTGAAAGATGGTTGAGAAATCGTCAGAATGTGTATGCTGTTTTACTTTAGATTATAGGAAAGCTACTTTGTACTGTCTATAGCTAAAGAGGTCATGGGTAGTGCCATATGTATCAAAGAGAGGACAATGGAAACACTAGGTCCCCACCACCACCACCACTGTATTTTCTAACCTGGTATAGTGTGTGTATTAATGTAGCTTATCTTTCAGATAAGCTTTCAGAATACATTCATCATTGGACATTAAGTATCCCTGTTGAACAAACTGCTGTTTTGCCATTTCAAAAAAAGACCTTTAATAGAACATTCACAAAATCAAGAATCATAGATTTGGAAGAGACCTCAAGGGCCAGCCAGTCCAACCCCTGCCAAGAAGCAAGAAAAACGCATTCAAAGCACTTCTGACAGATGGCCATCCAGCCTCTGTTTAAAAGCCTCCAAAGAAGGAGTTTCCACCACACTCCAAGGCACAGAGTTCCTCTGCTGAACAGCAATCACCATTAGGAAGTTCTTCCTCATGTTCAGGTGGAATCTCCTTTCCTGTAGTTTGAAGCCATTGTTCCTCATTCTAGTCTCCAGGGAAGCAGAAAACAAGCCTGATCCCTCCTCCCTATGACTTTCCCTCACCTTTTTATACATGGCCCTCATCATATCTCCTCTCAGTCTTCTCTTCTGAAGGCTAAACATGCCCAGCTCTATAAGCCGCTCCTCATAGGGCTTGTTCTCCAGACCTTTAATTGTTTTAGTTGCCTTTCTCTGGACACATTCCAGCCTGTCAACATCTCCCTTCAATTGTGGTGCCCAGAATTGGACACAATATTCAGGTGTGGTCTGACCAAGGCAGAAAAGAGGGGTAGCATGTCTTCCCTGGATCTAGACACTATACTCCTATTGATGCAGGTCAAAATCTCATTGACTTCTTTTTGCCACTGCATGACAATTGCACCAAGGTCATAAAGACTTTGTGAAGCTGCCCTCTATCGTCGGACAACTTGTCCTCTTGCCAATTGCTGTTTGCTCAGTCAGTGGTTTTCCCAGTTTCTAGATCAGGGTCTTTCCCATCAAAATTTCAGCTGGGATACTGCGAATTGCAGCTAGAACCTTATGCAATCTGATCTTGTAAAGTTGTTATTCTGCAATACAGCTTCCAGAGTCCTCCAGTCAGCATGGCAAGTGGCCATTCTGACTGGGAAATCCAGGCTAATCCAAAACAGTCACTTTTTTCTAAATTGTACCATTAATCAACTAAATTTGCCTTCACCAATTACATTTAGATCCTAGCAAAATGAATTAGCAGCTCAATCTATTCAGTTTTAATGAATTAATCTGATTATTTTAGTTGGGTCCTAGTGTTAATGAGAATAAATTTTCACCAGAGGAATCCCAAGTAAACAGTTTTGTTGTACATTTTTTAAAAGATATATTGGTGTCTCAGTGGTAGTGTCAGAGAGGAAATGAGGGGGGGAGGGGAGACCAGAGATTGTTGTTTCTTCAACCAGTGAGTGTTAATTTTTGTATTTCCTCTCAAAAGACACCTATTCAAAGGTTTGGGATATAGTCAGATTTTGGAAATAAACTCAAGCAAAAGTGCTAATTCAGTGGCCTTATTGGGAAGGAATCCCACTGGAGCATAGCAGTATACCCAAATACCTGGGAGTTACCCTGGACTGTGCTCTGACCTACAAGAAGCACTGCTTGAATTATTAAGGTGGGTGCTAGAAATAATGTCAAACGAAAGCAGATTGGCATAACCTGGGGATCACAACCAGATACAGTGAAGCAGGGTTGTAGCCAGGATTTTGATTTGGGGGCTGAGTTTGGTTCGGGGCTGAGACTGGGTGAAGAGGGTCTACCCTAGCAAACCTTTTGTATTGTTATCCCAATAACCCCATTAATGAGGGATATAATGAGCATGGTGATCAGATCATGATATGAATAAACATAACAGTTTAAATAATGTACCAGTAATGCCTTTTCGTGGACCACCCTGGGAATTTCGGGGGCTGAACCCCCTTAGCCCCCCGGCTACATGCCTGCAGTGAAGACTTAAGAAGTCAGACTTGGCCACGGTGGTCCACACTCTGGCTACATCCCATATTTATTTATTTATTATTTATTTACATCATTTATATTCCGCCCTTCTCACCCCACAGGGGACTCAGGGCAAATCACAATACACATATATAGGCAAACATTCAATGCCATAGACATACAACATATATAGACAGACAACAAGCTGCACAATGGTCAAGACCTCACCCCGACCTGGGCAGGCCTCGAACTCATGACCTCATTAGAGATCTTATGCAGCTGACTCCAAGCCAGCTGCGCCACATTCTCACATTCCCATATAGACTACTGCAACGCTCTCTACAAGACTGCTCGGAAGCTGCAATTAGTCCAATGCTCGGCAGCCAGGCTACTAACGGGATTGGGGTACAGGGAGCGAAGTGCACCAGCTCTACTGGCTGCCAATTAGCTTCCGAGCACTGGTTCCGAGTGCTAGTTTTAACCTACAAAACCCTATACGGTTCCAGCCCAGTTTACCTGTCTGAACGTATTCTCCCCTATGAACCATCAAGGCTATTAAGATCTTCCGGTGGGGCCCTGCTCTCAATCCCGCCATTTTTGCAATCACGTCTGGGGGAAACGAGACACCATGAGATACATAGCCAACCTTAAGAACTAGGGCTACAAAGTGGAGTCCACGGCACACGAGTAGGGAGATCACCTATTACAATGCAATCTGGGCCCTGCCACATGCAAAATGGATGACCTTCTTACAACAACACCAGAGATACTCTGCGTGCCCAGCTACTGGTCAAAGGACATTTACTAGAATGCCAAGTTTACAAACTTTGTTTGTGTTTTTAAATACATTACAAATGCACCCTCAATTCACTTGACACATTAAATCAATAAATAAACAAGATGCAAATTTTCCCACCCTTGATGGGAAAGGATTTCTCTATACCCTGCTGAAGAAATGCTCAACCATGGTGATTTCCCATACTTTCTGACTGCAAAGAAGACCAGCATTTTTCTTTTCAATGGCACCAGCAGCAATAAAACAAACAAACAAAAATGCCAGCTTTTCTCCAACACAGCGTATGGTGCACAAACATCCTATTTTTCACAAATGGGTTTTTTTTGGGGGGGAGAAAACCCATGCCTTAAAAAAAACATTGTCCTAAAATGTGAAGAAGAAAAAAAGAATAATGGATAAAAATCTCCCATAACCTTATAATACTGAAGCACATTTTTAAAAAACTTGCATGTAAGAATGACTCAAGTCAAAGATTTACATTTCTAGCCTAATCTTAACATTGACCTCTATTCAACCGGAATGCTTGAGCATTTTAAAATATATCATTTTTCATACAGATTTGGTGGGAATCCAGCGGTGACAAATGAGTCCACTGCCATCTTGTTTGTTCTTCAGTGCATATGTGGAATTTTTCTCCACATAGAGGAAAATGGGAAGCCTTTTTCATCACAAGATATGGATAATGTCCTTGAACTTTTACTTTATTTAAGAAAGCTAGAAGTCATTTTACAGTTGCATTCCGGCTAGCTAATACGTGGAAGGCAGAAATCAATAACTATTATAAATGTAACTCATGTATTACTTTGGGTATTTCTCCTTCTTCCATGTAATGCTCTTCACATAAAGCCTACAACTGTGAACAAATTCAAATTAAGCATTTCAAAGGTTTTTGGAAGTATTTATAGAACAGGTGAATTCCTTCAGAGGTTAATAAAATAACTGTGGAAAAACAAACACAGAACCAACAGCAGAGAAATAAAAACCACAACCAGAAAATCAGCAGATCAATCCTCTCTCACTTCATAAAACACACAGTTGCCGCCATCACCTTTGCACCTTTAAGTTAGCAAATTCAGTATTAGATCATCTAGGAACTAATGTGGTATAAATAGGCCATCAAGCTAGTGAATGAAATGTAATTACTAATCTGACAGGTATCTTTAAAAGTCTTTCTTTTTTCCCCTGAAATTGTACAATGACTTTTCTGAGGAACAGTATGACTACACGTGGTTTGAAACACCCATAACAATATGGAGTACAGAAAGCTTTCAGAAGGACATATTGTTTGGAATGTAAGAAACCAGTTAATGTGTTTCTGTCAACTGTAAAATAAGATGCATGAAGCTGATTGGTCGGGCAATGCCCAGGGAGCAGGTTGAGCCTGGGACTTTTGGATACTATTACATTTTTGTTCAGACTTGAGCTATGCAGGTACTCAGAAGAAGTGAGAGACAGAATTTGGAGTGCACTCTTGCTTCATGAGCTGCTGAAGGTGTTTATCCACATGGACAAAAGAAAGACCATTTAAAAATTTCTCATAAAAGGACATTATGTGAGTTGATGCAACTGGTCACATTGTACATATGTTTTTCTGAACTACGAAGAGTGAACTACTTATTCTGTATTGTTCATTTCCGTGGCGTATTTTCTTTATCTGGCAAGGCAATATGTGGACTGATCAAACATGAACTACCCATGGTTTATTTTACATTATGCCACACATATCATGTATTTGAGATTTTAAAGATATATGCCATTGAAGCTGAAGCTGACACAAAGTCACAACTTTCTCCCCTTCTCTACTCTGTCCTTAAGGCCTTCTGCGCTACATAAAAACAAGTCTGGGGATTTCCTAGTACTTCAGGAGTGCATTGAGGAGGAAAGGCAGCTTCTGTCCTGGTTTCACTGTATTTCAGTAACATAAATCCATATTCAGGTCCAGCATTTCATCCTGGCTCAGTCTCTAGACTTCATACTTTAAACAGATCAGTTGAAATCAATGAGACATTTGCCTTGTTCAGATCTCATAGTAATTGAGCAAAACTTTGTTGTTCTTCTGTGACATTCAAGATCTGTTGATAGAGGCAGATGTTCCATTCCGCTAAATAATAAGGCTTGACTCTTCTTCAAGATGAACCTGCTTTCGGGGT
Source organism: Anolis apletophallus (assembly GCA_030556195.1). Lineage (NCBI taxonomy): Eukaryota > Metazoa > Chordata > Lepidosauria > Squamata > Anolidae > Anolis > Anolis apletophallus. Next base: position 24,191,075 of record JARBWK010000005.1, on the reverse strand, counting down.
TAAATCTGGGCCAGTTGGCAGTGCCCAGACTTCTGAAAAGTTCTGCCTCCTTATTTTTAGATGATAGCAATAAAACTTACACGTAAATCACACTGAAATTAGTAATCACTGATGTCAATTTGTCTCTTTTCAAATGCATCAATGAAAATCCAATGCACATGTTTGCAGGAGCAAAAGTGTGGCAGTTGCTGACAGGATGTAAAACTAATTATCACCTTTGTGACTTATGACTGACAGGGCCATTGTGTAGCTTGCAGAATTATATTATTGTATAACAATATTACGCAGCATACACGCAGACACAAATTGTGAATACCAATAATTTGTCCTGCTTTCCTTAGCACATTTGGCAAAGTTTCCATTAATATGCAAGGGATATTATGCCTGATTCCCTAAACAGGCATAATATATACGCGCTGCACAGTTAAAATGTCAGTCACAAGATTAGAGGCCTCATCCTTTGTAAAGACGCAAATGAACAACCTGTAGATATGAAACCATTAGGTACAAAACAGACTTCTCCAAATCAGAAGCAGAGGAATGTTTTTGGTTGATGAAAGCCATTAAAATTGAAACCTTGGAATCAATAGGTATGACATTATCAATCTGAACAAGTTCCAGTTTCAATAACCACATTCCCCACAGAGGTAATTAAAAAAAATAAGTAAATAAAATATCACTCTGGTGGCTACAACTCTCAGAATTGCTCATCTAGAGGGATTTTGGAAGTTGCAGTCCAAAAAGAAACATATATAAGCTCTGTCAAGAATATGAATCTAATACTGTATATTCCTTTCCATTCCTAGTTTTGTATTGACTTTTGATACTTACTGTGACGATGAAAGTGACATTATACTCAAAAGGTTGATTGATTTATTGATTGATGGATTAATAAATGTGTCTCTTACTTTTTATGCCACAACATGCACAAAGCAATGTAAAAAAGCAGATAAAACAAAATTTTGTTTGCTAGCCGATGCATAACTATACATGATTGAAATAGGTTAGTAATGGCTTGGGACTAATAACTATTTGAAAATTGCTCCCTGTTTTATAGTCTTCAGCCTCGAAAATATAAGATGGGTCATGCATTAATAAGCATGCGTCTTTGTATTTATCTCTTATACACTTGGCTTTATATTTCCAAAATTAGCATTTTCTCTGCTGAAGATGATAGCTGTATGTTTTGCTTTGGGGAGTCGGATGCTGTAGCTGAGCCCCAAACAAGCCCCAAATCTTGTTACTTAGATGACATTCATTAAGATTGCTGAGTGGTGAGATGACAAGATAAAGAGGAGGCATCCATACCCATGAAAGTATGGTGCATCATGTTACTCGCAGCTTCTGTGTTAAGGGGCAGTGAATACATTCCAGGATAAATCTTCACAGTCAGGTATTGATCCACTGCCAAGACTCTACCTCTGGAAGGCAATCATACTTGACCCATGGTGATGACATTCCAGGATTTTTGCCTGCTCTTTAAAGGAACTATCCATATTCATCTAAGAAATTTGGCATCTCAAGAGAAATTATCTGGGTATAATCCAGAGTATAACACTCTCGAGCTCCCTAAATTCACCATAGCAGCACTAGATATACCCGAGGAAGAGCCCTGATTCTGTTTTGTAGTCCAGAGAGTTGCACTGACAGCACATCAGCACAGGTATCCTTTCCTGGCATGGGTCTCTTCCACCATTTCACCACCCAGGAACAGGGTGCCCAACTATTTGATGAATGAAGAAGGTCACCCTCATGGATCACATTGCTAAGTGTCCTATTGGGACATCACCAGAAGCAACATCACCAGTAAGCCTCTGCCAAGGTACTATTTTTGTCAGACAAGACAGCTATGGGTGTTTTTGACATGTGGACACTGGATCATCCCAAATCCAACCTGATCCAGCTGTTCAGACATCAAAAATAACAGGGGTCACCCCAGAGTTTTTTCAAAGCTCTAGAGTAGCATAAATCTTAGGATGGAATAAAGGCCAGAGAAAGCAGCTATGCTGTGGGACTGCTGTACCTAGTCTGAATTCATCACAGCAAGATTGAGGTGAGTGCAAGTCTTTTCTCCTGTGTACATGAGGTGTCATATAGATTCACCACTCCAATGCTATGGGAGCAACCAGCCATGATCACTCCATGTGACTGGCTGCAACTGGCATTTAGTTTCTTAATTTACTTTTACGGAGTCTGCTGCTTTTCTTTATTTCAATTATTCTTGACTTGTTTGGGATGATTTAAATAGTTTTGGTTTCTCTGGCTACTGAATACCTCGGGACAATCTTGGATGTTAACATGCACAGTGGTAGCCTTGAGAGCTTGAAAGGGTAAAGTCTCCCCAAGGTTCCTCTTACTTTAAGCAATTATCATCATCATCAGTATTTTTAAGCTGGCAAAACAAAAATCCAGAGCCAGTCTCTCATATAGTCTGTGTGTTGTGAGTACGTTAAAAAACCCACTGAGCCAAAACACACCAAATTTGGCAACAAAATGTCTCACAGTGCAAAGTATGACCAATAATATTTTAAAGAACTAAAAAGAACTAAAAAGAAATTACAAATTCTAAAAAATGAGATGTCACTGGGGGGTGGGTGTTGTGCGCAAACACACAAGAAAGCTCCTCCATCGTCTCGTGGTGGAGCCTGTGCCGGCAACAGCTTCTAGGCTGCCTGGAGCCAGCCTCAGCTCCTCGCAGTTGTCCTGGAGAGGAAAGGCATGCACCAGCCTGAGCAACGGAGGTGGAGGAAGGGGGCCTCTTCTTACTCCTTCTCCCTTGCTCAAGACATCTAAAGGAGTAGAGATTGGGAATCAGTATGCCGGAGGAGAAAGAGGAGGAGGAAGTCCAATTTAGCAGCAGGAAGGAAGGGAAGGGAAGGGAATGGAAGGGAAGGGAAGGGAAAGGGACTAACATTTGAATTCTCTGCCATTCAAATTGTAGTTCAAACTCTTTCCCTTTCCTCTTTCATCTCCTTTCTTCCTTCTATCCCTTCCTCCTCTCTACTTCATCCTTCTCTCCCTCCCTTCTCTCTTCCCCATTTCCTCCCTTCATGCCTTCCCTTCTTCCTCTCCTCCCTCCCTCCTTCCCTCTTACCTTCTCTCTTTCCTCCTTCTTTTCCTCCCTCCCTTCTTCCTCTCTCTTCAGCTCTAGCCTCGGGTGCCGTCATCATGGGGCTCCAGTAAGCCCTGTCCCTAATGAAGCAGAGTGTGCCAGGGAGGAAGGGGTGAGCCAAGTTCAGACTCCTCATAGATTGCAGGTGAGCTGTAAATCCAAGCAACTCCCAAATGTCAAGGTCTTTTTTCTCTATTTTCTCCTAACTCCACCAAAGTTCACATTTGGGCCAATTGAGTATTAATCCCAAATTTGCTCCAGATCCATCTTTGTTTGTGTTCATAGTGATCTCTTGATGAACAATTTCTCCTCCTCCTCATTAGGGATGGGGCTTACTGGAGCCCCATGATAATCTCTATTGTAGTCCTTACCTTTATCTTATCTTGCCCTTTACCTCTTTGTGATTAATAGCTAATAGTAAGTTTATTATCAAAGGCTTCTGTATCCTATTCAGTCTATCTTTAGATTCTCATTCTGCTTAATGAATGCTTAAGGCAATAACAGTTAAAAACTGACATAAAACCTGAAATTACAATATGACAGTGACCCAAAATTAGGAATCACTAATTAGGAATTCCTAAAAATCATGGGGTAGCATTAAGTATTAGAGTTCAACTGGAAAAAGGTTCAACTGAGCCGAATTGGATAGGATACAAATCAAAATAATAAATAAATAAAAATAAATAAAAATGCCATCTTAAGATGTTGAATACAACACAATGCAGCTGAAAATCTTGTTTTGTAATCATTCTAAACAAATTGACAGATCTCCAATTTGGTCAGACCCAGCACATGTGGCAGAGAAGGTTGGAAATATTACCTTTGGACTAGAATTCCCAGAAACTAAACACTGGTTTAAACATCAGTGTTTGGTTGACCAAATACCCTGCCTTCTAGTTGGTGGATTCAAAAGGGGGACTTTCCTATCCCTGCACAGCTGGGGGAGGAGAACAATTTGCCTCCTCCCTCGAACTCAAGAGAGAACGGTTCCAGTGGAACCTTCTAGCAAGAGAGCGTGGTCGGGTTGCAGAACGGCCAGCTCCCTTTTCCTCATTCCAGCCTGCATATTGACCCACCACACCTGCCCATCAACAGTATAATTATTGGTTGCCCATTGGGACTGGGTAGGAATTTTTTCCCTCCTATGTTCTAGGAGTGTTTTTTGCCTACCCTATACTGTTTCGGGGCTAGCTGGGATGGTGGAGTGATAAATAGGCATTAGCAGAAAATAGCTAGGGGAACCTTATAGTTGGTGTACACCTAAGACATCCCCTTCAGGGGTGAAGACCATTAATTAAAAACACTCACCTGAAGTCAATTGATGGGTGAGATGAAGTCAAATGGCCCTGAAATGGGAAGAGTCTGGTCTCAATAACTTTGAGGGAGACTTCTCACTCATTTCCTTTAGAGGCTGCCTGGGTTAAATCACCAGGGGACCCAGGTGTTTCGCCCTTACAAATTGATGTATAAGCCGGGTAGGAATTGCCACACCAAGTTCCAGACACCCTTGAGTTAGGTTTAGTACCAGTTTAAATAGATAATGATTAATAAAATTTGCCCAATTTGAACCCAAATATCTGTTGTATGATCTCTTTATTTCAGGGGTTGGCAGGCAAAAACTGCTGTTGAAAATAATTTGCTAGTATTAGAAGGGGAAGCAAATCTATTCTTTCTTTTTAATTCACCCTCTTGCTTTAGCTTCTCCAAGTTGAATAGAAGTTCATCCCTTCGAATTGGCAGTGAAAATTCTAATATTCTGTCATCCAACTTTTCAAATATCCCAGTTTTCCTCTCCTTCTGCCACTGTATCCTCAGCTTGCTTCAGTGCCTACAAACTGAGTTCAAAGTGATAAAGTAGTTTGCACTCAATTAACTCATATGGAGAGGTGGAAAAGAAAGGCACAAGCTTCTCCTTTCCAGTAGACCAGGTAGACTCGGGCAAAAGGAAACCATAGCAGCCTCTCCAATACTTGTGTATTCTGCCTTCATAAAAACGTTTACCATCCTGACCATATTCTGACATTTCATGGCTATATGTGTCCTGATTTTAATCTGAAAAAGGTTGGAAGGGATGCAGCTATGTTTGCTGTGGAGAAAGCTTGCCTCTTTTTTTCCTAATACTATAGCAAACCATTGGATATCAAACTAAGAAACATGAAGACCGGTTAAATGAGAATGATAATGAGATCCAACAATTAATTAATATGAAAATGAAAGCATTCCAAATATGGTAAAGAGACATCAACCATGCTGCTAAGAAAAAGATCTATGCTAGTGCAAAAGCTGAGGCCCAAAGAAGGACCAGAGAAATTAAAAATATCTGGTGGACACAAAAGGCTAAAAAAATCCAACTGGAAAGCCCTGGCCCTCGAATATTCTAACTCAGTGGTTCTCAACCTGTGGGTCTCCAGGTGCTTTGGCTGACAACTCCCAGAAATACCAGCTGTTAGGATTTCTGGGAGTTGAAGGTCAAAACATCTGGGGACCCACAGGTTGAGAACCACTGTTCCAACTGGAGGTCAGCTGTTACCAACAGTGCCATGGACTTCGAAGAGGCACGTATAGAGAGCAAAATGGAGAAACGTGCCAAGAGGAAGGCATGTCAATCAAGCCCTTGTCAGGACCACCTTTCACCTGAAAATGTATGTCCTTGGTGTGAAAGACCATGCGGATCCAGAATAGGTCTCTACAGTCACTTACGGAATCACTGCCAAAACTCTAGCCTTGGAAGTGATTGCCAATATACTACTGTATATAGCATCCCTCCACATTCACTGGGATTTGGGGCTTTTCCTTCTTGAGCCAGCTAACTTTTATTAACCATGTTCAGTTTTGAAATATATATCAAGATGATAGCTTGCAGATTTTCTAGGCCAGACATTTGAGCTCAACTTGACAACTGAAAGAAGAAGGAATGTAGGAAACTATGTAGCAAGTATGCCTGGTTTTCAAAAGTTATTTAACATGTAAAATATCTTTAATTGCTCTGGCACAATCAACAGGCTCCACTTTCATCCTCAGTCTGGATAAAATTACTTGTCCTGATGCTTCAGAATTAAAGACTCGCTGAAGGAACTGGACTCTAATAATCCTAGTGATGAGTTTTAAGGGTGGAGGGAGGTCCTCAGTTTGCCACAGCTTAAAAGTATTTTGTGTAACTACAGGCTTATCTTCAAAGAACAGATGTATGAACTATCATTTTTGATTAAAGTTATCCATTTTGAAATAGAATAAAAATGAATTTGTTCACTCCAGTTAGAATGATCTGTTTTAAATATATTTGCATATCACTTTCACTGCCCCAAACATTCCCTGCTTCTCTTTCCTCTTTTTCATGTAGCTTGGAACCTAGCCATGATTTCAGTTTGTGTTAGCAATTCCAGTTTGCAGAAGAAAGGAACAAGCAAGAGATCTGCATTTGCCATAGCAGTGTTACTCAAAATGGTTGTCTGTAGATCACTGTGATTTCACAAACCATCAGCCAGCCATCCAAAGAGTTTTCAGGATCCTCTGTGAATATGATGATAATATGGCACGAATATGATACCAGTTACTGTGGACAGTGGCATATAGCTTAAGAAGCATGGCCCTATAGTACAGAGCATGACTGTATTCAAGGAATTCCCTGACTTATTAGCCAATGCTTTATTTTTTCAGATGATCTTGGTTGATAATCACTTTAGTAAAACTACAACAAAAAATTAAATTAAAATTGAAAATAAAATTTTAATGGTGAAATCAGAAATATAGTCCCATACAAATTTTGGAACTGTAATCTGACATCTAAATTCAGATTTGAATTATATTGGCCATAAATGTAAATTATGGAGATTGGTGAGTCAATTGTGTCCCATAGGGAGAACAATTTTTTCTTCTCTCCCTTATCCTTTAGCAGAAAAGAAAAAGAGACACTATGGCATGATGGTACGTATCTGACATGGGATGCAGATTGAACCTCTGTTTCAACAACTTGCACAGAGTATTTTGATAAATATGTCAGACTTGCACACCCTCAAGTGAAGAAGAGGCATTTCCTTTGTCTAGCACACCAAGCCCATTTCTTTCACTCCCCATAACAAGCCTTTTGTAATTCAGCATATATTTTGCCAAAAATACAAAAAGTAAAACAAAACCCCAGAGGAAATAAGAACAGGAAAAGTGTCTGTATGCACAGCAGTTGGCCAATGAATAAACAGAAGACTGCAAAGCTTCTTACAAGTGATCTTTCCATCTTTGATCACTGCTGAAAATATGTGAACATAGCTGCTCAGAAAAACAATAAAGAGGAGTGGGTGGGAAGGATAAGACGAGAGGAAGTCACTTTCCCTTAGATAGCTGTATATGCATGAAATTCATTGTCTTTATACCACCAGCATTATAAATATCATACAAAGAGCCTCTGCTTCGAAAAATTCCCAGTGCGATCCCTGGTATTTTCACTTAAAAAGAAAAAATGCAGGCATAGTCATATTGACCAAATTTCACAATCTGTGTTGTAGTGATGCCTTTATTGGACCAGTCAAAGATGCACAAAATTCCTTGTGCTGTCAACATTCACAGGTCTTTTCATCAAGCAAAGACAATAACAAGCATACAAGGGAAGAATCACTTGAGGGGGGAAAAACTATCTGAGACCCCTGAGACCTGCTAATTGGGTAAATATTAAATAACGCTATGTTATTGTGAGTTTTCTGGGCTCTATGGCTATGTTCAGGCCCGGATCAGGTGCTTTTGTCGTCCAAGACCAAAGGGTCTGCCTCTGCCCCTCCCCGCCCTCGGCTCTGCCCCTCCCTGCCCCGGCTCTGTTCCTCCCCGCCCCTGGCTCCGCCCCTCTCCCTTGCCGGATTGAAAGAAGGAGGGCGGGGGGAGGAGTTGAAAGAGGTGCCCTCCCGCCGCGCGTCCTGCGCACCGCCCACCCCTTTTCGGCGGGGCTGGCACGACACAAGGGAGGAGGGGCGGCGGTGCGGTTTCCCTCCGCCTCCTCCCTGGCATGGCGTTGCCAGGCAGGAAGGAGGAGGCAGAGGGAAGCCGCGCTGCCGCCCCTCCTCCCTTGGTGGCGTGACAATGCAAGGGAGGAGGGGTGGCGACGCGGGTTCTCTCTGCCTCCTCCTCCCCCTGCCTGGCGAGGCCACGCCCGGGAGGAGGCAGAGGGAAGCCGCGCTGCCGCCCCTCCTCCCTTGCGTCGTCACGTGTCACGATGCACGGACTTGACCGGCCCCTTAATCACACACACACAGAGACGGACTGAAGGCTAACTACTTTATTGAATATAAAAAACAGTCCAAAGAGTAAATTGTCCATAGAATGATAAAGCAATCCAAAAGGCTTGAAGCAATCAATGTCCAAAACAGCTTGGCAAAATGATCCAAAGCACAATGCGGATCAAGAAACAAGGCAAGGCAGATGCAAGGCAAGACTTGATGACCACTAGCTAACTTCGCTCCGTGGACTCACTTCGCTTCACGCCTACTCAGATGAGACGTGGCCGAAGCACTGGGGATGCGTTCCCACGCCTGTTCTACTTAATCGTTCGGCCGAGGTCCCCGACGCTCTAGGCCCCGTCGTCTCCAGTCTCTACTGATGAACCTCGGCCTGTCTAGGCTGCGGTGCCATCCCCTTCTCCCAGACTCAATGCTACTTCGCCTATCAAAGGTTCGACCTTGTCTCTCAGCAGCTGGGTCACTATCTACATGAGAGCTCTCCTCCCTAGAATCTTCCCAGGCGCTTTCATCCATGTTTTCACTCAGAAGCTCCTGTGACCCTCTCCCCCCGGGTGCTCATAACTCCCATTATCGCTGTCTTCCATTTGCACCTGGTTATCTATGTCTACGTCAGGGCCAAAACACAGTTCTTCCCATGCCAAACTTTCTGTGGGCGAAGGAGGCCCACTGATGGGAAACTGTCCTTCCCACCCTTCCAAATCCTCTTCTGAATCTGTCTCTGCAGCTGCAGGCCCCAATGCCAATGGAACCCCGGGTCCTAGCCCCTGCTCTCCAGGCACAAACGAGAACTGCTGTGCTACACTATCCCCCCCCCCTCAGGGCCCCTCCGAGGCCGCCCGCGAGGCTTGGGTTTGTCAGGGTACTTGCGGTGAAACCGAGCAACAATGTCCGGGGCGTGGACATCTCGAGCCGGCGTCCAGAAACGCTCTTCCGGCCCGAAACCTTTCCAGTCAATCAAATACTCCAGCTTCCGGTATCGGATACGCGCATCCAGGATGTCCTGCACCTCGAACTCCTCCTCCCCGTCCCGCATCACAGGGGAGGGGGCGGCTGCGTCACATCAGGCCGCACCCCCTTAGCCGGGCGAAGCAAGGAACGGTGAAACACAGGGTGGATCTTCATGGCCGCGGGGAGTTGTAGTTTGAAGGAAACAGGCCCCACCTTCTCCAGCACTGTGTAAGGGCCCAAAATCTCGCATTCAACTTGCGGCTGGGCCTCTGCGTGGGAAGATTCTTGGTAGACAGCCATACTATATCCCCCACCAGGATCTCAGGACCCTCCTGGCGGCGCCGATCAGCCATCCGCTTGTAATCCGCCTTAGCCTGGTCCAATTGAGTACGTAGCAAGTCTTGGAGCGCCGTGAGCTCACGAAGCCAATCCTCCGCCGCCGGCAGTTCCCCCGACGGGTCCACCGGAGGGTAGAAACGAGGATGGTGTCCATAGTTAGCAAAGAAAGGAGTCTCTTTGATGGATTCCTGCGTCACATTGTTGTAGGCAAACTCCACCACAGACAACAAGGACGCCCAGTTGTTTTGCTGATAGTTGACATAGCACCGCAGATACTGTTCCAAGGTGGCATTAACCCTTTCGGTTTGCCCATCGGACTGGGGGTGATGGGCCGTGGACATCCGGACGTCAATCCCCAGCAGCTTCTGGACAGCCTTCCAGAACTGGGAAGTGAATTGGGTGCCGCGGTCCGTCACCAAACTCTGTGGAAGTCCATGGAGTCGAAACACATGTTGCACAAACATATCAGCAGTCTCCTTGGCGGTAGGCACCCCCACACAGGGAATGAAATGTCCCATCTTGGTGAAACAGTCCACCACGACCAGGATCATGGTGAAACCCTTGGACTTGGGCAGGTCGGTGATGAAATCGGCCGAAATCATCTTCCAGGGAGCAGAAGGGGTCGGGAGCGGCTGGAGCAAACCGGCCGGCTTGCCCCCCTGGTTCTTTGCCCGCTGGCACACAGGGCAAGAGCCCACATAGTCCTCCACATCCCTTCGCACTTTAAGCCACCAGAACTCCCGTAGGACCAACTGAAGGGTCTTGAACAGCCCAAAATGACCTGCGGCCCGGCTATCATGGCAAAGTGTGAGAATGTCCTCCCGCTCGGGCCCAGGGGAAACATAGACAGAGTCGCGGTGATAGAGCACCCCGTTCTTTACCTGGAAAGGGGCTTGCACCCCCTTGGTCAGCTGCTCTTGCACCCAAGGGTCGGACCGTTGGCGCGCCTGGACCCGGTCACTCAGAGGTCTCTTGTCCCCCGGGGCCGGCGGGGCCACTGGAGGGTTCACAGGGGCCGCCCGAGCAGCCGCAAAGTTCTCCGCTTTCAGCAGACTGGCCTCGGAAACTCCCTCTCCGCCACGAACATACTCCGGCTTCCGGGACAAAGCGTCGGCTTGCTTGGTCTGTTTGGGAGTCACATAGTGGATGCGGAAATTGAACCGCTCAAAGAACAGGGGCCATCGCTGTTGCCTCTGGTTCAATTTGCGCTGGGTCTTCAAGTGCTCCAAATTCCTGTGGTCAGTGTGAACTTCCACCGGGAATTTAGCCCCTTCCAGCAGATGTCTCCACACTTCAAAAGCAACCTTGATGGCCAGGAGCTCCTTCTCCCAAATGGTATAGTTCTTTTCTGGAGCCGTCAGCTGCCGGGAGTAGTAGGCACAGGGCAACAAGTCCGTCCCCTGCGGCTGTAGCAGGATCGCACCCACGGCCACATCCGAAGCGTCGGCCTGCACGATGAAAGGGGTGCGGGGGTTGGGATGCTGCAGAAGCGGCTGGGTGGTGAACAGCTGCTTTAACTTGCGGAATCCCACGTCCGCCTCCGGTGTCCACCGGAACGGCACCTTTCCCCGCAGGCACTGGGTGATAGGATCAGCCCACTTGGCAAAGTCAGGAATGAACTTTCTATAGTAGTTGGCAAAGCCCAGAAATCTTTGAATGTCTTTTTTGCTGGCCAGAGCTGTCCAGTCAGCCACAGCTTGGACCTTGGTGTCATCCATGGCAATGCCCGTAGGGGAGATGCGATAACCCAGAAAGTCGACCTCACGCAGATCAAAAGCACATTTCTCCAGCTTAGCATAGAGCCCGTGGGCCCTCAGTCTCTGGAGCACTTCCTTGACATGGCGGTCATGGGTCGCCTGATCCGGAGAGAAAATCAGCAGGTCGTCCAGGTAGACTGCCAGATAACGATCGAGCAGGTCTCGGAAAATGTCATTCATGAAATGTTGGAAACAGGCTGGGGCATTGCACAAACCGAATCCCATCACCAGGTATTCGAAACTTCCCCACTTGGTCTGGAAGGCCGTCTTCCATTCGTCGCCCTGACGAATCCGCACAAGGTTGTAAGCCCCCCTCAAGTCCAGTTTAGTGAACACTTTGGCTCCCCGCATCTGCTCCAACAGCTGGGGGATCAGGGGTAGGGGGTAGCGATTCCGAATCGTGATCTTGTTGAGCTCCCGGTAGTCATTACAGAGGCGCAGTTCCCCGATTTCTTCTTGACGAAAGAATGGGCGCCCGGGCCGGGACTGAGAAGGCCGAATGAAGCCCTTCCGCAGATTGTCATCCAGGAACTCTCGGAGAGCCTGTTGCTCTGGTTCCGAGAGAGGGTAGAGTCTCCCCCGCGGGATAGGGGCTCCAGGTTCCAATTCAATGGCACAATCATAGGGCCGGTGCGGAGGCAGGCGTTCCGCCTCCTTCTCGCTGAATACATCCCAAAATCCGGCATACTTCTTGGGCAGTGTGGCAACGTTTTCCACCTCTTGAGCCTGGCAAGCCCGGGCCGTCATGCAGTGGCTCTGACAGTGGTCGGAAGAAAAAATTAGCTGTCTCTTGGCCCAGGAAATCTGGGGATCATGAAGTGCGAGCCACACAATGCCCAGAACAATGGGAAAATCTGGCAACTTGGTCACAAGGAAAGAAATGTCCTCTTTGTGGGAGCTGGTCCACATCTTGGTAGGGGCTGTATATTGAGTCACTGCCCCCGTCTTTAGGGTTCTCCCATCAATAGTCTGTACACCCTTGGGCTCTTGAAGATCCAGAAATTGTAATCCAGCAGACTTGGCATAGTCTGCATCGATGAAGTTGTTGGTGGCCCCCGAGTCGATCATGGCATGAACCATCATCGGCCCCTTCTCGGGCGACCATAGGCTGACCATTACAAGGAACAATTGTCCAGTCTTGGGTTCAGGGGGGAGGTTAGCGACGGCAGCCGAGTGAGCGAACCCTCTTACACCCGGCTGGCCCCTTCCCCCGTCGCCTGGATGGCTTCCTCGGCCTCCAGGGCCCCTCCAAGGGCGGCTGAGGCCCGAGGAGTCTTTCCACACGGCGTCTGGGGCATTCTCTGGAAAAATGTCCAGCCCCTCCGCAATACCAACACAAGTTGAGACGCTGACGGCGTGCTTTTTCCGCCTGGTCCACCTTGGGTCGCACCGTCCCCAGCTGCATTGGCTCCGGCTCATCCAAGGACGCAGGGGCCGGAGCAAACTGTCGGGGCAAGAACTGCCCGGCCCCCGACTCCACGCCGCCGGCTTCTCCACCACACCTTTGTCCCAACGCCTCCAGGTTTGCAACCCCGCTTCCACACGTAGGCTCAGGGTGATTGCCGCCTCCAGATCGGGTGAACATGTTTCAGCATCTCCTGTTGCATTTCCGATGACAGTCCCTTGATGTATTGGTAACGGAGGGCCGAGGGGTTCCAATCCACCTGGGCAGCCAACACTAGAAACCGGGAAATGTACTGAGACAAGGACATGCCCCCCGTGGACAGCCGATCCAAATCTCGTTCGGCTAACTCCGCATTCACTGGTGCTCCCCAAGTCGCCTTGATGGCATCCAGAAAAGCTCTCAACGTGTTCATATGGGGGGATTGGGACCGAAGCAACATAGTGGCCCACGTGGCCGCCGTTCCCTCCAACAGGTTATAGACAAACCCCACTTTGGCTCGGTCGTTGGCAAACTCATTTGGCCGCAACTCCAGGTATATTTCCACTTGGCCGAGAAACACCTCGACTAGAGCTGGGTTGCCTCCAAAACGTGCCAGCGCGGACACCCCAGGGTGTCGGCCGGCCCTGGCCCGGAGCTCCCCCAGTTCTTGTTGCATCTCCGCCACTTGGGCATCCGACAGGTTGGCCATGGCGACAACGGTCTTTGCGCGCTTCTTGCGGCGTCCCATGATGTGATAAGGGGTTCTTGGAGTGCTTCGGCCAACTGTCACGATGCACGGACTTGACCGGCCCCTTAATCACACACACAGAGACGGACTGAAGGCTAACTACTTTATTGAATATAAAAACAGTCCAAAGAGTAAATTGTCCATAGAATGATAAAGCAATCCAAAAGGCTTTTTTTAAAATGGATTTTTATTGGATTTTCAGTGGTACAAGACCAGAATATGAGGCGGGAGGGAGGGTGGGTGGTGATGCTGGATGGGAACGTGTAGGGAAGGGGTATTTTTGACTTCCCGAGCGATACACAAGAGCGAGCATGTTTCTCAGATCTCAAAATTATACAAGGATATATAAAGCTAACTAGTTGTAAAGTGTACATTCTACTGTTAATTTATCCTTAAAGGTCATTTAAGTCTATGATCCAGCTGAATTTCCCCTTTTGCATATAACTTTTGAAGCATGACCAATCCGTTTTGAACTTCCTATTATTTTGATTTTGGGTAATGGCTTCCATCTGGATCAGGTCTAAGGTCTTCAGGATCCATTCATCTGTTTCCGGGATGGTGTCCTTCTTCCAGTGGCGTGCTAGAACTATCCTGCTACAGGCACTAAGTGTGAAAAATATTCTTTCCTGATTTTTATTGAGGATTGGATTGGATAGTCCTAAAAGGTAGTGTTGCGGGTCCATGGGGAATCTTATCTTTAATATCTGTTCTATTTCTTTGTGGATTGCTGTCCAATATTTGAGGACGGTTTTACACCTCCACCATTGGTGTATGTAAGTTCCTGTTTCCCTTCTGCATTTCCAGCAGACATTGGAGCTGTTTTTGTTAAATTTTGCAAGTCTCGCTGGGTATAAATGCCACCGATACTGCATCTTCAGCCAGTTTTCTGTAACATCAATGGAAACGTTATATTTTAGTTTTTCCCTCCATACTTCCTCCCATTGTCTTGCCAGTATCGAGTGGCCCAGATCTTGGGCCCATTTTGTATGGCAGCTTTTAATTTGTTCATCTGCCGTTTCCCATCTTAGCAGTTGTTTGTAAAGGGTGCTAATATTTTTCTTGCTGTTTTTGATAAGCTGCTCCCAAAAACCTTCGGGCATGAATCCAGTGGTTTTTCTATCTGCTTTAAAGCTTTGGAATATCTGATGGTATTGGAACCAAGATACGTTGTGCCCCTCTTCCTTTAGCTCCTTTAGCGGGGGGAGGAGTTGAAAGAGGTGCCCTCCCGCCGCGCGTCCTGCGCACCGCCCACCCCTTTTCGGCGGGGCTGGCACGACACAAGGGAGGAGGGGCGGCAGTGCGGTTTCCCTCCGCCTCCTCCCTGGCATGGCGTTGCCAGGCAGGCAGGAGGAGGCAGAGAGAACCCGCGCCACCACCCCTCCTCCCTTGGTGGCGTGACAATGCAAGGGAGGAAGGGTGGTGGCGCGGGTTCTCTCCGCCTCCTCCTCCCTGCCTGGCGAGGCCACGCCAGGGAGGAGGCAGAGGGAAGCCGCGCTGCCGCCCCTCCTCCCTTGCGTCGTCACGTGTCACGATGCACGGACTTGACCGGCCCCTTAATCACACACACAGAGACGGACTGAAGGCTAACTACTTTATTGAATATAAAAACAGTCCAAAGAGTAAATTGTCCATAGAATGATAAAGCAATCCAAAAGGCTTGAAGCAATCAATGTCCAAAACAGCTTGGCAAAATGATCCAAAGGCTTGGCAAGGCTCCGCGCACAATGCGGATCAAGAAACAAGGCAAGGCAGATGCAAGGCAAGACTTGATGACCACTAGCTAACTTCGCTCCGTGGACTCACTTCGCTTCACGCCTACTCAGATGAGACGTGGCGAAGCACTGGGGATGCGTTCCCACGCCTGTTCTACTTAATCGTTCGGCCGAGGTCCCCGGCGCTCTAGGCCCCGTCGTCTCCAGTCTCTACTGACGGACCTCGGCCTGTCTAGGCTGCGGTGCCATCCCCTTCTCCCAGACTGAATGCTACTTCGCCTATCAAAGGTTCGACCTTGTCTCTCAGCAGCTGGGTCACTATCTACATGAGAGCTCTCCTCCCTAGAATCTTCCCAGGCGCTTTCATCCATGTTTTCACTCAGAAGCTCCTGTGACCCTCTTCCCCCCGGGTGCTCATAACTCCCATTATCGCTGTCTTCCATTTGCACCTGGTTATCTATGTCTACGTCAGGGCCAAAACACAGTTCTTCCCATGCCAAACTTGTTAAGATTAAAATTCTCTGCAGCGGATGTTTGATGTTGTGAAGCTTAGATAAACCAGGACGCTGAGTCGGGAGTTCAAAATAAAACAATTCTTTACTCACAAAACAAATCCATTTCACTTCTCAGCACAATCTCTTCGAGAGCACCACCCAAGGTTAGATAACAAAGCTTTATACTAAACGCTGAGGGAAGTTTAGGCCAGGTGTCCTTCGTCACTTCCCACTCTACATAACACTTAAAGATATACATACACAAATTAACATTTAATTACTATGGTACATTCTATCAATTCTAACAATTCCCCTCTTAAATGTTAATTTTTCATTCTACACTGTTAATGTATTCTTTAACTTTTACATCCAGTATTCATATATCACATATACACATATATATTTTTCTGGATTACTTCATCACAAACATAATCACTTCCTGCAGAACCTTTTAACTTTAAGATATCACTTCATTCACAATATAGACGCACCACACATCCCATACTGTACATTTTTAAACACAATACACATTTTTTTTAACTCATAGACTGTGACACAATCATCAGTGTCAATCATCTCCACAAGGAACTCTATGGAATTTTCCTGGTTGTGATAAAAAAGGCTCTAACATATTTTTTCTTCTTTCACCTCCTGCTTAACTGCTCTAGATGTAACTTTTTCTTGTGATGTAGGTGTCTTTACCTTTTGTGTACCTGTCTGTCTTCTTTCAGGTGTACTGCAACTCTCTTTCTTTCCTTCACTCTGTGAGGATGATACAAACTTAGACCTCACTATCTGTTGTTTCTGACTCTCAACACTAGATGGACTCTCCCCTCCTTTGAGTGTCCCACTACATTTTCTTCTGGAATCCCATGTAGGTTTTCAGTATTTGAATGAATTTCATTCCAGTCTTCCATTTTGCTGAAATATGCTAGTTTTGAGAACTTCACTGTGTTTGGGCTATCCAATAACCTATAACAACCATTTCTTGCATATCCTACGAACTTCACCTCTTTATGTTTTATTTTCTTGTTGGTTCTTTCTTTTGCTGACAAAACCATCTTTGCCTTTTGACCAAACACTTTGAGATATTTGTAACAAGGGACGCGATGATACATTTTTCTAAAAGGAATGTCTTGTATGCATTGATCCCACAACCTATTCATAAGGTAATTGCTAGTATTTAGGATTTCCGTCCAATACACTTGTGAGAACTTGCTGTCTTTTAGAATGCATTTCTCCATTTCCCTCAATGCTTGCATTTTCTTCAATGCTACACTCTCTTCTCCCTTTAACTCTTCAATGTTAACACATTCTACATTTCTATTCCTTAGCACTTGTTTTAGCTCTGCACCACAGATTTCCATTCCTTTATCAAAAAACAATATACCCAATGTCACTCCATATCCATTTTCAATCAAGTTCAACCAGCTTGTTAATTTTTCTTTTGCTTCAGACAGGTCATCAAAAAAATACACATATGAAAATAGGCTCAAACGTTCTACAAAGAGCATTGCGTATTGTGAACCACCAACACTTTTCTCAAAAGGACCTTCTATACAAACATGTGCTGCATCAAACAAATTGGTTACTTTTATCTTTGATCTTTTGTTGTAATTTAGAGGCACAGTTTTCACTTTATCGCAAATTGCGCATTGCAAATCACAAAAGCACTGTTCCATTTTATATTCAGGGCATAACTCTAATGTCTTCTTCAAAACTTCCATACTAGCATGCCCCATTACTCTGTGGAACAAATGTAAGCATCTGTCATGCTGAATTGTACTACCAACACACATAACCTCCACATTGTCTTCTACACAAAAACCGTTGACCTTTTCAAACATTTCATACATTTTATTACGTTTTACACCCTTGCCAACTAGTTTTCCTTCCCTGTTGTAAATGTAACAGTATATTCCCTTGAATGACACTCTGTACTGTTGTTCTGTTAACTCAGCTACACTCAACAAATTAGACTTCATTTCTGGAACAAAAAAAAACCTTTTGCCAGTACATTTTTAAACAAGAAATATAACAAGTTCCAAATTTGTTAAACAGTTGTACTGCGTTATTTGCAAGAGATAATGATGATCCATATAAAGTCTTCACATTTCTCAAATTCTCCAAATCATTAGTGATATGATGAGTTGCTCCAGAGTCTAAAATCCATCTACTGCTTCTACTGGAGTTACTTCCCACTGCAGCAACTCTTACTCTAGGTTGACTTGAAGATCCATCATCACGTTCTCTTCTCCTTCTTCCTCCAGACACCTCCATCTTGGCCTTGCATTCCCGGGCCAGGTGTCCAATGTTTTTACAAATATGGCACCTTCTTGCTGTGCTTCTCTTAACCTTGCAATCTCGAGCCAGGTGTTCCCTTGAATTGCAGATAAAACACCTCCTTGCCGCAGACACACACACATTGGCAAATACTGGCTCCATGTCTCTCAGCCTTGGCTTGGGCGACTCCTCCTCAAGCTGGCATGCTCCTTGCTGCTCCTTCAAGGACAGGTTCTGCTTCCCTCGGCCTGGTGATTCTGGCATCTTTCTGTATGCTCCTCAGGCTCCATTTCTCTCAGCTGCTCCTTGCATCTGTCTGTCTCTCTCAACGGCTCTATCTGGCAATGCCTTTCCTCTGCATGCTCCACAAGTTGGCAGCCAATCTTCATATTCTTAGTCTGCTTCTCCTCAGGCCTAAGGACATGTACTGCTCCTTCTAGCCTTGGCATCTCCTCCTCAAGCCTGCATGCTCCTTGCTGCTTCTTCAATGGATCCACATCAGCCTGGCAACTCTGGCAACATTCTGCTTTCCCCTCAGGCTGGCAACCATTGTCCACATCTTTCTGCACAAACACTCTTTCCATTACATCCAAAATGCTCCTGCATATTGCAATGGCATTGTGCAATTTCTCCTTTGTCAGTAGGCACTTCACACACTGGACAAAGTTATCAATTTGCAGCTCACCTCTGGCTTGTAGGTTTTCCATGCTCTCACTCAGAAGATCTCCTTTTCTCGGATTCACAGCCCAGCCTCTGTAGTTCAACACAATTTACTCACAGCAGACTTCTGGCAATCTTCTTCCCATCAAGGCTCATCATGTATTTATGGCTGTTCTCTATTTAGTGAGTGGATCGTACCCAGTCAGTTTCCCCTTTGGAAGATCTTCGGTTGCACCCGAAATTCAGCCCAGCTATTTTCCTATAGCCTCCGGCAATCTCCCCTCTGATCTGGCTACTCACAAGACTCAGTGGCTTTATGGCTTCACACCCAGTACCATAAAACTTCAGGATCCCAGCACGCCCCGCTGTGCAGATATCACTGCTTCTTCTGTGTAAACACACCGTCTCCCAGCAGTAAAAAACTCTTCTGCAGCAGCTCCGATACAGCCTTGCGTCCTTTCCAAAAACTTTAAGCTTCAAAACAAACTTAATCAAACTTTCTCCTTGGCAGAGGGCCCATAACCAATGTTAAGATTAAAATTCTCTGCAGCGGATGTTTGATGTTGTGAAGCTTAGATAAACCAGGACGCTGAGTCGGGAGTTCAAAATAAAACAATTCTTTACTCACAAAACAAATCCACTTCACTTCTCAGCACAATCTCTTCGAGAGCACCACCCAAGGTTAGATAACAAAGCTTTATACTAAACGCTGAGGGAAGTTTAGGCCAGGTGTCCTTCGTCACTTCCCACTCTACATAACACTTAAAGATATACATACACAAATTAACATTTAATTACTATGGTACATTCTATCAATTCTAACAAAACTTTCTGTGGGCGAAGGAGGCCCACTGATGGGAAACTGTCCTTCCCACCCTTCCAAATCCTCTTCTGAATCTGTCTCTGCAGCTGCAGGCCCCAATGCCAATGGAACCCCGGGTCCTAGCCCCTGCTCTCCAGGCACAATCGAGAACTGCTGTGCTACATCACGTCACGCAAGGGAGGAAGGGTGGTGGCACAGGTTCTCACCGCCCCTCCCCGCCCCCAGCTCCATCCCTCCCCGCCCGCGCGAGGAGGAGGAGGAAAAAGCCCCACCACCGGAGCCAATGCGGGGCCTCCCCACAGCTGCTCCTCCCTCCCTCCCTCCGCCACCATGCCGGCCTGAGAAGCGGCCGAAATCGCCCTTTTTAGGCCGGCTTTAGGAGGGAGGGAGGATCGGCTCTGCGCCGGTGAGGAGGCGGGGCGGAGCCAGAGGTGAGGAGGAGCGGAGTCAGGGGTGGAGCCGATCCTCCCTCCCTCCTAAAGCAGAGCCGAGGGGAGCAGAGCAAAGGGAGGGGGCGGCCGCGCATGCGCCCTTTATTTTTTTAATTGGGGGGGGGTTAATTTTTTGGGTGGTCCGGATCTGCAGCCCCCCCAAAAGTGCCGCCCGAGGCCATGGCCTAGGATGGCCTTATGGGTAATCCGGGCCTGGCTATGTTCCAGAAGCATTTTCTCCTGATGTCAGAAGAGAATGCTTTTGGAACATGGCCATAAGGCCTGGAAAACTCACAGTAACCAAGTAATTCCGGCCATGAAATCCTTTGACAACACAATGCAGAGTTAACTGAACAAACATACAGTATATGGCAGCATAAATAATTATTTATTTACAGGCTGAGTCTCCCTTATTAAAAAAATATACATACTTTTTGCCACCAGCCACCCACTTCTGCCTTTGGAGAAAGAGGACTACTTATACATCCAGCATCCACTTAGGTTTTCCTCAAGGAGCTCTAATAGGGAATGAGAAGAGAAGGAAGTGGGAAGTGACACAAGGCCCTTGAAAAAAGCAGATGTCTTTCTGCTAGATGTTGACCATAGAATCATACTGGAAGACCTATAAATGCCCAGAGAAGTGTTGCCTCTGATTAAAAAATAGCATTCACATCCTTTTAATACAACATTGCGGTAATCCACAAATAATAGAATAGATGAGTGCTTGACCCACAAATCTGGAAGGACAACTATTTGTTGCTGTTTATTTGTTCAGTTGCTTCCGACTCTTCGTGACCACATGGACCAGCCCATGCCAGAGCTCCCTGTCAGCCGTCACCAACCCCAGCTCCTTCAAGGTCAAGCCAGTCACTTCAAGGATACCATCCATCCATCTTGTCCTAGGATGGACCCTCTTTCTTTTTCCTTCCATTTTCCACAGCATCATTAGCTTCTCCAAACTTTCCTGTCTTCTCATTATGTGGCCAAAGTACTTCATCTTTGCCTGTAATATCCTTCCTCCAGTGAGTAGCCAGGCATTATTTCCTGGAGTATGGACTGGTTTGATCTTCTTGTGGTCCAAGGCATTCTCAGAATAGTTAAGTTTTAAATTGATTTTAATGTTATGGATAGTTTAATGATATTTTTAACTATTGTGTTTGGTCTATTTGTAAACTACATTTCTATTGTTGCAATCTTGAGCCCTAAGACTGGGAAACGATGAGATAATAATGATGGTCATGATAGGCCAGTGGTTCTCAACCTGTGGGTCCCTAGGTGTTTTGGCCTATAGTTAGAATTTCTGGGAGTTGAAGGCCAAAACATCCGAGGACCCACAGGTTGAGGACCACTGTGATAGGCTATTGTAGTTAGGAATCCTTGGAGCTGCCATTTAATAACATCTAGTGAGCCAAAGTTTCCCAATCCTGGTTTAGCTGAAGAAAGAAGTCAAAACATTACAGTGATAGAAACTAGAAAAGAAAGGGAGGGAGGAGAAGGATGAGTCCTGGATACGAAATAGCTAGTGAACTGGAAAAAGTAGTGGGTGGAATGTTACAATCAAAAGAAGGAGGAGATAATGAGGAGTGAATAACAGAAATTTTATCAATAAAATGTTGGGCAAAATAGGTTGATGAACAATTGTGAGCGAATGCAGCAAATTGATACTAAAGAATAGAAGAGGAAGGTTGGATAAAATGAGAGAAAATTGCTTCGAAGAAAATAGAGCAGATGAATAGGAGTAGGAGTACAGCATGAATTTCTAATGAAGGAAATCAAAGAATGAAATCTGTATCAGAAACAAAGGGAGAAAAGTGCTGCAAGAAAGGAGGCAGACAAGTCTAAGGAGGAGTAGGGTGAAGAAAAGTCGAACAAAGGGGAGCATCAAAATCTTTTAAAAAATGAATTGCAGCACAAAAAGTAGCAATGGGGAAACTTGGAGACTGAGAATCAAAGGTTGCGAAACAGGCTTAGAGAAATGAGGAACAGAGAACTGGTCCAGAATCAAAAGGAGGCTTGGAAACTAAGGCTGGTAGGCCAGGACTATCCCAAGCCCTGAGACCTCCACACCAAAACCTGAGACCTGTCCATTGGATTCAGAGGTCATATAAATCCCTATAGGAACACTGCGAGTATTTAGATGGTCCCTGTAGTTGATATAGCACAAGGGGGGCAGGGAGCCACGGAGCAACTACGATATGAAAGGAGCATTGTGGGATGGTGGTCATTTGGTCCCACCAGAAACACTAAAAACGGTGTGGGATGAAGTCGTTGGTGACTGTAATGAACACCATGGAATTCTCCACATTTGGTGGGTTAAAGGGTAGAAACCCCACATTGGGCCTCCGTGATTGGATTTCCAGAAGGGAATCCCCTCGCAATTGGTTGCAAGGGAGGAAAACCCCACTGTGCTTCATTATCCTCGCCATCTCTTCCTACATCCCATGCATCTTTAGGGATGTAAAGCATATTCATAAATATCCCCACCCTCTCTGCGAAAAAGTGTCCCCATGATTTCTTCTGAGGAACTGTTTTCTGTGCAAAATTTTCATGAAATGTATTCTTGTGCAGTCTGGCCATTTCCCAGGAAGATATGCACAGTGGCATTTTTGACAACAAAAACCCACAATCTAAATTATTTTTCATGCTAGACCCCACCCAGATCAAAACTACTGCAAAACACAACAGTTTCCTTCAACCAGCTCCTCAAACTCAGAATATGCCTTTAAAACCTGAAAAACAATGAAAGATACTGTTCAATAATAAAATTGGCAATCAGAAGCATAGAAATTGATGTGGAAAGGAACAGCTTCATTCTGTGAACGATAAATCAGACCTGAGGTCCACACACATAATGGTTTAAAGAGAGACACTGTAATGTAACTACAACTCATTTTCCTGAGGAAGTGTTGGTGCGAAAGGGGAAAGTTAGAAAGGAACAGAGGAAGGAAACGCTGAGGTGAACAATGAACCAAAATGGCCTTTATGTTTATTTACTGTAATCTGGAAAAAGAAAAATAGCTGACGTCAGGCCATGACAAACATAAATTATGAATGATCTGGTCAGTGTGGGGAGAGGAGGTGAATGACAGAATGTCTTTGTGACTTCCTCTTCCTGCACAGACACTAGCTAAGGTATACAGCTTCACATTGTGAGAAAGGATGTTGGAAACCTGTGTTTTAGTCTTGGTACAAGTCTGGCTTCAATGCATGCAATTAGAAAGGTTTTTTTGTCTCCCAAGCTCAGTTTACTGTTATTATGTAAAACTGGAATGATCCCACTGACCTTTCTTTCCCAAATGGAGGTTGTGGAGAGTTAATGACTACAGTGGCCACATGCACATTTTGCTGGAAATGTAAAATGTTTGCGCAGCAACGGCAGAAATAGGTGGCACAGATCAGGAGAGGCGAGAAACTTATATCAGGAAGTTCCTTCCAAAATCTTTTTTTTTTGCTGTTGCCTCTTTACTTCCCTTCTCAAAACACTTTTCCTAAGAAAGATTTGACTTAAACAATATACTGCTACTATAACTTCACCAAAACTTCTTCTTCCCCCTTTGTTCCCTTCTACTTGATCTTTGGAAAGTTTCTGCAATTGATGTCTTTGCTGTATGTCCTGCTGCAGAAAAATAGCTGAATGGATTTTTTGTGGATCCCCCTGTTCTCCAGCAACATGGAAATGGCCAAATTGAAGGGAAGCTGCATTATTTAAAAGGTGGTTTGGGTAGTATTTCATCATTGTGTTGTTGGTGAAAAATCCCAGCCTCTACAATGATCTAAAAAGGTGGGTTATGATAGCTCCCATAACTCACAAATTGCATGTCCCCTGTAGCAGCAAATCACTACAAACAAGATAGGTCCAACATCCAACCCTGCAATCTAAAAGGAAAGGAGACAGAGAAGGAAGAAGAGGCACAAAACCAAGCAACCTTTCAGGAAGACTAGTGGAATAGCCTTTCTTTCCATTTCATCCCTCCCTCTGCTGTAGTTTTCAAGAATGCAAAGCTCTGCTGAAAACCTTTTCTCTTACTTTCTCTTAAATAGAGCTGGGTGGGGACCTAGACAACATTGAATCTCCTTTGGGATTTAGTTCCAATTCCAGAGCCCCCAGTGGTGCAATGGCTTAAACCCTTGTGACGGCAGGACTGCTGACTGAAAGGTGGGCGGTTCGAATCCAGGGAGCGGTGTGAACTCCTATCTATCAGCTCCAGCTTCTCATGCGGGGACATGACAGAAGCTTCCCACAGGATGGTAAAACATCTGGTTATCCCCTGGGCAATGCCCTTGCAGATGGCCAATTCTCCCACACCAGAAGTGACTTGCAGTTTCTCAAGTCACTCCTGACACACACAAAAAAGTTCAAACCCTATCTTCAAAACAGATCCAATGTGGATGAAACCCTGGGCGCTTTACCCATTGCTTTACATTGCTTTACCCATATTCACATATTGCCACTGCCTTTAAACCAGGGGTGCTCACACTTTTCCAGCATGCGAGCTGCTTATAAAACAACCAAGTCCCAAAGATCTACCTACCCACTACTCAGAGAGCCATAAAAGCAAAATATTAGGAAATTTATTTCAGTGAGAGCCATATAATTTTTTTAATAAATGTTTTTATTATCAGTTTTCATATTTTTAAGACATAGATAATCACAATAGGGGATAGGGTAGGGTGGGAAAGGATGGGGAAAAGAGAAAAGGGGGATATGTTGACTTCCATTTTTCCACACTCAGTTCCACACTAGTTGCTCCTGAGCGCACACGCCTATACTCCAGAGCATGCCTCCCAAACTTTCATTATGACAAAGCAGGTGCGCTCTGAGTCAGTACGCATGAGGCATCCCGGCAGCGCAGTGCCCCTCCCGGTTAGTTGACGTCGCCCGCGCCTTTTCCCCTGATATTTACAAACTTTCATTATGACACATTAGACAGTGTCAATAACTGACAGTGTTCCTTTCCTTATTACACAATCTTTATATATTCATCTATCAAAGTCCAGTCTGCCTTTATAACACCTTTGCCATTATTCTGTCGTAGCCAATAAGTTAATTCATCCCTATCCTTTATATCCATAATTTTAACTAGCCACTGCTCTTTTGTGGGTAGGAGGTTTTGTTTCCATAACTTTGCAAATACTGTTCTTTCCGCCGTTGTGAGAAACACAAAAAGTTTTTCTATATTTTCATTTGAGAACGTTTCTTCATCTATCATCCCTAGCAGGTACAATTCCGGTCTCATCCTAAACTCTAATTTTAACATTTTTTTTACATTCTTCATGTACCATTTGCCAGTATTCTTATACTTTAGGGCATGACCACCACATATGAAAAAGTGCCTTCCTGACTCTTACATTTCCAACACTTATTCCCAACATTTTTATACATTAAACTTAATTTTTTAGGAGTAATGTACCAACGGTGTATCATTTTCAGCCAATTTTCCTTCAGATCCGACGTGTATGTAATTTTCAAATGCTTGCACCAGATTCTTTCCCATTCCTTAAATTGGATCGGTCTCCCAATATTTTGTGCCCACTTAATCATTGACTGCTTAATTACATCTACCTCTGTTGCCCAGTTCAATAACATAGAGTAAGTTTTAGATATTGTTTTCTTTGTCGTTCTCATTATAATGTCCCAGGGTCCATTGGTATCACTAAATCCTTTAGCCTTATCAATATTATACCCTTCTCTGAGGTGGAATTAATGGAGCCATCTTACATTACAAAACTTCCTTGTGATTTCCTCTTGTGTTTTTAGTACATATGTACCCTCTTTTTTCCTTATTATGTCCTTGTACTTAGGCCACTCCGTCCATCCCAGCAGTCTTCTTTGGTTTGCTTCCAAGGGTGAAAGCCATGTCGGCGTCTTGACATATATATGATCTTTATATTTGTTCCAGATTTTTATCAGAGAGGAGCGAATAAAATGGTTCCCAAAATTCTTTTCCTTTTGGGTTCCTCCGTACCATAGGTAGGAGTGCCACCCTTTACGTAGATCAAATCCTTCTAATGTTAGAATCTTACTTCTACTTAACAGAGTCCAATCCTTAATCCATGATAGTGCACAGGCCTCATAATAAAGTTTAAGATCCGGGAGGGCAAAGCCTCCTTTCTCTTTTTGCATTATCATTACATTGTAGTTTATTCTTGGTTTTTTGCCTTTCCAAACAAAGCTCATTATATCTTTTTTCCATTTCCTAAATATCTCCATATTCCTTAAGATAAAGCATTTTCGGTACTAGATTCATCTTAATAGCCGTGATTCTTCCTAATAGGGAGAGATTCAATTTTTTCCATTTTTCTAATTCTTCTTTGACCTTTATCCATTGGTTTGAATAGTTGTTTTTTAATAAGTGTAGGTTTCTTGCTGTGAGCCAGACCCCTAAATATTTGATCTTTGATGTGATTTCTATTCCTGTTATTCCTTGCAATCTTAATTGGTCTTGTTTTGTTATGTTCTTTGTTAAAAATTTTTGTCTTCTTTTTATTCAATTTGAATCCAGCCACCTCTCCATATTCTTCCATTGTTTCCAACCATTTCAGGATGTTCTTCTTAGGATTCTCTACTATACAAATCACATCATCTGCAAAGGCTCTTACTTTACAGTATATGTTTCTTTATCGATCTTTAATCCTCTTAATTCTTCCTTATATCTTATTTTCATAAGGAGTGTCTCTAATGCAAAAACAAAGATCAATGGAGAGAGTGGACACCCTTGTCTAGTTCCTTTTTCAATATTAAATTCTTCTGTCGCTGTCCCGTTTATCCAGATTTTCGCTTTCTGTTTTTGGTAAATTGCCTCAATTGCATTCTGAAATTGGAATCCTATGTCAATCTCTTTGAATAATAATTTGAAGAAGTTCCAGTTCAAATTATCGAATGCTTTCTCCGCGTCAATCGAAAGCAAGGCCAATACTTGCTGGTGGTGCATTTCATAATATTCAATTATATCAACAATTACTCTTACATTATCTTTAATATTTCTGTTTGGTAGGAATCCGTTTTGGTCTTCATCAATCCAATCCAATAAAAATTCTTTAAATCTATTTGCTAAGATTGACGCAAAAATCTTATAATCTGTATTCAACAATGAGATAGGTGATAGTTTTTTATATCTTCTGGATCTGCTCCCTCTTTATGTATCATCACTATATGAGCTACTCTCCATGAATCCGGTAATTCTTTCTCTTGTAATGCCTTATTCAGTATCACCTTTAAGATAGGTATAATTTCTTCTTGGGTTGCTTTGTAGAAACATGCAGTATATCCATCTGGCCCAGGTGCCTTATCATTCCTCAGATTCTTAATTGCTCTTTTAATCTCTTCCTCTGTTATATCTTTGTTCAAACAAGATCGTTGTTCCTCTGTTAATTTACTCAATTTTAAATTGCCTAAGTATTCCACTATTTTCTCTTCATGGGTCTTTTTTTCAAAATATAGTTGTTTATAAAAGTTTTTGAACTCTGTCACGATGCAGGGTCTCAGCCCAGCCCCTTAATCACACACAGAGAGATGGTAATCAGCTAACTATTTATTGAATAATTAAAAAAACAGGTGAAAAGGTAAATTGTCCATAATAGTATCAAAAAGTTCAATCAAAAAGGTAAAGAGTCCGTAAGTAAAATCCAAAGGCAAAGGTGGCAAAAGCTCCGCAAAACAATGCGGATCAAGGATTGGTCCGTGGCAAAGAACAAGGCAAAGTTCATGAACAAACCCAAGAACTTCTTGGCAAGGCTTGAGCCGGCAACTTGGCTCAGAGAACTTCGCCGCTTCACTCCCCTTAGAACAGAAGTGGCCGAGCTACTGAGGATCCTTTCCCACGGATCCTATACTTAATCCCCTTGGCGAGGCCCCCGATGCTCTAGGCTTCTGCGCCAATCTGTGCTACGGGATCTAGCGCTTCTCTGGCGCTCTAGGCTACGGTGCCATTCCCTCCTGCTGGACTTAATGCTCCGTCTCCTATCAAAGCTTCGTCCTTGCCTCCCAGCACCTGGGTCGCTATCTTCATGAGAGCCTAACTCCCTTTCAGCTTCCATGGGCTCATCCCTAATCCTTTCCTGCGACCCGTAACCACCTGGTTTCTCATACTGATTATCGGAGTCAGCACTTTCAGTGTCGGCCTGACTTTCCCAGCTATCATAGCCGTCAGGTCATTCATCATCCCAGGCCAAGCTCTCTGTGGGAGAGGAAGGCCCAGCTAACTCATCAGCCCCTTCCTCCATGTCCTCATCAGCTGCGGCTGGCCCTAATGCAAGTGGGACCCCCGGTGCTGCACCCTGCCCCGCAGGCACGAAAGGGAACTGGGTTGCTACAAACTCTTGTATTATTTGTGTATCCTCCGTTATATCTCTATCTCCTACCTTAATTCTCACAATTTGTTGGGATTGTTTCTTTTTCCTAAGTCTTCTTGCGAGCCATTTTCCAATTTTGTTAGCGTTCTCAAAGGAGGTCATATAATATATTTTAAGACTGAATTCAACTAAATGTGAGTATAATAAGCCCCTGAGCATTCCTCACAAATGGCATGGGAGCCATACACACTGTGCCTGCAACCTGCCTGCGATCTACCAGGATGCCCTTCGAGATCTACCAGGACGCCCTTCAAGATCTACCAGTAGATCACGATCTACCTAATAAGCACCCCTGCTTTAAACACTTCTTTTCTAAGACAAATATATTTTGGAGATAAGGTTCAACACCTTGGACAGCTCTTTTAAAGTTTAGACTAAATCCTGGCAAAGATTCGCCACACTTATGTTATTGAAGCCACTAACTTCCATTGTTGCAACAGTTATTCAGAATGGCCCAGGGAAGCAATCCCTTACTTAATATGCTTAATACAATATCCACATTCTTCCTTCCTCTATAGCAGTGTTTCTCAACCTTCCTAATGCTGTGACCCCTTAATACAGTTCCTCATGTTGTGGTGACCCCTAACCACAACATTATTTTCATTGCTACTTCATAACTGTATTTTTTTGTGTTGGGGGAGGGGGTTGGGTTGATTTTGTCATTTGGAAGTTGTAGTTGCTGGGGTTTATAGTTCAACTACAATCAAAGGGCATTTTGAACTCACCAACAATGGAATTGAAACAAACTTGGCACTCAAAATTCCCATGACCAACAGCAAGGGTTTGGTGGGCATTGACCTTGTGTTTGGGAGTTGTAGTTCACCTACATCCAAAGTGCACTATAGACTCAACAAGGATGGATCTGGACCACACTTATACCCAAATGTGAACAATGGTGGAGTTTGGGGAAAATATAACTTGACATTGGGGAGTTGTAGTTGCTGGAATTTATAGTTCACCTACAATCAAAGAGCCCCTTGCACCCCACCAATGATAGAATTGGGTCAAACTTCCTATACAGAACCCTCATGCCTTGAAGGGACTAGCTAGTGTGAGCCTCCATCCCACCTCTCACACTCTCCCTCACCCACGCATGTACATCATGCTGCCATGCGCCAAGCACGCCTGCTCTCCCCTCCCTGCTTGGAGTCTCAGAAACAGCCCTCCCCTTGGCTGGGAGGCCTGCCAATCACAGCAAAGGAGAGCTTTAGGTGGGAGAATTCACAGTCTGTTTCTAAAAAGAAAGAGAAGGACAAGCGGAGAGATCTTCAACCTTCTCTGCCAAAGGGTTTCCTAAGACCATCAGAAATATATGTTTTTATGGCCTTTGGTGACCCCTCTGAAACCCTCTTGCGACCCCCCTGGGGGTCCCGACCCCCAGGTTGAGAAACACTGCTCTATAGCCTCTCTTAAAGTGTTTTGCATGGATAATTATTATAATTAAGTTGTTTCGTTATATCCTCTCTTTTTCCAAGTGTCGGATTCCAGATAACTTGCATAGGCTTAAACAAATATAACTTAAAAATTCACAACATAAAAAAGTTAAAAATATATACCTATATTCTACATTTATTTACGAATTTATTTGCCATATGTATATCCCAGTTGTGTGTACTTAACACCAGGGGTCACTGTGGACTGCACCCTCCG
Organism: Anolis apletophallus; assembly: GCA_030556195.1. NCBI lineage: Eukaryota > Metazoa > Chordata > Lepidosauria > Squamata > Anolidae > Anolis > Anolis apletophallus. The sequence goes on along the minus strand of JARBWK010000005.1, from coordinate 24,161,160 downwards.
GGTCCGCAGGAGCTATGGTGTATTGGATATTTCTCCCACCTAATAATATGGCAGGTGTGCCGCCCTCCCCACACAAGTGCTGGCAGAGCATGGTTCTGCCCTTTTAAATTATGTATTGTTGCTTTGCATTTAGGATTGTTCTCCTGTGACGCTGCATTAGCATTAAATGTACTGCCGCTGGAAGAAGCTCCTGGCGAAACAGATCGAGGCCCCGCAAATAAATTCTGTTGTGGCTCTTCCAAGCGTCTTGTAGCAACCCAGTTCTCATTCGTGCCGGGGGGGCAGGGGGCTGCCCCGGGGGTCCCACTTGCATTAGGGCCAATTGAGGCTCATGTATATGCAGATGAAGGGGATGATGAGGCAGCTGGGCCTTCATCTCCCACGGAGAGTTTGGAATGGGATCATGGCTGGCCCGATGGGTATGAAAGTTGGGAAAGTCAGGCTGACACTGATGGTACTGATTCAGATAATCAGTATGAGAGACCAGGTGGTTTCAGTTCGCAAGAAAGGGTCAGGGAGATAGCGGGGGATAAGCCCATGGAAGCTGAAAGGGAGTCTGGCTCTAACGAAGATAGCGACCCAGGTGCTGGGAGGCAAGGACGGAGCTTTGATAGGAGACGGAGCATTGAGTCCAGTAGAAGGGAATGGCACCGAAGCCTAGAGCGCCGAAGGAGTGTTGAGTCCCGTAGCACAGATTGGCGCAAAAGCCTAGAGCGCCGTAGGTCTCACCAAGGGAATTAAGTATAGGATCCGTGGGAACGGATCCTCAGTTGCTCGGCCACTTCTGATCTGAAGGGAGTGAAGCGAGTGAAGATCCACGGAGCCAGGACTGGGCTCGTGTGACCAAGAAGCTTTCTTGGGCCTTGATTCCATGAACTTTGCTTTGTTTGAATTGCCACGGACCAAGTTTGTTTTGATCCGCTTTGCTTTTGCGGAGACCTTTGCCAAGTGTTTTGCCTGTGGTTTTGCTTCGGAACTCTTTGCTATTCTTATTGAACTATTTGATGCTCTTATGGACAATTTACCTTTTCACCTGTTTTCTATTATTCAATAAATAGTTAGCTGATTATCGTCTCTGTGTGTGTGATTAAGGGGCTGGGCCGAGACCCTGCATTGTGACATGTCTACACTGGCTCCGCGTTGGGTATTTTGCACCCCCACCCTTCAATGTGGAATTGCACGAGACCTTGGTGAACTATACATCTAATTGGAACTTTGGCCTTATTTTGGAATGGGACTATCATGCATTTGCTTCCCTCCATATGTTCCTCTTTGTATTGTTTGTTTGCCTTTTCTCGAGCGTTTAATAGCAATTTTGCTTTCAATTTATGCGTGATCTATTAGGGGGTTGCACCCATGTATTTTGATGCCAACCTTGAATGCCTGTAAAAATCAATACTATTTTCATTTTACAAACTCTTGAACCTGTGTGTTTGTATAATTGTTACTCTGCACAGCACCAATTCTCTTGTTGCTTTTATATTTATATCCCGCCCTTCTCAACCCTGAAGCGGACTCAGAGCAGCACACAAAGGCACAATTCGATGCTATACATTATATACAATACATATCCAGTAAATTAAAACCATATACATTACAATACCTGCTAAAACTTATCAACATTAAAATATTATTAAAATCACATACATCAGCCTATCTATGTAATATTCTCCTGGCTCATGCCCCCTTCAGCCCATCTTAAAAACCAGCAGTAACATTGGGAAAAAGAGACCCATTCAACTGCTGATTGGGATACAAGGAGGATATTTCTAACTCCTCTCCCACTAGCAAGTGAGGCTGCAAAATGGTTTTGTGATGGGGTTCTGTTTCTGATTGCGACAGACTTGCTCACTAGTGGGACTAGTGGACCCTTGATTTACTTCTGACTAGATCTCCTTTGCCCAGTATCACCACTGAATGTTAAGGTGGGCTGGTGGGTATTTATAGTATTACAGTAAGTACATAGTTATACTGAATGTAGAGAAATTATGGGGTTTGTATTTCTAGGTTACAAAACCATAACTGCAATACAGAATGCCAGATACTATTTAGCATTATTACTATATTTTTGAGATGTATGAGAACATTATGTACCAACACAGACTGACTAGCCAGTGTCAGAGCTCAGTGTGAAGGTCCCTGAGAAGGAATGGCAGTTGCTAAGGGAGATGTAAACTACTCTTTAACCTCTTCCGAGCAATTACACTTCTTCTTTGTGCCATAAAGCATTCAATTCCTCACTGTCTGTAAGCTGATTTTAGATAGATTTACATCCTTCGTAAGATGCTGGCTTATTGGATCAAGTCCTATCTACCGACTTGTGTTCATTTTGCTTTATATCTTCTTTTTTTATTATTATTTGATCCCCCCTTTTTGGAGGGGGAGCAGATTTTCATGTAAGAAGCCTCCAACTATGTTTACACCTGTCAAAGTAAGTGCAATGTGGGAGTAAGATCTGAGCAAAACCACCTACTTACTTTCTGCAAGGGTAAAGGAGTACTAAAGCAATGAAGATTGAACCGCATGTTCCTGAATCTCCCCCCATCCCCCCCCCCAAAGTTGGGGGTGAGGAATTAATGAATTCCAAACTGCAGGAAACATGACTTAATCAAATCCATGAATAATTTGAAGGCTAAAATTGAAGTATTTGAAATAAAGGGAACACTTATTCTGCAAGTAACATCTGATCCAGACTGATTTAAGTCTTCTTCATTTTCCTTCCTTGGTCCTTCCTTTCCTGCCTGTTACATGTGCTAAATCATGCCGCGAACAACCACACCAAGCAGAGGAATTCCAGGAATTCTTCATAGAGAAAATCACCGCTCTTCGGCTAGACCTGCCATCCGTGCCCGATGATACGAGTGAGAGGGTAAAAGGACCACATACACCAACTAACCAGAAATTTGACCACTTCAAAGCTCTGGACCTGGAAGCAGTCAAGAAAATCATCTCCACAGCACGGGCAACTACCTGCTCCACGGACCCTTGCCCTTCCCATCTAGTTAAGGACTGCGCAGAGGAGCTCTCGGTCCCCCTGATGCAGATAAATAAACCACTCCCTGGAGCAGGGAATTTTCCCGGATGCCCTGAAAGAAGCCTTGGTCCGCCCACTCTTGAAAAAAGCCAACCTGGACCCTGCGATGCCAGCGAACTACCGTCCGTCTCAAACCTCCGTTTCTCAGTAAGCTGATCGAATCCGCGGCAGCAACCCAGCTACAAAACTTCCTTGAGACCTCAGATGGCTTGGACCCCTTCAATCAGGGTTTCGCCCGGGCGGGACCGAGACCGTCCTGGTGGCCATCTCGGACGATATCCGCTGCCAATTAGACAAGGGAGGCTCAGTAGTTCTGGTACTATTGGACCTTACCGCTGTATTCGATACGGTGGACCACGACCTGCTGACACGACAACTTGCCACCATAGGGATACAAGGAGCAGCTTTAGCTTGGATTAGCTCCTTCCTGCGCGGACGTAGCCAGCGAGTTGAATGGCTAGGCCAAACTTCTAGGAAATCTTTCCTCGAGTGCGGAGTACCCCAGGGCGCCATATTATCACCAACGTTGTTCAACATCTATGTCTGGCCTTTGGCTGGTATAGCCCGAGCTTCGGCCTAGGGTGCTACCAATATGCCGATGACACTCAGCTCCTGCTGAAGCTGGAGCCTGGCGCAACTTCGGTGCCCGAAAACTTCACTCGAGGTCTGGAAGCAGTAACAAAATGGCTCCGTGCCCACAAACTCAAAATAAATCCATCAAAGACGGAGATCTTATGGCCGGGCCGCCCAGAACCACCTTTCCCACTGCCCCCCTTCGAAGGGGAACCATTGATTCCGTCCCCCTCAGTAAAGAGCCTTGGTGTTATCCTGGACTCCAAATTGTCGATGGAGGCCCAGGTTGCCTCCACGAGCAAAGGGGCCTTCTTCCACCTGCGCCAAGCGAGACACCTGGCGCCCTACCTCCCGACGGAAGCGCTAGCTACAGTAATCCATGCCACGGTTACATCACGGCTGGATTACTGTAACGCCTTATATGTGGGTCTGCCCCGGTCACTAACCCGCAGGATCCAGATTGTGTAGAACGCGCCGCCAGGCTTCTCACAGGAACATCGATGAGATGCCACATTACACCATCCCTGCAGCGCCTGCACTGGCTGCCCGTTGAGTATAGAGCCTTACATAAGACCTTGACCTTGGCTTTCAAAGCCCCTACGGGCCGGGGCCCAACATACTTAAAGGACCGCTTGCTGATGCCTGCCTACTCAAGGACACCGCGGCCGGCAAACAAGAACCTCCTTTGCGTCCCGGGCGTGAAAGAGGCCCACCTGGGGGCCACGAGGCGGAGATCGTTCTCCATTGTGGCCCCCCGCTCTGGAACTCGATGCCACCGGACCAGAGCCTCCTCGACCTGCCCCAGTTCCTGACCGCTCTAAAGACCTGGCTATTTAGGAAAGCCCATGGCTAATGCAGAACCAGGAACTCAACTACCTGAGCCTGGCCCTTGCATTTAACCCCTAAATATTTTAATCTAATTTTTAATATTTTTAATTGTTGAATTGCTATATGTAAGTCGCCCGGAGCACTAACGTGGAGGGTGACTCAGAAATAATAAAGTCAGTCAGTCAGTCAGTCAGTCACCAAGGACCTCTTTCACACTGCATGATTGCAACACATTCAAATCATTTTCACTGTCAAGACTGCATCTTGCAGGTCCTTAGGATATGTGGATTGGTGAAGCACTAGAGCAGTGGTTCTCAACCTGTGGGTCCCCAAGTGTTTTGGCCTACAACCCCCAGAAATCCAAGCCAGTTTACCATCTGTTAGGATTTCTGGGATTTGAAAGCCAAAACATCTAGGGACCCACAGGTTAAGAACCACTGCACTAGACGTATCCAACAGAATTCTAAGAACCCCAGAAAAACTACACATTCCAGGATTCCATAAGATGGAACTGTTTGTTTATTGTTTATTTGTTCAGTTGCTGCCAACTCTTTGTGACCTCATGGACCAGCCCATGTCAGAGCTCCCTGTTGGCCATTGCCACCCCCAGCTCCTTCAAAGTAAAGCTAGACACTTCAAGGATAACATCCTTGGTTGGCCCCTCTTCCCCTTTCCTTCGATTTCCCCCAGCATCATTGTCTTCTCTACGCTTTCATGTCTTCTCATTATTTTATTTATTTATTTATTATTCAATCTTGTAGGCCACCACTCCTCGAGGGCTCGGAGCGGCTCACAACAATCAGTAAAACATACCATGAAACAAAGAGATTAACAATTTAATTAAAACAGAATCTAAAATTCGAAAAGAGAACCTACGATTCAAAGGCCAGCTGGAACAAATGTGTCTTACAAGCCCTGCGAAATGTCGACAGGTCTCGTAGGGCCCAGGCTTCAGTTGGCAAAGTGTTCCAAAGGAATGGCGCCACAACAGAAAAGGTCCTGCATCTCGTAGATGTTAAACGGATAGTCTTAAAGATGGGGACTTCCAGTAGATTAAGATCTTCCGAGCGAAGCGATCTCTGGGGCTGATAGGGGGTAAGACGGTCCTTCAGATATGCTGGCCCTGGACCATACAAGGCCTTGAAGGTTAGTACATCACCTTGAAGGTGATCCAGTGCTCGATGGGCAACCAGCGAAGCTGCTGTAAAATAAGTGTTATATGACATCTCACTGATGCCCCAGTGAGTAGTCGAGCAGCAGCGTATTGGACGAGCTTAAGTTTCCGGGTCATGGATAAGGGCAGGCTGACGCACAGGGCATTACAGTAGTCTAATCCTGAGATGACCGTGGCTTGGATCACCATGGCTAGGTCATCTCTAGACAGATAGTGGGCCAGCCTCTTAGCCTGCCGCAGATGGAAAAAGATTATGTGGGAGATGGAACTTCCAAAAACATACCTCATATCTCTGACACCGTCTTTTTATGGGAAACCAACCCAGCTCCCCCTTTCCTTGTTTTCTGTATAGTTGGAACTGCTTTCGCAACATTGAAATAGGAGGAGGGTGAAGGATGATCAGAGAAGAAACAGAATTGTTTACTGTTGAGTTGCACCAGAATGTCTGCCGTAAACAATGCAATGAACCTTAACTTGGGAAAGAATGAGATCCCACACTAGGGTGCCTCTACACTGTAGAATGAATGCAGTTTGACACCATTTTAGTGCAAAGGCTCGATGCTATGGAATCTTGGGATCGCTGGTTTGGTTTAGCCTCATCACTTTTTGGCAAAGAAGGCTAAAGACTTTGTAAAACTACAATGCCCATGATCCTATAGCATCCAGCAATGGCAGTTACTGTGATGCCAAATTCCAATAATTCTACAGTATAGATGTACTTTAGGTGTTCTTATTGTGTGTGCTTACATACTATAGGCTGCTTCCAGAATCATTTACTGAGCATGTGTAAAGGGTAAAACAGAAAGAAAAGAGGAAAGTGGATTTGCCTGCCTCACCAGCTATCCTAGCCCCTTCTACACTAACATATAATCCAAATTATCAAAGTAGATAATCCACATTATTGTCTTTGAACTTGATTATATTAATCTATACTACCATATAATCCAGTTCAAAGCAGATAATCTGAATTATTTTATGGTAATCTAGAAAAGGTCATAGATTTCACCACCCAAATGGTAGTAATAAGAAAAGCAGAGGCTACTGAATGAAAAATTTCATCCCATGCTGCATTTTGGAAGATGCTTTCAAGCAGTCTCTAAAAAAATAAAAATATTTTGGCCTCATCACGGAACCTGGTTGTTTCATTTCATTAGTGCATAATGTTCATTCTGAATGAAAGTTTAGCTCAGACAAGTGGATCTGTTCCTCTTTTCTTGAGTATTATATGAACCTATTCTTCCCGTGTTATTTCTGCTTCTGGTACCAAAGTTTCTATGAAAGGATTCAATCCTACAGACACATTTACTTAGTTAACCGAGTTATACCTATAGTGTGGAGAGAAACCCCAAGAACCTTTTCCCTCTGCCCACAGAGGACCTTCTAAGTCTAAACATATACAGACACACGTAGCTTATTTTACCTTTTTGGTCACAAAACAACAGCAGCAGCACCGATACTAGGCAAGCTGTGTAACCATTTCTATCCTACCCTGCTGTCACAGCTCCCTTTGCAATAACTCTGGAGTGGAGGTGGGTCATAAAGGCTTCTCTAATTAAAGGCATGAATATTCCAAGGCTTTTGCAGGCTTTTTACCCGCTTACTGGAATGCTGTGTTTTGTTCATAGTGGTGAATAGCACCACCTTGCCCATTCTGAAACCTCTTTGTGGGAGGATAGGCACAACTGCCTTCTTATTATTTCTTGGCATTAAGGTGAAGTTCAAGTGACTCTGCATGGAAACTGTAACTTTTCACCATTCAAAGCAAGTTCAGTTAACCTTTCAGATGCACACAATAGTTAACTGGAACGGCTTGGGGTAGATTATACACCATTCTTGTGCTGACATTGTCACCAAAACACCAGTTCTACAATGATCTGCCAGAAATGGAGGCACCAGATCAGATGCCTCTGTACCCAGACATTTGCCATCCCAAATCTGTAGTGCCTAACTACTCTAAAGACACCAGACCATGTCAGTCTTAGAAGCTAAGGAGGGCCAAGTCTGGTTAGAATGTGGATAGGAGATTGCCTGCAGGCAATATAGCAGGCATGGGTAAACCTCAGCTCCCCAGGTGTTTTGAACTTCAACTCTCACATTTCCTAACAGCTTGATCCCATAGCCAGGGTTTACGTTTCTTCTGGAAGGAAAGGAGGGAGGAGGCAGATCTGACCTCATTAGGGAGGGAGTTCCACAGCTGAGGGCTACCACGGAGAAGGCCCTGTCTTTCATCCCCACCAACCATGACTGCGATAGTGGTGGGACTGAGAGCAGAGCCTCCCTGGATGATCTTAAGGTCCTTGGTTGTTCGTAGAGGGAGATACGTTTGGGCACGTAAACTGGGCCGGAACTGTTTAGGGCTTATGCTATACAGTCATCCTTCCACATTTGTTGTTTTGATTTTTGCAGTTTTGATTATTAATGGATTTGATTAAGGTCCACGAAGTGTGATGCAAGAGACACAAGACATTGTATTTGCCCATCACAGCCTAGAATGAAAGTAGTCAAAATGGTATCAATCTGTTAGCACTGTGCAATGCATGTTGAGTAAGAAGATAACCAAAAACTCATTTTGTTTCCTATGATCCAAAGTATAAACCTAATATAGTATTTGTAACTCCAACATATTTTAGTAGCAAACTAGTATTTCAAGGGCATGTTATTCGCATTGCAAAAAGATAATGCACTCTATGTGGGGCTTCCCTTGAAAACAGCCCGGAAACTTCAATTGATCCAACGTGCGGCAGTCAGATTAATAATTGGAGCAAATTACAGGGAGCGGTCAACCCCCCTGTTTAAGGAGCTCCATTGACTGCCGTTTATCTTCTGGTCCCAATTCAAGGTGTAGATTATCACTTATAAAGCCCTAAACAGTTTGGGACCCACCTACCTTCTTGACCGCCTCTCCCGCCACAAGCCTGCTCGGTCCCTTCATTCCTCGGAGGAGGCTCTCCTTTTGCCCCCTCCATCACATCGGTCTTCCTTTGTCGGTCATCCAGAAGCTTAAACTGGTGCAGAACGCTGCAGCGAGACTCGTGGTTGGAGTACCAGCCAGGGCTAATATTACTCCAACCCTGCAGCAGCTGCACTGGTTGCCAATTGAGCACTGGATCACCTTCAAAGTGTTGGTTTTGACCATTAAGGCCTTATATGGTCTGGGGCCGGTATACTTGAGGGACCGTCTACTCCCATATGTTCCCCAGAGATCTCTTCGATCTGAGGATCACAACCTCTTACGGATCCCTTCCTCGCGGACTATCCATTTGTCCTCAACTTCTCTGTTGTTGCTCCGAGCCTATGGAACACCCTGCCACCTGAAGTCAGAACAATCACTGAACTGCCGGCATTTTGGAAAGCCTGCAAAACAGTTCTCTTCCGTCAGGCATTTAATGTCTAGCCAGTCCTTGGTTATGGGCTAACTTTGTTAATCTGTTTTAACTGTTAATGTTGTTCTTATGGTTTATGGTTTTAATGCTTTGGTCGATGTACTGTAAACCGTCCTGAGCCAAATCGGAAGGACAGTATACAAATCGAAACAATAAATAAATAAAATAAAATAAAATTATCACAGACTCAACTTGTGGGAACGAGGGAGAGAACCTTCTCCTCTGTGGCCCCCTGACTTTGGAACACATTGCCTAGCACAGTGTTTCCCAACCTTTTTTGAGCCACGGCACACTTTTAACATTTAAAAAACCCGGGGGCACACCACCAACCAAAATGACACAAAATGACACTCTAACACAGTAAAGAACGGCTGGGGTTGGTGGCATGCTGGGAGCAGCTGCTGGGAGTGCGAGCCGGGGGGAGGGGACGGAGCCAGGCTGTGCCATGCCCCGCCCCCCTTCCCCCGGCTTCACCTCTCCCAGCAGCTTCTCCAGCCTTGAGGGGGCAGTGCCAAGCCAGCGGTGCCAGAGCCAGCACAATGCTGGCTTGACACTGTCCCCTCAAGGCTGGAGAAGCTGCTGGGAGTGCCGAAGCCGGGAGGGCAGAGCCCTCCCCCTCCCCCCCAGCTTCAGCTCTCCTACAGGCCGCGCCATGCCCTGCCCCCTCCCCCCAGCTTCAGCTCTCCTACAGAGGAGGAGCATGAGCGGTGGGCGGGCTTCAATGCGTGGGGCTCCTCCACTCGGCTTCAGCGAGCGAGGGGCGAGAGTCATGGTGGGAGTCATGGCAGATTGGAGGCTGGCTGGGGAAATGGCCAAAGGAGGCGGCACCCCGGTCCCTTCTTCTTTTTCTTCACCACTGCCCGGCCCTTCCTCCTCCCCCAAGCAGCAGGAGTTCGGCAGGAGGGGGGAGGAGGGGGGGCAGAGAGCTTTTCTCGCGGCACAGCAGGAGGTCTGTCACGGCACACTAGTGTGCCACGGCACACTGGTTGAGAAAGACTGGCCTAGCAAAATTAGGTTAGCCCCCACCCTGGAAACTTTCAAGAAGAACCTCAAGATGTGGCTTTTCCGTTGTGCTTTTGGAGAATGATTTCACATGTCCTTTGTCATTCTCCTCTAAAATGGGCGTCCTCACATTGCATTGTCTCTGAACCTCCCCTATAAATATATAGGTTTTAATTTTATCTCATCCATAGATTTTATCACTGTATTTTGCACACGTGGCCTGCTCCTTTTATTCTTTTGGATGTTTTTATTCTACTTGAAATGGTGTTTTATGTTTTTATGTTATTGTATTGATATGTATTTCTGGGCTTGTCCTCATGTAAGCCGCCCCGAGTCCCCTTCGGGGAGATGGTGGCAGGGTACAAATAATTTTTATTATTATTATTAATATTATAATCAGGCACAACATTGTACAAAAAGTAAGGTTGGAAAACTACTTAAAGCTAAAGCTGTGGGTGTTTTTGTTATAAGAGAAAACTCCCATGTTTTTAAAATAAAATCTTTAAATGATATTTTTTACAATAAATTCATAGCCTTACCTTCTGGAGGACTAATAATATAATACCACTCTTCTTCTGCAGATAGCTGCAGGGCCCTTTTTAATGGATAGGAAACAAACAAACCATCCAGCTAGACTAAAAACCGAACCACTATCAGTGGAAGAGCAAACATACCCCCAAAGCTTTCCAAATAAATATATGAAAAACAACTTTCTCTCTTTTTTATGCTTTACAAAATCAACACTGCATGCATTGGAAAACTCAGCATAACTCTTAATGTCAACAATGGGTACTTGTTTACAGAGGGTATTTCTACACCACAGTTATGAATATATAAATACACACTAACCACAATATTTCAGGTGGGTGCAGAGGCAGAAAATGCTCGTTTTTCTGAACCATAATGTCAGAAATCTCCAGCTAGTGATTTCATGGCTATTTTATATAGTCTACCAATCTTGCAATAGCCATAACAAGGAAGACAACTTTGCATTGTTTTGGTTATGTATCTTAATTAAAAATGTTATATACCGCTTTGATTTAAGTTTAACCTTAGGAAAATGGATGCACATTTTAATAACAACAGTAGCAATATTTTGATTTGTTGTATGAGGCACAGGCTATAAAAATACTATACATTTGACTTCATTTTGCATTTTAGATATGGTTGTAAGGTAAAGATCAGTATGGTTTAAAAATTCATACATTTGGATCTGCTTAGAGAAAGAAGGAGGTTAGATGTTATGCTGCCACCTATAGATAACCTTGAAAACCACAGAAATGTATAGAAAAGAGGGACACAAAATACAAATAGGCAAAACATTTAACCAGTGGTTCAATCCTGAAGGTGTGTTGTATTTGTTGATGTGTTGGCCTGTGTTTTGGTTTGTTTGGGGTTTTTTACTTGCTGATATGTGTTCATCTGTGTCCTGTACAAACAAGTCGCTTTGCAGTAAGTTAAAGGTCTAAAATTCAATAATGCGAAAACATCAGAGAAAGGAGTATGGAGCAGGGAGGCATTTATGTCAGGTGCACATGTTTAGATTTATTTAAAGATAGGCTTTGGCCTCTTCTACACTACCATCTAAAATCCAGATTATCTGATTTAAACTGGATTATTTGGCAGTGTGGACTCATATAATCCAGTTCAAAGCAAAACATGTGAATTATCTGATTTGATGAATCTGGATTATATGGCAGTGCAGAAGAGGTCTTGGTTAACTGCAAGGTGAGTTACAGGGGTTTTCATCCCAGGAGCATGGCATTACAGATTGAATAGGATTATGAGAGAACAGAGTTCAAATCCTGCTCGGCCTTGGGCAAGCAACACGTTCTCAGCCTTGGAGGAAAACAATGGCAAATCCAATCAGAACAAATCTTGCCAAGAAAAACCTATGACAGGTTCAACTTCGGGTCACCATAAATTGGAAAGACTTGAAGTTGTACAATAGCAACAGAGACCAAAATGGAAGGTTTACAATCCCAGTCCAACAACTGTATCACATTTACTAAATCTTTTTTGAGGAGAGGAAGAGCTAGATCCCTGTGTATGTTATCAGCAAATCAAATTGACTGCAAATTACACATCTTCCAGAAAGTAGAAGACGTACAATTTCATTCCCCCTATTGATAATGTTATGGTGCCTTATTTCAAGACCTAAAGTTCGTGTGCAAAATAAAATGTAATTTTGACATTTCTGCCTGAAGATACTAAGCAAGTAGAGGATGTTTGAGTGTGGTTAGTAGTGTCAAAAATTAAAAAAATGTTTGACACGGCAGAGATGGACAAACTGACAAGGCTTACACAATTGCCAGATCCTTCCAAATTTGAAAAAGAATTGCAGCCTCTTATTGACTATTTAAAAGAAGAAAAGAAAATGAAAATATTGGGTTTTTCTAGCATTAAGAGGAAATTAGTAGTACAGAGATATATGAATAACAAGAAAAAATAGAGAAGTTAATGACAAGCATAACAGAATCCTCAGTGATATCCAAGGGATCCTGGAAAAGTAATCTACCAGAGATTAGAAGTTTTATGACATCCAATGCCTGGAAAAGTTATTTTTATTGGAAATAGCAACCTTCCAAGCCTTCACTATTTGTTTGTTAATGTATATATTTGCTAGCCTGTATTGTATGTGTGTGTGTGTGTGTGAGAGAGAGAGAGAGAGAGAGAGAGAGTGTGTGTGTATATATATATATATATACATTTGCCAGTTTGGTGTTACAGATTGTACTGAGCATGTTCAGACTCAAGACTCCATTTTGTAATCTGTATGAATTTCAATGTTAACAGTTCGTTTTAGACCTCAGTGGAGGTGAATGAAGTATGCTTTTGTACTTCAATGAAAGTAGATGTCTTCTTGGACTTATGCAGAACAGTTTACTATATGTTTGCTTTGAAAAGCAGTACAATTATACAGTTTGGACTTTAATAAGATGTATACTTAAAGACTTCGGACTATGGACTATTGATTAAAAATGGTGCCCTGTGTTCTAAACTACAACTGTACCTGTATGTTGAATTAATACAAGATATTTATGTGTAAACAGGATATCTAACTTTTTAAAGAAGACTTTCTTTTTGGTCTCTGAGTGCATATTTTAAACTAAGAGGTTTCAAGGAAAGTATCTGTTTTGGGCAACTGCAACTGCAGTTTCAACTTCAAAGAAACATTTTAAAACCCTGCTAGCTAAGTATATTTTTGTGCAATGGCATGTCTTTGTCCCTGGCAGTTCAAAGACATGGTTTATCAGTTTAACAGCTGATTTACCTGTGTGCCATTACATGAATGCTTGTGAACATCACTTTTTCAAAGTATTGACTTCTAACAAGGTCAGGCCTTTCCTTGACTAGTAGTATTCAAAAGGTTGTCTCCAAATGTTCATGAAAATTCATGTTTGCCAAAAAGATATGACATCATTTTCCAAAAAGGTTATAAATGCCATTTTTCCAAAAAAAAAATTCTGGGATACTAACTAGTCCATTAGTTTTTATAGTGACTAGCCAATTTTGGACTGTACTTTCCAGATTTTTTTGAAGCAATTTTATCAAATTCTGCTGGAAACTGCCCTTATGGTGTTCCCATCTGACAATTGTACAAAAAAAAACCTACAGAAGGAAAATGCATTTTCATATATCACAACTGTAACTGACAGCAAACTGACATGAAGCATGATGATAAATCCTTTAATCATGCCGTTTAATGAGGATCAAATAATTCTGAATAATAATTTTCTACTCCCCTCCCAGTTTTTTTTTGTTCCATGGTTACAAAAAGTTGATTTCAGTCTCTGAACTATCTAGAAGTGACAGGAAAATGAATTCTCTGTGCACAAAAGACGAAGCTAGTATTCCAGGGAAGGGTACAGTGCCGTGCACCTTTGCTTGAGGGTAAACCCCACTGACGATGGTAAGCATACAAATGTAAGTGGGTAGTATATTGGTTTTTAAATAGATATTAAGCATGCAGTGGTAAATATGAAGTATATTGGCCTTTAAATAGACAGTAAGCATACCAAAGTTAAGCATGTAGTATATTGGCCTTTAAAAAGATATTAAGCATGCAATTGTAAACATGCAGTATATTGGTCTGTAAGTATATAGTAAGAATGCAAAGGCTGAAAAACTCTTACCATCAGGAAGTCTTTCCTAGTGTTTAAGTGGAATCTCTTTCTTGGAGTTTACTCTACTGTGTCCTAAGGCTTATAATATCTACAGAGGCAATATCACATGTATTTACTGTGAGTTTTTTTCCTGGTTGTGCCCATGACATTCCTAGATCTCTGTTGGTATTGAAGGGCAAACTGGTATTGAAAGGTCATTCAGATTTGGTTTAGCCCCACATAAAAGACAAATCAGTGAATGCTTCAGAACCTTTGACAAGTTTTTCTCATCAATGAAAAGATGTGATCCAATAATGATGGAAATGCAATGTAACAAAGGAAGAATCACAATGTCATATGAAAATGGTGTGTGGAAATAATTTCAAAATTCACTGAGTTTCCCGCATCTGCTCACTCATTCAGGTGCAAAAATGTGTATACCTGCCAGAAACTTGATAGTGTCATTCATATACATTCTCTTACAAATGGAACTGTACTTTTCTAGTGTTATGTAAAATAATTGTTTAGTTCATGTTGTGTAAGCACAGCTCCACAACTGTAGTGTTCTCATATTGGCCCAAACCCTATGGTTGGTCCTGACTGGAGTAGATGCATTCAATCAGTTAGATTTACCCACTTGTTGATTCACCATTCAGTGATTAATTTAATGGGCCTAATTGATTCTAACTAAAATAATCTTAAGCAGAGCCATTCTTTGGATAGGAGACCACCAATGAATGCCAAGTGCTACAGACTATATTTTAGAGGAAGAAGCTGGAAAACCATGTATTCTGAGTGTATTTTTCCTTAGAAAATCCATGAAATTCAAGGGGTCACCATAAGTCAACAGATAACTTGAAGGACATAGACACACAGGTTTGTTTTAGGGTCACCATAACTCAGAAATGTCTTGATGATACACAGCAATAACAGATGATTATGGCACATAGAGAAATACACACACATTTCCTATGTGTTTATAGTTATAAAAGCTGAAAAACAAAGCAAGCAGATAGGACAAATATCATCTCATTTGAGTTCTATAGATACCAGAGGTTGTCAAAAAGAGAAATGAATGGATGGAAGAGCAAATTAAGTCTGAACACTCACTTCAAAAGAAGTTAATGAAATGAAGGCTGTCATATTTGGGATATACTTACTGGGAAAGATTATAATGTTTGATAAAGTGTAAATCTGTAGAAAAAAAGAAAGACGGCATTATTAAGTCGCCATGTCATTCCGTTTTTAAGACCTGAGCAGAACAGTTGATATTTGGGCTTTTGGAGGTGTTCCGTCCTCCAGACGTTTTATATGCATAGCCCCATAGTTTGGTTTTTAAAAGGCAGCATTTTTTCCTTTTGCATTTTTTACTGGGACTGTTCCAGACACACTGGCACCTTGCCTGTTAATTATTAGCAAGGTTGCAGCCTGGTGCAGAATTTGCCACCTAAAGCTCTGCAAATGTATCTTTTTAGTGTCCGCCCCTTTTTCTTCCTGGGGATTGGCCTCCATTTTAGAAAGTGTTTTAGTTCCTTTCAGAGAGGGAAGGAAGCCAGATGTGTTTTTGGCCAGCCAGGATTGGCTCCGAAAGGGTCACCGTAAGTACTGGGTGCTTATTGGGTGCTTACCTGGGTGCTTACCTGGGTGCTAACCTGCATGCTGACCTGCTGATTGCTTTTTGCTTGACCATTAGCTGGGGGAGTGCTGGAGCCAGATGAGTTTATGGTACCTTGCAGAGACTGGCTTTGCATGCTGTATAGGATAGACATCTGGTTACCAGCCCAGCTTTAGGTCACCTTTTGGACTGAGTTTAGGTTTAGAGGGGGGAAGGAGTGGTTCCTTCTACCAAACACCTAGGACCAGGGTGGGAAATATCGGGTTTCCTGCCATCCAAAAAGAAGCAGTAGGACTCTTTTGAGCAACAACCCAAGGCATTTCCACTCTGTTTTTTTTGCAACCATTAAGAAGCTGTGCCAAGTCCTGCAAAGACTTTGTTATTGAATAAACTGTTTGATTTTCAACTTTATTTTGGAGTGTTTTTTGGGTTGCCAGACCACCTAGCTTTTTCAGCAAGCGCTCTGCAGTCCACCAAGTAAAAAGGACAACACATCTGCCAGTTTTAATTTTAAATAGACCTGGTGTGACGGCATAGGAGGTTTCTCATTCACCATAAGTCAAAATTGACCTGACTGCAAATAATAACAACAGTTGATTGGTTTAATAAACTGAGAGAAACTAACAAGATTCCAGTGATGCACTTGTATATTCTTTGATGGTACATAACTATTTGTCACTATATTTAATGCACCACTCTTTTCTCTGGAATTGAAGAAACACCCATTGAACATTTCTCATTGCAAAACAGGAAGATAAGCAGTGACAGTATTAAAAAATTAGTTACATGATGTTACAATTCAGAAGGTTGATGCAGAACAATCATGGGTTTTTTACTACTCAGCCAAACTATCAGATCCTGGGCATTGATTTGTGACTGTTCACAGGCTGAATTATGATACTATGGGTATGCATCTGAGAATGACAGATCAATAGATTTGGATTACATACTGAAATATTTTCAGGTCTTTTTGTTGACATTAGTAAACTTGGTTTCTGTGTCCCTGTGTGCTTTTCTTAAAAAGACTGCAGTTATTATGGGTCTCCACCAACTAAACTTCAGTCTGCTGGTACTTGAGATAGACATCTTATGCCCACTCACATGGGAATAATTCCTTAAATTCATGATATTTGAAAATCAGATAGATATGGGAGTTTTTTTTCAATTTTCTCTAATCCCACAGGGACCACATATACTGGGTAATACACTGACTTGTCCCTTCACAAGCTGTTGAAGTTAACAAGGAAGTGTGCCCAGAATAGGAAATTATTTCACATCCTGCTATAGACATTGCTTGCTGCAGATCATCCTTCCAAAAAACTGCTCATAGGGGATATATAAAATGCTAAAGCAGTGAGATAAGTAGAATTCATAATAAGTCACGGCAAACTTCATGGATGACTTTTGCAGTTTTTACTACTCCAATGACACTCTGTTTATACGTTTGGCTATAATAGGATGTGCAGATGCATAGCTATTTCCCCTTCCTCTGGCTGATTGATTCTAGAGAGGAAGAAAAACTTTGTGTCTTAATGGGAGATGCATTTTTGCCTTCTAGAATATTCATTTCCAATATTAGTTCCAGAGAGGATTTGTGGTTACACCAACATCCATGGAAAAGAATAACTAGAACAACATTTAAATTGAGTTGATTTTTATCCTATCAGTTTTCTTCACTGTCCAGATTTCACAACCATATATAAAAACTGAAAATGATGTGGACAATTGTAACTTTAGTATTTAATTATATATCAGGATCTCTAGTTCCTTCATTGATTTCTTGACTGCAGCCTCTATTCTTATCAATGACTTAGCCAAAGTACAGAAAATCTTGAGCTATTTCAGTGTCTTCATAGTTTATAGTTATGTAAATCACATGTGGCTGGCTATTATTTTTACCTTCCTTTAAGTCTCCTTTTGCACTTTCTTCATTTACTTTCTTCCAAAATAATTCAAAGATTTCTGATGGTAGTGTGTTTGTATTTGCATATCTTAAATTGTTGATGTTTCTTCATCCAATTTTCATGTTTTCTTCCTCTGAGTCATTGTTATGTATGATATGTACAGCATACGTAAAAGAAAGAGGGGCCGACCAAGGATGGAGGGAGCTCTGGTGTGGGCCGGTCCATGAGGTCATGAAGAGTCCGAAGTGACTGAACAAATAACAACAGCATACAAATTAAACAGATAGGATAGTTAAATGATACTATGGGTATGCATCTGAGAATGACAGATCAATAGATTTGGATTACATACTGAGCAAGGAGTCTTCCCAGAGTGCTTTAAAGAGGCGGTGGTAGCTCCATTACTGAAGAAACCGTCACTAGATCCTGCGGTTCCCTCCAACTACCGACCAGTGTCGAACCTCTCGTACCTGGGCAAGGTAGTTGAGAGGGCAGTAATGGAGCAGTTGCAGTCCTTCTTAGATGATGCAACATGGCTAGACCCCTTCCAGTCCGGCTTCCGTTCGGGCACGGGCCGGAGACGGTCCTGGTCTCCATCACAGATCAACTCCGCTGCCAGCTCGACCAAGGCGGGTCTGCGCTGCTCGTGTTATTGGACCTCACGGCAGCGTTTGACACGGTCGACCACAATCTACTGATCCACCGCCTGGCCATGGCTGGAGTGAGGGGGACAGTTCTTAAATGGCTGACCTCCTTCCTCCACCAGCGGTCTCAGCGTGTGAGGAGGGGCGAGGTGGTCTCCGAGGGCTCCTCATTAGTTTGTGGAGTTCCGCAAGGGGCCATTCTCTCCCTCTGTTATTCAACATCTACATGCAGCCGCTTGCACAGCTGGTGCGGAGTTATGGGCTGGAGTGCCACCAGTACGCTGATGACACCCAGCTCATTCTGAGGATGGAGGACAGGCCGATCCATCCCCGATAATTTCCAACACTGCCTCGAGGCCGTTACTGGATGGCTGCGTGCCAGTAGGTTGAGGGTGAATCCGCGAAGACGGAGATCTTGTGGTCGGGCCGCTCGGGTGGTGTAGATGTCCAGCTTCCGACCCTGGACGGTGTGGCGCTATGCCCATCGCCTTCCGTTAAGAGCCTGGGGTCCATCTGGACTCCCAGCTGACCATGGAGGCCCAGGTCTCCGCGGTCAGCATGGTTGCTTTTTTCATCTGCGACAGGCTCGGAGGCTGGCCCCTATATCTCCCGGAATGACCTGGCCACGGTGATCCAAGCTACGGTCATCTCAAGGCTGGATTACTGTAACGCGCTTTACGTTGGCCTTCCTTTGTCGGCGACCCGGAAGCTCAAGTTGGTGCAGAACACTGCCGCCCGGCTCCTGTCTGGAACCCCAGCAGGCCGCCACATCACACCTGTTTTGCAGGATCTGCACTGGCTCCCAATCGAGCACCGGATCTCCTTCAAGGTGTTGGTTCTTACCTTTAAGGCCTTGCATGGCCTGGGGCCAGCGTACTTGAGGGACCGACTCACCCCACACTGTCCCCCGAGATCACTACGCTCCGAGGATGCTAATTTGTTAGAGATACCCTCGGCGAAATCGGCTAAACTGACATCTACTCGCTGGAGGGCGTTCTCCGTTATAGCCCCTACGCTGTGGAACGCCCTCCCGGCTGGAACGCGGGCTATAAAGGACCTGCTCCCGTTTAGACGCGCCTGCAAAACTTATTTGTTTAAGCAGGCCTTCGGTGAGTAGGTCCTGCCCATGTTCCGCTTTAGCCGCTGTCCTGGGGTGTCACGCTATCTAATTTCTGAACTGTACCTGGGGGTTTTGTATTTTGCTGTTTTCACTGTTTAATTGTCTTAGATGTTTTATCGCATTGCTTGTGTGTAGTTGTACCTTCGGCTCCTGTGAGCCGCCGCGAGCCTCAGGGAGTCGGCGGCATAGAAACCCGAATAATAAATAAATAATAAATAATAAATAAATGCAAGCTTGTCTGACCAAGTGAAAACCATTCTGTTTCTCCATATTCTGTCCCGACAGTAAATGTTGTGAATGAGCCTCTAGTTGCTACAGGTAGTAACATGGGGGGAGGTGTGGAGGCAGTAACATCAAGCAATAGCTCAGTTTGGGGCGCGGCTCTGAATGACCAGGCTCCTACAGCTGGAGTAAAGAGGGTGGCTAGTGACTCGAGCATTAATGAAGACAATGAACAAAGGAGGAAAATCCAGCATTTACTTAGGGAACCTTCTGAGTCTGGCTCTTTTGAGGGTTTCACAGGGAATGCAGAATTGCAGTCAGAGGAAAGTGATACCGATCTGGATTCGGCATTGGTGCAGGAGGTGAGGGATGTATGTAATGCGGACTCGGGGACCAGCACGTTTCTGGGGTTCCAGACGGAGCAGGACTGGCCGTCTTCGCATTCTGAGGCTGAGGGGGTCCCTTTAAGCCAAGAAGAGCTTTGGCTGGCTTGGAGATCTGGGCCTGGTGCTACAGCTGCAGGGAATAGGAATGCTGAGGCTTTGGAGCTGGGTGGGGTCTCCGAGGACTCTGATTGAGAGTCCTATAAGAAATATGAGTATTTGGCTTGATCCCTGCGGTGGTCAAGGAGTTATTATTGTTCTAGCTCATGTATCCTGGTTCCTGGTATTCTTGTTCCTGATTTTCCAGACTACTCGTGAGTTATTGGGTTCTTTATTCATTCTGTGTTCTTGGGAGAGCTGCTATGGCAGCTCTAGCTGATTTGGGGAAAAGGTGGGGGGTTTCTGGATTTATGTCTACTCTTTTGTTTAGCTACTGCCGTGTGCCTCTTAATCCTCGTGTGAATACTGTGAGTGGCTTTTACTGAACTGGGTATAGTATTACTTGGAGGGAGACAGATGCTGGGTGGTATGGGGGGGCTGCAAGTTATGTGTTTGTTAATATACTTAGCTCCTGTTCGACCTGGTGATGTCTCCTCCTTATCCTGATTGATTTTCTCCTACCTGACGACCTTGGACCGGTGACTGACTTCGCTTCTTGAACATTCCTCTACTGGATACCACAGACGGACGTCCGCTATTTGCTTTGAAGTTCTTTTATCTTCGGCATTTTTGGTTTAGGGATTCCTGGGTTTAGTGAGGGTTTTTCTCCAGCCAACGAAAGGCTATTTTTGGTTAGACCAACTCCCATGTTTTGTTAAATAAACATTTGTTATCCTTTTCTACTCCTGGACTTTATTGCTGCCATAGCTGGGTCACAACAGTAAATGTTTGTCCTGAGTACAGGTATGCATCAGGACAAGCAAATGTTGTGGCACAGTCATTTATTGAAAGGTATATCTAGATTTAATGCCCTTTGACGTCACTTTTACTGACATGGCTCAGTGCTATGGAATCGTGGGAGCTCTAATTTTTTCAGGTTATTTGGCATTCTCTGCCAAAAAGGGCTCATGCCTCACCAAACTACAACTCTCAGAATCCAGAGTATTGAGCCCTGATGGTTAAGGTGGTGTCAAACTCCATTAATTCTAAAGTGTAGATACACCCTAGAAGAAACAGTGAAAACAGCTCTCTGGCTGAGTTCCACATGCCACTGGCATCAAAGAAGACAGGGACACAGAATGTTTTTGGCAGCCAAGATCTGTAATGCATATACTCACAAGGGATTGTTTTTAAAAAGAGACAGACATTTGTCCCATTTTTCATCCTTTTTAAAAAAAATAGAGACTTCAGTCCCAAGTGGGAAATTCTATAAACTATTCCCCACCCCCACCCCCAAAAAGGTGACTAACCTATGTTTATTGCAGAGTTTGGGAATGTTATTATTTTCAGAGTACAGCTGGCATGAAATTGAACCAATGGGTAGTTGCTAGGCTTGGTTGATCCAAAAATGGTTCAAAACTCGTTTCGGATGTAGGGAGTGATGGTGGTTCAATTCTAAAGTCACTTCCGAATGTCTCAAAAAAATTCAGAACTTTCCAAAACTTCAGAAACTTTCAAATTGCTTTATTAATGGCAGACATGCATGCGCAGTAGGAAAAAAACATCACTGGCACTGGGGAAACTTCAGGGGATTCTCCGTCCCTCATTTTTAGACCCAATCCTGATTAAACTTGCTACAGTTGTAGAACCCATTGACCACTGTTAATTACCAAATTTCATAACCTTTGACTTCGTGGGGTTTTTTTGTGAATTTTCAAAGTTTTTATTAAAATAACATTTTTAATAATAAAGAAAATTCGTTCCTGGTTTGAAAGTGTTATTTCCTGTTTCATTGGATGGTCTTTACTTAGAAAGTAGTTGTTTTACTCCAGAAACTTTGTTTGTGTGGCACAAACTATGTTAAATTGGTGGAGAACAGAAATCATAGTACAGTGTTCCCTCACTTATCGGGTGTTCCATTCCGTGATAAGTGCTGCTGGCTCCACTTGCCCTCCTGCAACTTGGAGTGCTTGTGCAGCTGCTCCTCTGGCCCATCCCGAGGGCACCTGCCTGCCTCCCTGGCCTCCAGAGCCACGCAGGCAGCAGCAGGCAGGCTTTCCCCGTTGTGCCTCAGGCCACCAGCCACAAGAAGAGGAGGGAAAGCGGAGAAGGAAAGAACTTCCAACTCTGCTTTTCCTCCTCTTCTTGTCCCTCGCCCAGCACAAGTCAAGGGAGAAAGACAAGAAGAGAAGGGAAAGCAGAGAAGGAAAGAATTTCCTCCTCCCATTTCCCTCCTCCTCTTGTCCCTTGCCCAGCACAAGCCGGGGGAGATGGTCAAGAAGAGGAGGAAAAGTGGAGAAGGAAGGAATAAAATAACCTTGGGAGACATCTGAACAATATGGAATATTTCCAAAAAAAACCCGGTAAGAGGTTCAAATTTGGATTTACCCCTCCCACCTTTCCAGCATGGTTCAAAATTGCTTCAAGTCAAAAGTCAGAAGGTTTTTTTTATGACTTTTAGGCTCTTCCGAACAAACCTATCCAACCCTACTAGTTGCAGCTGCATTTTTTAAAAATGAATTTTTCCAAACGTATTCACCTTACATGTTGTGCCACATAAATAGGACTCCGGTTATTATTATGAGTAACTACAACCAGTGGAATAAGTCAATTGTGTGAATAACCTCGCTTCCATTATTTTTAAACAATTACATTGAATTGGGCGGAGCTGGATCCCCTGCCATATCAGGCATCTTCATAATCAAAGTCTTTGACTAGTTTTTGATCCCAGTGAGATTCCCAAGGCCCTATGAGCTCATACAATTGGTGTGATTTCTGAAGCAATTCTACCGGTGGATGCCCTGCAGACACTCTTACAAAATTCTGAATTAAAAATGAAAGCTCTAGACATAATTTGACAAAAACAGCCCTCCTTCAGAGGCTTTTTGCTACATCTGTCTTAAAAATGGTAGTACAATTGCTGAGTCCATTGACAGAAAGGGCACTCAGCAGTAGAATAGACTGCCTTCATATAAAAAGACACATCTATTTAAGAGTTTGTGTAGCTATTCCTATTAGAAAACCCATGCAAACAAGGTGCTCTCTATGCCTGCCATAGATGCTGGCAAAATGAGAGAATGCTTCTAGAATATAGCCATATAGCCCGAAAATCCTACAACAACCCAGTGATTTTTGGCCATGAAAGCCTTCATCAATACAAAGTGCTCTCTCTCTCTCTCTCTCTCTCTCTCTCTCTCTCTGTTTAACAAGTTGAATTTTCCATTTGTCAACTTTGTTCCTCTCCCCTCCACCTTGAATTGAGACAAACCAAGCTTCATTCAGTGTAACTCCTATCTATAAATATATACATTCCTATTTCATAATAGAATAGTTTCACCATAACATTCAACCTTAATCAATTCTGAGAGCTTTTACTTACTCTTTCCTTGTGAAGTGCTTTTATTATATTACAATGCTTGACTTCAAGCCTTCCAGTGCTGGTCTACAGAAAATTTCACAAAGAAATATATAGTGACAAGAATAAAACTATACTCGTGTGGTGCAGATAGATGTTAGACATGGTGAATTCAAAATCCTTGGCTTTATTACACAAGTAGTCTCCTAAAGCTTGCAAATGCTACTTTGTTTTACTTTAAGTCCCAGCATTTCAGATTTTTCCCAATGCTGTTTCTCATGCAGTAGGGACTCAAATGAATGTTTGTGATTCTAAGAAAGTGGAGGTGGTCATTCTGAATTTCTTGATGAGTGGCAGGAGAAAATAATCAATCTATATTTTGGGGGTCCATTATGTCCCCTTCTCACCAAACTGACAAGAAGCCGTACAAACTTTTATGAAAACTGCACAGCTTTCATTGAAATCTGCACAGCTTTTACAGCTGTGCAGTCTTGTGTTATTCTGTAATATTCAGACCCTTCTCTCCCCCACTACCACTCCCAGAATTGTGCTGAAACCATGAGCTGTGAAAATATATTATAGCTATCAATCCATCTGAGAGTTGAGAGAGATCCTGTCTCTTGGCTTATTCTCTAGTTCAATGCTTTCTAGTCTATATGATGTAGGAAAGCAGCACACACACAACCATCCCAATGCAATTTGGATAGGCACTATATTTGTGCCCAGAGGATATAATCATTTTTCTAGAAACCTCTCAGGGACCAAGTGCCAATGCTTGAGGATCAACCCTGTTCCTGGGACCATCAGTCTTAATTGGTTTAAGCCCTTTGCTTCCTGGTCTACAGCTTGCCACAGATTACAACACACACCATTGAGTCCTGCCAAAATGTGTGGCCAACTTGTAAAAGGGAGTCCACTAGCAGAAATAAGGAGATAGGTGTCACACCCCAGACACTTCCCAAGCCCAAACCAGAGCAACGCCATGTTACAGCCCCGGTTTCAAAGAGGCCTGAAAGCAGGCCTCTGCAGTCAGCTCCAAGTGAACTCCAAGCCTCCAAGGCCAGGCGCATCCCTGTTAGTTCTCATGCCAATAAGCCAGCTAAGATTCATGAGACTAGCAATACTCACCAACCTCCAGGTGTTTGCTCTAATGAGGGAACATTCCAATCTGGCCGAGAAGCGGTAGGAACTGAAACCTTCTCAGTCGATCATGGGAAAGTTGTCCGACGCAGTCAGCGTATTCGGGAACTGAGTCATTGGGGCCCTTAAAAGCTGGGTCCGGAGAGCGCTCCGCATCTCGAGTCAACTTTTGATTTCCTTGTCTTGTCTTTGGAACTGTGTTGGACCACGGTGGTTTTCTAATTGGAACTTTACTTTACTTACTAAGCTTTGACTCAAAGACTTTTCAGGACTAGCCATTTGCAGCATTTCTACCTTGCTCAGCTTTGAACTATTTCAAGCCTTTGGTGTGCCTGGATCCAGGATTGGGCGCAACCCTGCTGATTTCTATTTTGCCTTTTGCTTCTCTCATTTATTTTCAATAAAGCATTTAACCGCAGAAACTGTGTATTGGTTTACTCAGGGTCCGGTTCAAGCTTTAGTCGCAACAATATGCAAAGATTTATAACATTTACAAGTATAACAAATGAAATGTAACATCAACAATCACAACTTTGATGTTTTAGCAGTTTTGCGACCTTTCTAGGCAGTCCCAAAACATGGGACCTGTCACGGGTTTACCTGAGACATCCCAATTACACTTCAGGTAAATCCAAATTAATCTGGAGTAAACTGAGATTAATCAAATACTTAGAAAGATCCAGACTTTAATGTAAGGTCTAGATCTTTCCAAGTGTGGCCCCTGATTGGATTGACTCCCGGGACAACTTCCACAATCCCAGAGGTCAATTCTCACTGTGATCCCAGTTCTTTGAGTTCCAAGAGCCCAAAAGTGTGGAGTGACACCCCTTCCTAGCTCCCCATTTACTAAAAAACTTGACCTTATTTCCCTCCTCCACTCCACCCCCCCTACCTCCCAATGGTCCTGGATTGGGACCTAGTGAGGGTGTGTTAATGAAGGATATGTTGTCATTCCCCGTTTGTCTTCATTTGTCAGTGATACTATTTATTGGATTATTGTTCTTAAATTCTTTTTAATATATTTGTGGCCCCCACCTGAAATTATAATCTATTGAAAATAAAGGTTATAAACACTATTGTCTTCCAACCCCCCGAAATAACGAGACAGACACAAATATATATGGTTTCAAATTTGGGCAACTTTTATTAAATAGTTACCTATTTAACTTGTAACTCAACTAACTTTTTGGTGTCAGTTCAACTTGGTGTGTGTAAGCTGAGGTAGCGTCTCCTAAAGTCTACCCCTCAGCTATTCAGGCGTACTACCTGGGTCCCCTGTAGACTTCAACCCGGGCAACCCGTAAGGGGAAGAGACAAAATTGCTCCACCATCCAACAAGTTGGAGGGTGAAGTGTATAACTGCATGAAAACTATGATTAAAAAATTCTGGTTAGGAATCCCAATTCTCATGGCCCCATTCTGATCCAACTAAACTCAAGGTGTGACCAGCTGTATCCCAGTTCTCTTGAGCGTAGGGATTTTATCCTTCCTTCTCTTCTTAGGGCGCTTGTGCCCGCTTTGTGCTGGTCAGTGACCATAATAAAGTTTTGTTGTTGTTGTTGATCCTTCCTTTTCTCAACATCCTCCAAATGCCTCACATTCACAATTAGAGCTCTCTCTAAGCCAAGGCTATTAGTAAATCCTGCGACAATTATAACTGAAATACTGAGAAACAAAAACACAGACATTCCAGCCTTCAATGAAGATAGCTGGAGTACCGCCCTATAACTCTTTGTTTCACCTGACAATTATTATGCTATTACATGTATCTGTAGCTGTCATTTTTCTCAGCTCCAAGAACCAAACTCATCAGTACTGATCTTCTCTAAGTCTTTCCTTAGTCAACAGGAATATGTGTAGGTTTTATGGAGATAGGGAAATTTGTTAACTGTCAACATGTGCATAATTCTTTCCTCCAAATACTGCACATGCTAATCAGTTTTGTAACCTTCAGCAGTAATTGACAATAATTCAACTAGCACTTTCTTTGACTTTAATGAGTACAATAGCTTCTGTAATTATTTTGCTGGTATGCTTGGGCAAGTAAAATTTATTACATACAGGGACTTGCACTTTACTGGTTGAATGTTTTGGAAAGCCTTTCCCCCAAGATGGGTGGAAAAATTACTTTCATCATGATCTTTCAACTGCAACTGGATCAAAGGACACATTAAGCATTCAGCCATGAGGAGAGAAATTGGATAATACCTAAAATAGCCTTAATATTTATCGATAACTCAGCCTTACAGAATGAAAGACTAAGTTGGAAGTTGTGTGATCCTAGGCAAAATAACAACTTGCGAGATGTGCTAGGAAATGACATTAAGGCTAAGCAATATGTGGAGGGACACACAATTCCTTGATATAGATAGATGGATGGATGGATGGACAGACAGATGATTATTGAATGCAGGAGAGTCGTAAAGCTCAGATGTCATCCAATTGCAACTCTCAGCATTCCTCATATTGATTATGCTGCCTAGAAGTGCTGGGACATCTAGTTCGATAACATGATAGGGGCATATGGTCCCTACTCCAATTTAATATATGGTCATCAGTTGTAAATTAACATGAGCTTGTGTTGAGGCAGCTGATCATATAATTAAGTGATCACTTTCGATTAATACATAAATTGGTCAGTACTTTCTTAGCAGATTTGACCATGTTCAGCTATTCCAGAAATCTTTTAAAACTAAATGCCAAAATCTGTCTATTTTCACCTGGTCAGTCTCTTTTCTATTCCCCAGATTGCTAAAGCAGCCTTTCAAATTAGATGCATTTGTGGCAGATTCCTTTCTGTATTTTCATGATCAATTAATTGGGTTTGCTTTGTGACTGTACATTATTCTTAGTGATAAAATAACTACTTTAAAATCAGTTAAGTTGCACATTAAGTTAGACATTTTCTAATCAAATGAGTGTTCTTAAATTTCTTTTTTAAAAATTCAATTGCAATTTCACTTTGGGGTCACCATATGGGACCCAGAGCAATCCAGACCTGAATCCAGGCTCAATTCAAAGTACTAGCTTTGAATTGAGCCTGGCTTTGAATTGAACATAAATGGTTCTGGTCCAACTCAACTGTCTGAACATATCTTCCCTTTATGAGCCAACTGGAGCTTTAAGATCTGCTGGGGAGGCCCTGATGTCAGTCCCACCCCCTTCACAAGTGCAATTGATGGGGATGAGAGGCAGGGCCTTTTCAGTGGTGGCCCCTAGGCTGTGGAACTCCCTCCTCAGTGACATAGGATTGGTCCCATCCCTCCTGGTCTTCAGCAAAAAGTTAAACACCTGGCTTCATACACAGGCGTTTTGGGGAATAGGGTAGTGCTGAATTCGACCTCAATCTAAGTTTGAATTATGGGAAAACCAAGAAGTATAAATATTATGACTTGCACTTTGTATGTTTTTAATCTGTTTTATTGTATTTATATTATTTTAACTGTTTTTTAATTTGGTATGGTTTGTTCATTATTGTGTGTATGATGTGGCATTGAATTTTTTTGCTGTAGTTTGTAATCCACTCTGAGTCCTCTTCAGGATGAGAAGGGCAGGGTATAAATATAGTAAATAAATAAGTAAATAAATTATCACCAGATGGCTAAACTGAGACTGTTATACTTTGGGCATATGAAGAGAAGATACAATTCACTGGAAGAGATGGTAATGCTGGGCAAAATGGAAGGCAGTAAGATTTCTTTCCAACTAGATTGATTCAACAAAAAGAGCTTATAAGAAAGACCTGAGCAGGAGATAATTGACGGGCTCTTGGAGATCTCTTATTCAGTGAGTTACCACAAGTCAATTTGATTTTATAACAAAAAGTTTCAGTAAACTTGCTGGCTTGTGTCTATTAGATACATGTCTAACTGCCTTCTAAACTTAAATCTATATAAATAAATATATAATGTTCGTTTGTGGGATTAACATAACTCAAAAACCACTGGACAAATTGACACCAAATTTGGACACAATACACCTATCAGACCAACAAGTGACCATCACTTATAAAAAAACACTGAAAAACATCCAGCCTCTGTTTAAAAGCCCCCATAGAAGGAGCTTCCATCACAGATTCCAGCCTCTGTTTAAAAGCCCCATAGAGAGTTCCACTGCTGAACATAAAAGACACATACACAGACTGGGCCACAGCAACATGTGGAAGGGGACAGCTAGTGAAATATTTATTTGGTAGAGGAAGACCCTAATTTTATCTCTAGAACAAAATGCAATGACAAAGAGCTATCCAAGATACATGCATTGTTTTGGATGGATAATTTCTGAAAGTTGGATTGAACACAATAAGTGTCCTTTATTCATGTAATGCAGGTAATAATTTTGGTCCATTCTCTTGTGTATAAGCAGATTTCACAATTATTATCATTTTTGAAGATGTTTTCCAGTGTATACAAGTAGCTCTGCAAGTGATAAATGCATATTTATCAGGAAAGGTCCTCTCCGATGAATCGAACTTTGTTTCTTCTACAATGGGGAAGCTATTTGAACTAATGGAACCAATATGTGGGTTTTTAATAATGTCAGTGAATTGTAATATCCTTTCAGTTTTCATAATACATACATATACACAAATTATGAAAACTTCCATGAAGTTCTATTTATTGGTGTACTTTTGTTGGTTGCTATGGCTCTGTGCTAAAGTTAAAGAAAGAGAAAAGACACCCTGCTGTTGTTGGCTGTATAGATACGAACCTTGACACATATCTAGAAGAATTATTTCATTCCTATCTTCTGTAAATGGTAGTTTCAAGTCATAGGCAGTCTAGAGCTGTAATATAATGCCTTTGCCCAGCGATCAGCATTAACTGGATTAAACATTCTGAGAATTATAGTTCAAAAAGTGACTTTCCTAGGCTTCACCCATATTTTGCAACTCTACAACACCAGCAATCAAGCCATGTACCGCCATGGGCAGATTCAACTTTTTTGGAAACGGGCATAGTGGTTCACTAGCTTTAACTGTGAAAAAGCACTCCTGGTTAATCTGGATACCTGGCCCCCCAGGTTCAGAATCAAATTCAGGAGTTCCCCAATCCTGTGTTTTCATTTAACTCAGGCTGCACCCCTATTCCCAGATCTGTCTTATGACTGACCAGGAGCATCTCTATCTTGTCTGGATAAAGCTTCACTGTGCACCATACCACATCCAGCACTTGGGGCAGCTGCATGGTTTTCAAGATAGATTTGGAGGGGCACTTGGGGTCATTGCAATGGTGCAACCACCATAAAAGTGAATTAGTGTAACAATGAGATTGTAAATAAGGTTTGTTGTTGTTGCGTGCCTTCAAGTAATTTCTGATGTAAGGTGATCCTTATGATCATTTAGTAGGTTTCTATGAGTGAGCAGAATATAAAATCTTGGTCTTCAGAGTTTTGGTTTGACATTCATACCACTGCACCATGTTGACTTCCAACATCATGATTATTGAACAGGATGCCAGCCTGCATATCCTCGAATCCTTCCAGCTATGTGGCTTGTGACCATGCTGGCTGAGGGATTCTAGGAGCTGTAATTCAGAAAAGAACATTTCCAAGCTCTGCTCTTTATTTGAAATAAGGGACTATAGCTCTTAGAATAGATTGAAACACTTTAACGCTTTACAGATGAATGGACTGAATCAAGGAAACATAAGTTCAGAGATTGCAAGATCTGAGCCTGGTGATCAAAGGCCGTTAGTCTCTCATTCATAGGATTGCCATACGTCAAATATGACTTGAGGGCAAATAACAACAAGAACCTATACAAACTGTGAGTTAATCATTAGATCCCAAGGTTTTAATAAAAGTTTAAATTTGACACCAGAAGGAAGCCAACAGCTGCTCCTATCAGACCACCAACCTGAAATAACTGAGAAGGTTCTTCCCATGTCCTCACAGTGATATTGTTCCCACTGGTGGGACAAAGCAAAGGATGCCTCCACCCTTCCCTTAATGTATAACAATAATTAATCCTCCAAGTGCTAATGTCCCTGAGCTCCAAATATCATGGGTAATATGGGTACCTTGACTTCAGATTAAAATGCATTAATATCAGTGCAAATACTTAAACCTTCCCAACCTTTGAGAGTGTGAATCTATTGATAGTTCCAAATGTAGTTGGTCTGTTGAATTGATGGGACTTACTTATGTGTTGATAGCAATACAATGGACCTATTTTAGTTGGTTCTAGGGTTCCCATATGTCCCTTATTCTAAGGGATGTCCCTTATTTTGCCCCTAAAAATTGTGTCCCTTATTTTCAGGCCCTGTCCCTTATTTTTGACTAGCAGGACAGGACTGGGCGGGGTTGACCAGAGGAAGGTGCGCACTGTGGTTTCCACAGCAATGCTTGCCCGGGATTCCACCGCAGGGCAGCCTGTGTCCCCGTTGGAAGGAAGAGGCGATACAGGACTTTTTCAAAGTACAGTAGACTAATTAACCGTTACCCAAGGGGAATGTTGGATCATGTTGGATAAAGATAGTTTCTGGTTGCTTGAGAGTTATTATTAAAGTAGGCCTAGCTGTGCATCCCAATACTATACAATGCTGTGTATCCCATACTATACTACACCATTAACTATTGACATAATAATCATGAAGGTGTACTGTCTTATAAAATTTATTTTATTTTAATGTTTAGACAGTGCACTTTTAAAGTCAGCAAAGTCAAGGACTAAATACAGATGGAGAAAATTAGGTAGTTCTAATAATGTTTTTTCTGCATGACAAAGCATGCAGAAACATACCATGTACTGTTAAGAGGGTATAAGTCATTTTCTTTTGTGAGTTTCAATCATTATCTTATTCTGTTAATAAACTATTTCTACCTAATGTTTGAGTTTCAAGTTTTTAATGAAGTGTCCCTTATTTTTGTGAAAAATCCCGTAAATGTCCCTTATTTCTTATATCAAAAAATGGCAACCCTAGTTGGTTCTAACCAATATAATTAAGACCCAGACATGGGCTTCAGCCAGCACGTCAATGCTCAGGGATTATAGAAAGTTGTAATCCAAGACATTTGGAGTTCACTAGATAGGGAAACTCAGCCAGGGAACCTTTATTCAGCAATCTAGCAACTTGCAAAGTTCTTCTTTTTTTTCTGATACTCACGAACAATTAGCATGCCATGGTAAATGAATGCAGCCAGAATACTAAGCTTTGTTCACAGTCCTGGAAAGCTAAGTTCCCAAGGTGCATAACTTTTCAAATGTGCTTGTGTATAAGGCAGACTCATCATTCTACTTCCAGACTATGTCAATTTTGCATGTGTTCATTGGCACATGTTCATTAGCTACCAGGGGAGGTGGGAAGAAGTCTTCCTTCCTAATAAGAATTCTGCTCTTCAGATGAATTTTTCCTTCACTACTCAAATTTACAGCAATGTAGAAAACGTCATTATTTAGGAATACGGTTAAAGCAGGCAAAGTTACCAAGGGGATACAGACATCACTGCTTCACTTTCTACAGTGCTAGAAATGAGGCAACGAGGGGGTGGGGGGGATTTATGGGAGAGGGGCAGGAGGCTTATTTTGAACAGCAGTCCCCCCATTCCCCCCCCCCTCCCCACCCTCTGTGTTACATCCCTGTTTATTGTGTTTTGTCCTAAAATATACCTTCTATAGTAGTGTGTGGATTTGTTTTTGTATGCCTAAAGCAACATTACTCGTTCAAAAAAGTATTTGTGTAAATGAAAATTGTTTTCTAACTCATATATCAGTTCAAGAAATGTGGATCAGGTAATTGCCTCCAAATATGCACACGCTGAATTTCTGAGCATCTCTACATGTTAGAAGAGAAAGAGAAAATGTTGGTTTTGGTGAATAAATCCCTATGGCTTGTGTACCCTTTTTTCCTTTGTTTTCAGAGCTCAGACAATTTTGTTGTCTCTGACCCAAGACTATAGGAACACAGACAAGCCCTGAGTCCAGCCCAATAGTATCCTCGGAATCTGCTAGGTTTTTGTGCCAGAACCATTACTGGATACTAATGGGGATAATTAGATCATGTATATGTTTATTTTGTTGGATGTATGTTTGTGTGGCATCGAATGGTTCCCTACTTGTAAGCTGCTCTGAGTCCCCTTTGTGGTAAGAAGGGTGGAATATAAATACAATAAATGGCTTGGCTTTTCTTCGTGAACGAAGATTCAGGAAGGACTCATCCCATGCTTTCTACAAGCACGTTGATGACTAAGAAATGAAAGAATAAATAAATACCAACATGGATACATTTTGAAGTTCCATTAAATACAGTGACATAGTAAAATGGTGTCCCTTATATAACATGGTATACGTATCTTCAAAGGATATGTTGCTAAATGTACAGTGGATACATGGATAATAGTGCACCTTTTTTATATGCACAACTTCAGGAGGAAGTTATCACTGTGCAGTATTGGAGACTGCTAGAAAAATCTTCTTTCAATGCTACTCTTCAGAACTTCTAGCAGAAGTTGTTCACGTCAATAGGGTTCACTATTATCCACAGTTTCCTCTTTCCACAATATAGTTTGGGAATGCATTACCTGCAAATATGGAACCCCAGGGTTTGTGCTGAATATATTTGAATAGAAATAGAAACTCAATGGAAGATAAATAAATAAATAAATATTTGAATAGAAATAGAAACTCAATGGAAGATTCTTAGAGCAGACATGTCATTAGGTTAAACTGTGGGTATCAATCCCATGGGTATGGGTGTCATACTATAGTGAAGATTATAGTAGCTACTGACAAATAGTTGGCCACTAAGGGATCCTTAGCAACACAAAGAATTGTAATGGAAGACTTTTTCCTCTTATAATTTTCTACTTTTTATAATTGAGGAAGAAAAAAATACCAGTTGCCATTTCTTTTAACACATTGGCACATTATTTCAGCCTAATGCAAGATGGGTACATTCACTGTCTCCTGAGGGATCTTGAGCATTAAGAACTCAGCACTGAAGAATGTCAACAGCAGCTAGGCATACACAACCCTTGGGCCTCCAATCTTAATTATATCTGCTACTGTTTACAGCTTATAATTATTGATGTTAATTTACTGAGTGGGGTTACACTTTCTAGCCTGCAGTCATCTGTTTGCCACATTAATCCAATGATGCCCCAGACTGACATGTTTATTGTATGGGTTATATTAAAGGAGATTTTTCACTTTCACTTCATTTCATCAACCATGTCATAAATGATTTTGGAGAGAACAAAATAAGGAAGAAAGATTGTGTAATTCTAATATTCATGCTAATGCAGTTGATTTGTTTTGAATTGTACATTTTTAATGGAATTGGGTAGTACTTTTTCATGAAATATGCCATGTGTAGTAATCTGAGCATCAAGATCAGTATAGTCTGAGCATCTAGTCACCTGAAATCAAGAGCCAGTCCCAGCATGACAAGCTCCAAAAGGTTGTGGCACTATAAGTATCTTTTCAGTCTAAGGGCACCATCACACTAGAGAGAAAAAATCCACTTAAAATCCGGTTTCTGCCTTCTTCAGATTTCTGGGGTTTGTAGTTTAGGGAGGAGACTTTAACAGCCTCACCAAACTACAAACCCCAGAATTCTGCAGAAGGCAGAAATCGGATTTTAAGTGGATTTTTTTTCCTAGTGTGATGACGTAAAAAGTAATTGTCATAGAAACCTAGACTTGGCAGAGATCGCAAAAACCATCCAGTTCAACCCCATTTGGCCAACACAAAACCAACATTAGATTGTGGTCACGATGATGATTTTAAAAGGCTCAAACTAGGAGAAGTGGTAGCATTTTGCTATTGCTTGTGTCTACAGAGAAAGACAACAATCTGCCTTTTTTTCTCCTCCTCCCATCCCAATGAATTAGAAGTATTTTTGCATTTTGAACTCAGTTTGTCATGAGTGAAGTAAGCTGAAGACAAAGGGAGGGAGTGAAAGAGAAACTAACTTTCTCTTTGCTTACCCTGAACTAAACTAAAACTCACAATCAGATATCTATCTGTGTCTCACAAACCAGGAAGGCACAGATTATGGGATCCTGACTACCCAGCCAGGAAAGATGTTTATTGGCATACAGAACAATAGATTGCTCAACTTGAGAATGTTGGAGTTCTCGTTAAGTGCTTGGACACATATTTATATATTTGATCCATTCAAGAAAAACCTCCAGCTTCATTGCTTTCCTGCTTTTGCCCGCCTCCTCTATCCTGATTGGTGGCACTCATCTCCCATTGGCTGAGGCGCTGCCGGCTGTTCCTCCTCCCACAGCTGATTGCGCTAGCCAATCACCCTATGTTCTATATGACCCAACTCACTCATGTTCCCATCCCAAGCACCTGCTGCCTGGCTTCCTCCCATTGATCCAAGGCAACACAGGAAGCCACCACAGTGGCATGTGTCGGTTTGCCTTCAGTGTATTGTATAATGGGAGCTGGTGGGCCCTGTCGATTTTGTCCCCATGTGATGAGGTCAAAAGTCTAATTCAAATATAAAAAATAAGAAATTATATAAAACTACAATGGAGTTGAATATATCTGGATGATTGGGTTGGTTGAGGACATTAGATCTGGACTGCTCAGTGGAGGTGTGTAAAATTTCTAGACCCCATAGAATCATAGAGTTGAAATAAAATCCAATATTCCCTCCTGAGAGCTGGTCCTTTATCTCATCTATATTTCTCAACATTGATTCCCAATCTTTTAATTTCGTGGGCCATCCAGTCCAACCCCCTGCCAAGAAGCAGGACAATCGCGTTCAAAGCACCACCGACAGTTGGCCATCCAGCCTCTGTTTAAAAGCCTCCAAAGAAGGAGCCTCCACCACACTTCTGGGCAGAGAGATCCACTGTTGAATGGCTTTCACAGTCAGGAAGTTCTTCCTATTTTTCAGATAGAATCTCCTTTCTTGCAGTTCGAAGCCATTGTCCTAGTCTCCAGTGCAGCAGAAAACAAGCTTGCTCCCTCCTCCCTATTACTTCAATTCACATATTTATACATGGCTATGTCTCCTCTCAGCCTTCTCTTCTTCGGGCTAAACATGCCCAGCTCTTTAAGCCGCTCCTCATAGGGTTTGTTCTCCAGACCCTTGATCATTTTAGTTGCCTTCCTCTGGACACATTCCAGCTTGTTAATATCTCTCTTCAATTGTGGTGCCCAGAATTGGACACAATATTCCAGGTGTGGTCTAACCAAGGCAGAATGGAGGGGTACCATGACTTCCCTGGATCTAGACACTCTACTCCTATTGATACAGGCCAAAATCCCATACTCTTGGGTGTAGTTGATCTGGCCATGGAGACTTGAAGGCATTAAGATGTTCTGCCTTTTCCCTATCCCCTGTCAGCATTGCTCCATCTTCTCATCAAAGAGGCCTTTTTCATGTAATTTCACTAGTGTATAATGTAACCTTTGAAGAGTTTGGGTGTATTTTCCTTGGTTAATGCTAAGATGGATGTCAAGGCAGGAAATGTGAGTCCTTGTCCTGTCTACATGGAGATTCCTCCTCAATTAATTGTGACCCTGTCAGCATCCCAAAGTAACTAAATATTTATCAGTCTGCCAATTATCTCTCTCTGATAAGCACTTCATATGGTTTTGCTACTAAGCCAATTCTTTTCCCCATTATAAGAAGCATATTTTTAAAAATGTCAACAACCCCATATCCAGTCCAACGTACTCAAATTATGTTTACATTTTGTACTTTGTCCACTATTTGGTATCTTATGATTAGTTTGTTGGAAGTAATCAAATCCCTAATTTGTAATATGCCCACTGAAGCCCACTGCTTAAAATAATTGAGGCTTTCAAAACTATTAATTTGTGGCAGTATTAGAAAGCATCTTAATGGAGAGGGAGAAGGAGTTAATGTCTTGGATCATTTATTCTGTGTTTTTACTGATTCACTCAAGAAGATAATATTGTGGTTTTTTTAAAAAAATTGCCTCTTGTTACTCTTTTTAAAGGGAATACTCATATCTATGAGATCCAGGCTTTTTAGCTCCATCTCCACCCACTTGACATCGTTTTAACCTTTAATGGTCTTTGTAAATTGAAGAACCTGGAAAACATCATAACAGTAATGACTACATGGTATTGCCAAACCTCCTCATAGATACATAGAATCATAGAGTTGGAAGAGACTACAAGGGCCACCCAGTCCAGCCCCATTCTGCCATGCATAAACGTGAATGCCACCATAAACAAGGGGTATTTCTGGGTTGCTGCTGTGTAGAAGTCTAAAAGCCATGGTACATAGCCTCCTCAGATATTCTGACTATATCAGTATATATCAAAGAAAGCTATGTACCTTGGAGCAAGCTGTTCAAGACTGCAGTTTTATGGGTCCAGTTTCCCCTAATATACAGTTTTGTACACTTTTCATAACAGACAAAACAGAATTTTTGTAGGAAATTACTGAGCTAAGAACTGCATCCCAAAACCCAAAGCAGTGTGTGGTCCAAAGGAAAACTGTATCCCACCCCTCATTTTAGTGTCAAATTAATTGAGAGGGCAGCAGCGGATCAGCTGCAGCGGTTCCTAGACGACACAGCTGGACTTGATCCCTTCCAGTCTGGCTTCCGTATTGGGCATGGGACGGAGACCGTGCTTGTCGCCATTACAGACCAACTTCGCCGCCAGCTGGACCAGGGTGGATCAGCACTGCTTGTCTTGTTAGATCTGACGGCAGCGTTTGATACTGTAGATCACGCACTGCTGACCCACCGTTTAGCCAGCTCCGGGGTTGGGGGGACTGCCCTTCAATGGGTGGCCTCCTTCCTCCGGGACCGGGGACAACGTGTGAAGGGGGGCGGGGAGGTCTCCGGGAGACTTCCACTTAACTGTGGGGTCCCCCAGGGGGCCATCCTCTCCCCCTTATTATTCAACGTTTACATGCGCCCCCTGGCCCAGCTGGCCCGCGACTTTGGTCTGGAGTGTTATCAATATGGGGATGACACCCAGCTTCTGCTGAGAATGGACGGCAGGCCGGATTCCATGCCCGATTGTTTCCAGCTATGCCTCAAAGCCGTGACTGGTTGGCTGCGTGCCAGCCGGCTGAAGGTGAATCCATCGAAGACGGAGATCCTGTGGCCTGGTCGACCTGGGCTGGGTGGGTGCCGGCTGCCTACCCTGGACGGCGAGCGGCTTAACCCTTCGCCGTCGGTTAAGAGCTTGGGGGTTGTGTTGGAGTCCTCGCTGACCATGGAGGCCCAGGATGTCATTTTATCACCTCCGTCAGGCTAGGCGACTGGCGCCCTACCTGTCCAGGGACGACCTGGCCACGGTAATCCAAGCGACGGTCATCTCGAGACTAGACTACTGTAATGCCCTCTACGTTGGCCTTCCCTTGTCGACAATCTGGAAACTCAAGCTAGTGCAGAATGCCGCTGCTCGTCTGCTGGCAGGAGTGCCGGTGAGGGAGCACATTACACCTGTTCTCCGGCAACTGCACTGGCTTCCTATTGAGTACCGAATTGCCTTCAAGGTGCTGGTTTTGACCTTCAAGGCCTTACACGGCCTAGGGCCTGCGTACCTGCAGGACCGCCTTACCCCGTACTTATCCCCGAGATCATTGCGCTCAGATGAACATAATCTGCTGTTAATTCCATCAGTCCGCTCCTGCCACCTATCGACGACCAGACAAAGGTCCTTCTCCGTGGCGGCACCGGTGCTCTGGAACGCCCTCCCGGACAATGTCCGAATGATTTCGGAATTGGCCCCATTTCGGAGGGCCTGTAAGACGGCCCTTTTCGGCCTAGCCTTCAACTAGGCACACCGGACCAAGAAACTAGGCCGCTGTCCTCTCACCCCATATCTGACAATGTAACCTGTTTTTAAATGTGGTTTTATGCTTCTATGTTTTATTAATTGTAGGGTTGCATGTCGACATGTTGTGTCATGCCACCCATGGAATTTTTTACTGTGATCCGCCCCGAGCCTGCTGGGAGGAGCGGAATACAAGAGTGAACAATAAATAAATAAATAAATAAATAAATAAATAAGACATGCTTGGGAGTTTCATTTTCAAACTCTAGCGCTTAGAAACCTGCAGCTGCCATGGCTACTTGTGGTACAGTAATGTGTTCATCCACTAATAAAATAGCGGTGTCCCTGGGCATTATTTCTTTAACAGCTATTTGAAACAATATGGAAAGTATGGAGCCAGGTTACTATGATTCAAAAAAGAAGAGCACTTCAACAAATTTCAGCTAGTTTTTAATCAAATCAATATACACAAATGAAACAGAGAAAAAGAGGTCAGGTAAGCCTTGAATATGTAAACAAAAACTTTATGAATCATCTAGAGGCTACTTTAAAACTAAGTTTTTGTTGTTGCTGTTGCAAAGCCTCCAATGTCTCATTTTGATGGCCAAATGTACAGATTTATCTTTCTTAATCATGGTGGGGATAGCATTGAGTTGTAGTTTTGCAAGATTCCCTGCCAAAGAGTCCTAGTACCTGAAAGAACTATAAATAATAGGATTTCATGGCAGTTAAAGTGGGGTCAAGCTGCATTGATTCTACACTAGTAGATACACCCTGAGACATGGTATATAAAGAAATAGCTTTTTCAAGATTTGACCTTAGCCAAACAGGATTCTTCTTCATCCCAACTGTAATGCCTCTTCTCTTTTGTGATGAAGGCCTAAATAACATTGCTGCCCCATTACTTTTTTTTGCACATCTGCTCCATTAAAAATTTTGCAGAGAGAAATGCTAATATTTACATCTGGATCCAAACAATTCTGAGCTCTAGTAACAAAAATCTGACATTTTATCTAGCTTCTAATGGAAACATACACTTCCTTTCTCAGAACCCTATGGCTCACTAATGTTTGGATGGTGCCCTCCTTTCTTTTCATTCTTGTTTTTCAAGTTCAAGTTATCACTGATAACATTTGAGTTCAAAACAGACTTTTTCCTTCTCAAAGCAGAACTGACTCCATACAGGAAGCTGCAAACCAAATATTTCTCTCCCTGCTTCTCCCTCTGAGAGCTACGTGGCATGAGGGGGGTGTAATGCTCAGCTCCTTGTTGCCCCCCTGTGATGAAAAAATCCAGAGGTAATGGCTACTGAATGGTTCCTTTAAAAGTAGAGGACACTAAACACTTGCAAAGGTATTTCTTAGAGACATCTATTTATCTATAAACAAACACATTTAGTATAGGGAAAGATCATTTTTCAGCTAGAATCTTCTAAATCTTCTGAACATATGATCTGAGACATATTTTGAACATTCTCTCCATAGTCTTGTCATTTTTCCATGTTGGCTGTGCCATTTTGGAACTGAAATCTAAAGCATCAGGAGGTCAGGTTTTATATTCCACAATACATACAGAGCAAATTATTCACCATAATCCAAAATATATATTCTGCTGACTGCCAGAAGCAAAGTTGTACAGGAAGCAATGTTGTGTACTATGGTTGCATACTATGCCTTGTGCATTATGCATTGTGGTTACATTGCACATGGCACCATGTCACTCAGCCATTGGCATGTAAATTGCATAATGTATGTACAGTATATTAATATTTATGCTATGATGACAGCTTTCGGGTTCTTTGAGAGGAGACGTTTGTTGGTAGATATGTCTGGTCACGGGAAAGGTGGGAAGGGTCTGGACAAAGGAAGGCACCAAGAGGAACCAGAAGGTCCTTCAGGACAACATCCAGGGCATCACCTAGCCCACCATTTGCTGCCTGGCTCACCGCTGGGGAGTCAAGTGCATTTTGGGGTTGATCTACGAGGAAACCTAGGGCATCCTGAAGGTCTTCCTGGAGAATGTGATCCACAATGCTGTGACTTACACAAACACACCAAGAGGAAGAGCGTCACCCCTGTAGACATGGTCTATGCTATGATGAGATATTGCATCACAGCTATTAATGTCCAATTATTGATCTAAATTGGTGAGTCAGGACAACATAATTAACCGTAGTTCCACACATTTGTTGAACAGAGATAGTGAGCTAGAGCAAAGGACAATTCATCATTTTAGAACCTAGAACAGTTACTTTTTTGAATTACAGTTTCCAGCAGCTCCAACATGGACAATGGCTGAGTGCTTCTGAGTGTTATAATCCAAAACAGAAACTTTTATAAATTCTGCTTATTTACTAGGGATAAGAGACTACAGTCCTTGAGTTTGCAGGACCTGAGCAGGGCTGTTGGTGATGACTCCCATAAGATAAAATCAACTTGACAATAATTAACCATAACAAAAATTACTTCCCATGTCCCCATTTTAAGGAACTGAAAGCCCATTTGGAGACTTAATAAGCTGAAGTGCTTTTGTAAATCTCAAGTGTTTGGACTGTAGCATTAAAGTGAATGGATCCCATGTGTCATGTGAATGTCATTGAGTCCATTCATCCCTGCTCCAAGTCATTTGGCCTGTGTAAATGGGCCCTAGGATGAGCCCAGTGGTGTAGCTTACCAGAAAGGATGAGGGACAAAATGAAAGTAATACAACCTCGAAAGCAGTTTTGTCCACAATAAAATGTTCTCACATTTTAAGCACTGCAGAGAGGAATTACTGAAACTTAAAACATATTGTGTGTTATGTTCCCCTAGTAACTGTCTCCTTTCCTTGGGTGCCTAAACTGTGTTTCAAAAGGCACAACTGAAGTGTTAAGTTACTGCAATGCTAGAGTTTTGTGAATTAAATGAAAGTTTCATTGGAAGAACAGACTTCTTATTTGAAGGGAATGTATCACTAGAAGAGAATACTGAAGGCAGAATTGAAGCATGATAACATACATGTATTTTATGTATAGATGATTATTATTTCCAAATTCTGAACATTTAGAAATAACAATTAATTTAAATAAAATTTTGAATTACTTTTCTTTACTGGGGAACCATTGTGATATGTTAACATAAATTTCATTCATTCATTCATTCTACATCCTGGTTTTCACTCAGCATGGGATTCAAGACACAGTCAATTTTAAAAACATAGTGCATCTATTAATATAAATCTTAAAACACAAGCCATATTTTTAAACAAGTTAAAAATACAAAATACATTCTGCCATCGATGGGGGGATTCATTGGCCATGCTTCTCCTTTTATTGTTCCTTCTTAAGAGTCTTAGGCCCATTCAATACTGCCAGATTACCTGCTTTGAACGGAGTTATATGGTAGTGTAAACTCATATAATCTAGTTCAAAGCAGATAATGTGGATTATCTGATTTGATAATCTGGATTATATGGCAGTATAGAAGGGCCCTGAGTGAGCTACGAATGAGGTATAAGAGAGAAGGAGAATGTGTTTAAAATGTATTAGGTAAAGGTTTC
Organism: Anolis apletophallus; assembly: GCA_030556195.1. Taxonomy (NCBI): domain Eukaryota; kingdom Metazoa; phylum Chordata; class Lepidosauria; order Squamata; family Anolidae; genus Anolis; species Anolis apletophallus. The sequence continues at coordinate 24,119,315 of JARBWK010000005.1, read as the reverse complement.
CCTTTGACATTAAGTCTAGTCGAGTCGGCTTTGGGGGGGGGGGGGGCTCATCTCCATTTCTAACTTGAAGAGCCAGTATTGTCTGTACTGCTTTTGTAGTTATACACTATTCAGTCGGGACTACTATACAATCAGGTCCCCACATTTCCAGATTTAACTTTTCCAAATTTTATTATTCACACGTTTGATTAATACGTATTTTCCCAAGCATGACCCTACAGTAGACATCTATAGAGTTGACTTAAAGGATTTAGAGATTCCTAGAGAGATGTTCAAAGTTTTAAAAATAGTGGTTTATTTATACGTATGTGTTTTTTTCCACTTTCAAGGGGTCCAGCACCCCTGATTCCAATCATAGTGAGGAGAGTTGTCTGTTGTAGGGTAACTGTACCAATGTGTCCAGAAAGAAGCTCAAGACTAGCAATGCACAAGACTATTAAGGTGTACACAATGGGATTTAAATATATACCCCAGTTAACTTGCCATATGGATGTTTTGTTTTAGAGAAAAAATATTTATAAAATGGTTTTTCCAAATGTTTAATCTAGAGCAGATGCGTCTTGCATTCATCTGTTTAGGTTGGCATTGACTGCAGGAGGCCTGATTAATCATACCGACCTCCTGTGCAGAGGAAACAAAGGCTATTATAGGATTCAGCTGTTTATGACTAAATAGATTTTTTTGAAAAAAGATTCTTGACCTCATCAAATAAGTGAGTCTTCTCTGAAGGTCCTCTGAAATGGAGATGGCTGTGAGTAAGCGGCATGCTATTTTTCATCTCGCTCTTTTTGAGTGCTTTGCCAGCCTTTCTTCTGTTTGAACTATTCAGACCAGAGGGCAAAGGATCTGGTGCTTCATTCATACACAATGTGTGCACAAACACAATCCACTGCTGAGTTGGTTTCAAGGTTAACCACAGAAGTTACCGTTGACTCTTGTTTGCCTTTCTGACTGCTCTAAAAAAAACTGGCAATACTTTACATCCAGGACATTGCTTCATTTCCACTCTGTTATTGTAAGGATGTAAAACTTTGTGAACTTCATACTTGTAGGCTAGAATAAACCATTTTACTATTTTTCTCCAAGCTGCCAGAAAGTAGTCTAAAAGTGTGAAGTTTTTAAAGGCTATGGGACTTATTCTGTGTACAAAAATCTTTCTATTTATTGTGAGATGTTTTATGCACAAAATGCAATTTTCTATTCTGGGACTTAGTGTGCGTGCAGAAATGTTATTTTCTGAACAGAAAATGCTTCTTTCTGCACAAGAAAATATGGGGTGGGGTGAATGTGTGTGTGCAGAATAAATTCTAATTTGAGAGTATTCTCTCCCTTCTACTTCTACTCCCTTCTACTCACATTTGCATGTTTTTGAACTGCTAGGTTGGCAGAAACTGGGGCTAACAACAAGAGCTTGCTCTGTCCCTCAGATTCGAATCATCAACCTTCTGATCAGCAAGTTCTGCAGCTTAGCGGCCCCTACATATAGGTATATCAGACCTAAATCTTCAAAGGAACTCTCTATCCTATAAATCCATTATGAGTCAAAAGTTACACACTGAAGCCTGGCAGTTGGCCTTCAATTTCATTCCTCCACCTCCAAAATATAATTAAATATTCAGTCCATGAGTCAAGGCAGATTTCCATTTGTTTTTTCCTATTTGTACCAGAAGCTCTTTCAACTCCCCTATTGGCCATTACAGCTGAGTAAATATTTGTGGTGAACCATTTATTCTGTGGCTTTCCCCTCTATTTCTTTTGACAGGACATACAAACTTGGCAGCATTAATCAATGGACCCATCACTATAAACATTTCCATGAAGCTTTGTATATGATTTATAATTTACTGTGTGGCTTTGAGGTTGGAAGAGACTCTATTTATGATGTGATTGGCCCTCTAAGTCACATCATGCTACATTGGTCTCTTGATATTAACTCTGAAAAGACCCTGGCACCTTAAAATATGCTACAAATATTCTCCTTCAAATAAGATGTTTCTACTCCAATGATATGAAACAAATTGAGGCTAGGCATTGCCTGGCATAACAGAAGTAATTGGAACAATTAATGCCAACAGCTCAGTGAAAAGCAGGTAGGCATACTTTAAACTTAACTTATACAAAAACCAATGCCCTAAACACATGAGATGTCCCTCAAGGAAAGCAAAAAGAATGCAAATATAAGATTTGTTCTTGCTCCCATAATGTAACTAGAAAATTCCCGGGGAGACCATAAATGGTGCAGAGGATTTGTGAAAGCTGTGTCTGATGCAAAAGATGTCAGAACCTGTGACGAGGGCATCTTTAATCCAATGGAGAGACTGCACAAGAAGAAATCTCCACTCTCAAGGTCTTGCAGTGGTTTCTCTTTGAAGCCATTGACAAGTCCAGAGATAGGACCAACAGCTTGGCTGAGCAAGCACCATGGCTCAGGGAGGGTGCCAGGGCAGGGTGTATTATTCATAACACCACACATTAGACTGGCACTCTCCTCACTGATCCACCACATTGCCAAAAACCTCTTTAGAATAGATCTTAACATACAGCAGCATGACAAAACACACCTTGAAAACAATAAGCCCTTTGGTGGAAAATTAGTTTGCCTCACTGATGAATAGGAAAGGCAGCTTTGGATAAACTAGACAAAATCTTCTGGTGTAATTGTACACTATTACACTACCAAAATAAGACACACCCATGCCATAGAATTTCCAGTTTCTCCATATCACTGTGAAAGCTGGTTACATTTACAGCAAGGTATAAAGAAGGCAAAATACTATCCATGGAAGATGTCCATCGCTTTAAAGTGAACAATGGAGATACCAAAATTGTTAATGGCTTTTTATACTTTGTCTCAGTCAATGATTGTGAGATGGCATGACTCATTGGAAAATATGATAATATTTGGTAAGTAGAAGAAAATAATGTTACAGGTAGACTGACTCAGAACACTTCAAGATGGGGAAAACTCACAATGAAGCAGGTTTTTGTCCCCACACCCCCCCCCCCCAAATGTTGGCTTTCCAAGGGGGGTTCTAATTCCTAATTTGCAATACCTGAGCAGGACTCTTGATGACCTGGTTGGGTTATTCATAGGGTCACCATAAGTTCAAGCTGGCTTGACAGAAAATAACAACATGATGAATACAAAAGCTGTCCCCCAGTTTTAGGTTGACCCTCTAATAAATCAGACAAACCTTCGACAAAAAATGAATCTAGACAAATAGAACACTATTATTCATCAACCACTATCCCCATAAGGAGCCATCCCTACCTGTTAAGAAGAATGAGCATGTCAGACAAGCCTGCCTGATGCTGGTAATGGGCTGTGTATAGGGATATTGACAGGTAGATGTCAGTTGCAGTTTGTCATGTATTTCAGCATAACCATATCTCAGATTCATGTCAGAGTGAATCACAGATCTGCCCATATCAGCTATGCATGTGAGTGGAACATCTAATGAGGACCTAGGAATGGGAGCTAACCAGCTGAAACTGTAACTGGCTGTCAATCCATGAAAGGATGTCCAATGCATGAAATTAAATGATTGATCAACCATTTTTGTCAGTATGTTTCTAGTGGTCTAAAACTGAAATCTTTATCTTAACCAGACTCTGATAAATTATTATTGTTTTCACCTATGTTCTCTTTTTCATGAAGAGGCATATTTGCAACTAGGGTATAAATCCAGCAAAATAAGGCTTTTCACATGATGCTTGAAGACATGTGTGGAGAATCACTTGTTGGAATGTTCCCTTGTCTAAATGATATTATTGTTATTGTTATTATTATTATTATACCAATCTTTCCCACCTCTCCCCATGTTGCACCTCAGATCGCGGCAGTTCCCCTCTAGATCACACACACCAGGCAGATGCTATAAATGTACTTTTATTTAGAATAAGAAATAGTCCAAAAGTAGAAAGATGCAAGGTAATTCAATCCAGAGCAAAAGGTAATTCAAAATAGTCCCAAAACAGTGATAGAAAAAGCTGGCATAAATCCCATGGAAAACAAGATCATAAAGACAAAGCAAACAGACCGTTCCTGCGGTCGGACACAAACACAAAACCCAGGACCCAAGTCCTTCCAAGCTGAACGTAGCTTCAGGTCTGACTAGAACGGTCCTAGCACAAACTAATAAAGGGAATTACTTTCTATGTGACCAATGCACCCCCTTCCTCAAATTCCAATCTTTCCGGGAGGATAAGATGCTAGCCCTTCTGTCGAATTCCTGCTCATTAGCGGCCCCAGGTACAGTGTTATCATGCTGAGAAACTCGATCCTCCCTATCCTTGGAATGCTCGTCTGACAAAGGAGTGGAGAAGTTCTCGTGGGAATCAAGGTCGCTGGGCCTCTCACTGTCTAATTCAGAACTGACATCCATGGAGTCATCGATATCCTCATCTTCAGGCCCATACCCATGAAACCATCCATCATCCCAGGCTAATTCTTCATCTGCAGACCCGTACCCATCCAGCCATCCCTCATCTACGATCTGACCTTGATCAGCTGGAACCACCAGTGTCTGTCTATGGCCACTAGGCTGGAACACCACACCCCATGACACAATTCTGCATATTCAAGACTACAGTGTTTGGAGGCAGAATTCAAGCTAGCATCCTCCAAAATATGCTGTGACTATCCAGGTTAGATAGATTATGTGCTGAAATGAATTGCCAGCATCTGTTGTGAATGTTCAAAATGTGGTGAATCACATAATTATTTTTGTGTGTTTCATATATTCACCTGGCAATATTAAAAACTTTTTAACCAAACTGCTGTTGATGTCTTACTCATGCATACATTTCCCTATATAAGCGGTTGGACTTTTTAAATATACAGTATATATGGCATGTTCATGTTCAGTTTTATGTTGAAGTGGAGTTACGCATGTGGTATTGTTGTACATGCTGGCAAATGTGCACATTGGGTACACATTTGGTAATGAAATGTCACAACTAATCCATAGTGCAAATGACACATAACTCCCTTAACATAAAGAAATATACTGATGCAGTACCAAAAAAGAGAAGGAGAAGGAATCATTTGACCACCCAGTGTAACTGAGTTGCAACTCCCAGCATCCACCTCTTAGGAGTTACAGTTCAAACACATTATTCTCCCCACCCTTGATTTGCTGTTTCAGTGCAACATTCAGCTTTAGGGTTAACAGGAAGTATAAGGTAGCTTTGAAGTATGGGTAGACCTAAATTGTTCTTAGAATACATTTCCCTCTATTTCTCGCCATGGGCTATGCTAAATAACTAGGGCAGTCCAACAATATCTAGAGAGCTACATTATTAGTATTATTTATTCCCACTTTTCCTCTGCCAAAGGAGCCTCAAAGCAGTTGGAGTCTCAGCCATGTCCAATGGTGCCCACAAGAATTGGCAGAAAGCCATTCCAGTCCCAAGATTTACATAGAGTTATAGACTGAAACATAACACAGGTCTCTTCCACACAGCTGTATAATCCAGAATATCAAGACAGGAAATCCCACATTTTCTGCTTTGAATTCTGCTTTGCATTGGATTCTCATCTTTCCCAGCCGACCCTCGCTTTTGAGATTTGCAATCCAACACATTTGGAGGATGCCACATTAAGAAAACGGCTGCTGCAGTGTGCGTGTGTGTGCATTTATAGCGCTCTTCCTGCATTTATAGTGCTTTTCAAACTGCAAGGAGCAGCCCATCATTTTTCACCTCTGTTTTTTTTTCTGGTGCAGGCATGTCTGAAATATAATGAGAGTTGGGATTTGTCTGCCCTGATTTAATTACTACAATCCAGATAACTCTGTCAATCAATTTTTTTTTCTCCTTGTGACTCCTGACAGGGTGAAAAATGCCTTCATTACCAGGACTGATCGTTAGTAGATGTGAAGTTGCAAAGATGATGATGAAGATGACTTGTTTGCTTTGGCAGGGAAAATTGACCCATCAGTGTCACTAAGTGAACTCCTGCAGATCCCACAATTCCCAGGGGAGCTTCGGAATCATTGGATTGCTCTGCAGCAAAAGGTTTAGTTCTGTATACATGGCAGTGCTCTGAAATTTACACATATGCAGTCAGGAGTAATTTGATGGATACCTAAACAATCATCTTGGCAAGAGATGATTCATGCGGCCTTTTCATGAAAGCTACAACTTTTAAGGCCCCATATTTCACTTTCCCTTGTAAAAGAAAAATAGAATCATGTGACACTTTGAACAACATCTTCTTTTCCCCTGTTGCCCTTTTGACTGTGTATCAAAAGAATTCCATTCAGCACCTCCCAAAGACCAAATGATATTTATTAATAATGCAGGTAGCAATCTTTCCTCATCATCCTGTAATGCTAAAGGACAAGCATGAGTCACTCAAAGCAACACATTAACTTTAGGTTGTTTCTTTTAATCAGTTTCTTCTCATCAATCCACCGCTAGCAGTTTTTGAAAGGTGTGCTGGGGTGGGGAGTGCAAGCACTTTGGAATTACAAGCAGTTAAATGATGAATGTGTTCTATCGCTTCCATCATTCCAAGCAAATTATGCTTCTAATTGCAAAAGGTAATTTTGTTCCAGTAACTAATTAATCTTTTGGATAAATAATAATAATAACAACAGTAATAATGACAGCCATTATGAGCAAAGGGAAAGCCCACAAGAGCTGTTTGCATAGAAAGAACTAGGCTGGAAGAAGGATGGGACTCAAGAGGACCATAACTAGGGTAGACTAGAAGGTGTTAATAAGAGTATCCACCTAAGAGGTGTCAAAAGAAAATTAGCACATTTGTGCTGTTTTTAAGCATTTCCAGCAGGAATGGAATTACGCAGTGTCTTATTGGTTTATTAAGCGGGAGGTGTATCACCCGTGCACACGCAATGGAATTACACAGCACTTCAAATGTTGCATCTTCCCAACTATTGGCTCATGCTCTCCCTCCATCCCAACTGCCACTGTCCTAGTTTTTGAGAGACAGAAGAAGAGGTAGGCACAGCTCCACCATGATAGGCTCAGAAATAGATGAAAGACACGACCCCCTCGCCAGCTGCCACTGCCTTGGCCTTGCAGGGACAGAAAAACAAGGCAGGCACAGCTCCGTTATGTGGTGAAAAACAAAAGCTTAGTCTGTCCTGGGGAAATGAAGCACTGACCACCTCCCACTCTCTACCATGGCACCACTTCTGGTCTTTTTTAATGTCTTGGTGGGGAAAAGGCAGCACTACATCTATGGGTCACTAGCCTTCTGAGGCAGTGTTGGTGTTTTCTTCTCTCTGCAGAATGACCCCCAGTTTATCCATAGATAATATCAATGTCCATAATTTTGACCCCAAAACATCCCCACAATTTCTACATGAGTTCAACATACAATCATAATTTTTTATAGTGGCTGATAAGCCCAATAAAAGTATTGCCATGTATATATGTTGTTTTGCTACACATTTATTTTGCTTTTAACACTATGGAGCAAGGAATAGATTATGTGGATTGAGTGAATGTTAGTGAAATAAAGATGATTTACTACTATGTTAGCATTGGCTGCAAAGACTTGTTAAATGGGTTGTTGCAGGTTGGGCTGTATGGCCATGTTCTAGAAGCATTCTCTCCTGAAGTTTCACCTGCATCTGTAGCAGGCATCCTCAGAGGTTGTGAGGTTTGTTGGAAACTAGGAAAAATTGGGTTTATATATCTATGGAATGTCCAGGGTGGGAGAAAGAACTCTTGTCTGTTGGAGCTAGGTGTGAATGTTTCAATAGGCCACCTTGATTAGCATTTGATGCCCTGGCAGTTTTTAGATGTGCCTTATTAGTGCCTGGGGAAATCTTTTGTTGAGAGGTGATTAGGTGTTCCTGATTGTTTCTTGTCTGGAGTTCCTGTGTTTGAGTTTAGTTCTTTATTTACTGTTATAATTTTAGATTTTTTAAAATTCTGGTAGCTAGAAATTGTTCACTTGGACACAGCATATTATTTGAGAACACAGAAATGCTGGACCACTCTAACAACTACCATGTAGGCTACACAGAGAGGCCATTGAAATCCACAAGCATGTGGACAATTTCAACAGAAAAGAAGAAACTATGAAAATTAACAAAATCTGGCTATCAGTATTATTTTTTTTTAAAAACTCTAAAAATTATAACAATAAATAAAACAAAACTCAAATACAGGGGAATTCCAGACAAGAAACAATCCTCTCAACAAAGGATTTCCCAGGCACTAATAAGGCACACCTAAAAACTGTCAGGCCATCAAATGCTAATCAAGGTGGCCAATTGAAACATTCACACCTAGATCCAAAATACAAGAGTTCTTTCTCCCACTTTGGACCTTCCACAGATATATAAACCCATTTTTCCCTAGTTTCCAGCAAACCTCACAACCTCTGAGGAAGCTTGCCACGGATGCAGGTGAAACTTCAGGAGAGAATGCTTCTAGAACATAGCCATACACCCTGAAAACCTGCAACAACCCAGTGATTCCGGCCATGAAAGCCTTCGACAATACTTGTTAAATGCTTTGTATGAATCAGCAGAGCTCAGGATTGTAGGGCATCACTTTGAAGCTCCTTCTGTCTCTGACGAGTCCCAGAAACATTCAGTTTGCCTTTAATCAGTTGAATGTGTCCAACCACAAAAGCAGTCATTTCTGTTACTCAACCATAGCATGGATATGACTTACTTGCCTGCTGCCCTGTGAATAACTCATCCTACGATGGGCAATTTTGTCCATTTGATGAGGTCCTTAATCCTCATTTGCCCCACTTGTCCACTGCTTTTAAAATGTCCAAGTCTTCCTCTCCTCACACTCCCACTTTGTCATCACCTTCCTTCAACTTCTGCAAACTGAGTTCAAAATGCAGAAGGGAGTTTGCATGCAGTTAACATGGCAAAAAGGAGAAACTATGGGCTAAATCTTTCCTTTCCCTGTAGACTCAAACAAAAGAAAACTGCTGTTGCCTTTCCAAGAATGTCTAGTCTTCCTTTTGCCATATTGACCATATTCTCATGTTACTTGACCACATGTGTCCCAGTTTTCCTCTGTGAAATGTGGGAAGATATTGCCAATTTAGATGGAACTAACCAGCAGTTTTTTTGTCTTGGAAATATGCACCAAGAGGTTCATGGTACTGCACTGATAGGCCTTTTAATCAAAGCCAGGGTTAAAACTTCTTTTCACTTGTAATGAACCTTTGTGGGTTCGTCATTTTATTTCTCATCCAGGCACACAATGCAAATAAGAATTGGCAAACTTGTTGTTTGACACAGATAATTATTTGAACTTAATACATTAAAGATGCAGTCAAAACTGTATTTGCACATGCACACAAAATTATGTTTTCTTTTGATTTTCTCAGCAGGCTAGGTGTCATGAAAGGAGTGCCACAAATGGAAAATTCAAAATGAGAAAAAGGAAGCAGACCAGATTTGGAGGAATTATTTTGTTGGCAGCATCTTACTCATCTATATGAGTTTTCTGTTACTGGGATCCTCTCAAGGGTTGCAAAGACATCAACAAATGGAGGTGTATCAGGGGCGGTCCAAGGTAATTTTAAATGGTAAGCGAACATTATTTTGGCGCCCCCCCCCAAATCACTTGATAACAAAAGGTATAAGGTATTATTTATTTATTTATTTGCAACATTTTTCCCGCCCTTCTCAGTGGCTAACAAGGCAGCACATCAATGTAAAGAACCCTAAAACATACATCATTAAACAATAATTGTTTAAACAAACATATACTCATCACTCAGATTAAAAATAGAGGTAAATAAAAGATTTTTTTAACAAACCAGAAGTTTACGTATCACATTATGTTCATATAGTTACATTACATAGAATTACCACAAAGGAACTTTTTAGAATGCAATTATTTATTAATCTTTGCAACAAATTTAAGTGTTTTTGTTATAAAAAACACATCGAGTTATCCACAACACACAAGACATTGAAAACTTTTCAAACCAAGGCAGATAATACACAATGCCTGCTTTGAACTGGATTATATGTGTCCACACTGTCACACATTCCAGCTCAAAGCATCGTTTTGGATTTGAACCCCAGAATACCAAGGCAGATAATACACAATGCCTGCTTTGAACTGGATTATATGTGTCCACACTGTCACATATTCCAGCTCAAAGCATTGTTTTGGATTTGATATAGCAGTATATAGAAGGGGACTAAAAGCCCCTTCCACTCAGCCATATAACCCAGAATACCAAGGCAGATAATACACAATGCCTGCTTTGAACTGGATTATATGTGTCCACACTGTCACATATTCCAGCTCAAAGCATTGTTTTGGATTTGATATAGCAGTATATAGAAGGGGACTAAAAGCCCCTTCCACACAGCCATATAACCCAGAATACCAAGGCAGATAATACACAATGCCTGCTTTGAACTGGATTATATGTGTCCACACTGCCACTCATTCCAGCTCAAAGCATTGTTTTGGGATTTGATATGGCAGTATATAGATAATACACAATGGGGGACTGAAGCCCCTTCCACTCAGCCATATAACCCAGAATACCAAGGCAGATAATACACAATGCCTGCTTTGAACTGGATTATATGTGTCCACACTGTCACACATTCCAGCTCAAAGCATTGTTTTGGATTTGATATGGCAGTATATAGAGGGGGACTAAAAGCCCCCTTCCACTCAGCCATATAACCCAGAATACCAAGGCAGATAATACACAATGCCTGCTTTGAACTGGATTATATGTGTCCACACTGTCACATATTCCAGCTCAAAGCATTGTTTGGGATTTGATATAGCAGTATATAGAGGGGACTAAAAGCCTCTTTCACACAGCCATATAACCCAGAATACCAAGGCAGATAATACACAATGCCTGCTTTGAACTGGATTATATGTGTCCACACTGTCACACATTCCAGCTCAAAGCATTGTTTGGGATTTGATATGGCAGTATATAGAGGGGGACTAAAAGCCCCTTCCACTCAGCCATATAACCCAGAATACCAAGGCAGATAATACACAATGCCTGCTTTGAACTGGATTATATGTGTCCACACTGTCACACATTCCAGCTCAAAGCATTGTTTTGGATTTGATATGGCAGTATATAGAGGGGGACTAAAAGCCCCTTTCACACAGCCATATAACCCAGAATACCAAGGCAGATAATACACAATGCCTGCTTTGAACTGGATTATATGTGTCCACACTGTCACTCATTCTAGCTCAAAGCATTGTTTGGGATTGTTTTGCCTATGGTACAGCCTCTTTCCCTTTGTATAATCCACCATTAAGAAGAAAGGTGCCACAGAAGTATGATACATATTCATATTTATCAAAAGCATAGACAATATAAAAAGGAGCCAGCACTAATATTAATTATATTATGTTACAAATTATAATATATAAATACATATTATATTTTATAAAGATTATACTATATGGTATTAATATAAATTGGTATTAAATAACCCCCCTCTCTCTCTCCACACACACACACAACTATTAAATAGGAATAAATAATACTGAATATATATATTACTTAATACCTTATTATTTTTGGCATAACTATCCTAATAAGGGTCTGGTCCTATGACTCTCCACTGTGACAAAGGCACCCTTGAAGCAAACCAATTTAAATGCGAATAGAAAAGCCAAACAGCAACCTTGAATGAGGCTTGGATTTCAAACGCCTCTTTAGTGGGAGAAGTCCACACTTTTGGCAAGGCTTTCGCCCCCGAAATAAGGCGCGAGGAAAGCAGGGACTGGAGCCAGGAAGTAGTCACAAAGCAAACATTCCCGAATAAACAACTGCTTGTATTTTGAATGCACCAGCACTGGGAATAATTCGGACTTTTGCCAGAGCTTCTGTTTCCAGCAAAAGAAGCCAGGGAGGAGGGAACTGCCACCTGAAGGAAGGGGGGGGGGGGTGAAAACACACCCTCAACACTCAAAGGTATTATAAAACTTTTATTTCCTTCCTTTCTCCACCTTCACCCTTTCCTTCTCTCCTCCCCTTTCCCTACCTCTTCTTTCCTTCCTTCCTTCCTCTCCCTTTCTCTCTCTCTCTCTCGGAGGAGGAGGCGCTGCCGCTGGCGGCGAGGAAGAGGGCCGGTCAGGGAGGAGGCGGCGGCGGCCATGCGGTGCTGCTCCTTCTTCTTCCTCCTCCTCCTCCGCTCAGCTCAGGGGCGGGCGGAAGCTGAGCCGGGGGCGGGGCTTTGAAAGGAGTGTTTGCCCCGTGCCTCTGCCCTGCCTCCTGACTGGAGAGAGAGAGAGAGAGAGATGGGAGGAAGGCAGGCAAGAGGAAGGCGAAGGGCCCGAGGATGCGTCGGTGGCGGGGAGGGGTGGGCTGGGGCCTCCCGATGCGCCCAGCAGGCGGGAGAATTCGCCCCTTCCAAGATGGCGCTCTACGCGGGGGCGTAGGTCGCTTATATGGACGGACCGCCTCTGAGGTGTATAGAAGAGGCAATTTCCTCCATTTTCCTAGAGAAAGGACAGCCCAGGAAGTCTGGGGATGTTAGAGTCCTCCAAAACATCTTACAACGAGGCCCAGGGCCACACTTACACCATAAATAGAAATTTCCTTTTCTCTCCCATTCTAGTCAGAAATATCACCAGTCTTAGTTCACCTGCAGATTGAAGATGATTTTGTATAAGCAAGCTTGTGTGTTCCAAATGGAAAAATAAATAAACTGCTTTGCTTTGAATGCTGAAAAGATTGACTTTGAAAACTTGCAAATTGAATGAAGAATTATGGATAGAGGGTTGCAACAATTCTGAATACCGAATGAGAGATTTAAAAAGAAAAGAAGAAAAAAGTTTAAAGGAGATGAATTTAAAAGCCTTTCAAGTAAACTAAATGGATCTCTAGTTTGTGTGATTCAGTCCGCAATAGAAGCTTAATAAAAGATACATAATGGAAAACACTGAGGTTGGTGGCTTGGTCACATTTCCAAGAAAAAGCTTGAACAAAGAAGTGCTTGAACAACACAACATCGTTATATTTCTACCAGGTGAGCATCTTCTTAGAAGGGATGGAGCACAACATGTCATTCTTCCAGCTGCCCTGATTTTGTCATGGCAACCTTGAAAAACACAAATGTCATAGGAAACTGTCTCATCTCAAGTTCTTTATTATTTAGATTTTATTTGAAAAAAGAATACAAAACATACATCACAAAAAAAGAAAAAAGACATATAAGATAAAACCACAAAGTACAGACATTTGTGGAAGAAAAGGGTAAGGGCAGAAAGGGACAGGGGGGGGGGGGGCTGAGGAAGCCAAAGGCAATTGGGAAAAGGGAAAGAATAGGCAGAGGGCTGGGGAGGGATGGGAGAGGGTACAATCGGGACATATGGAATCGAGGAGGGGAGGAAAAAGTTAGAGGGAGAGAAAAGAAAAAAGACCATCTGGTCTCCCGATCCAGTTTAAGTAGTATAGAGTTTTACAGAAGCAGTTTAAGAGGAAAAGAAAAGAAAATGTTGACTTCACATCTCTTGTAATTAATGAAAATAACTAGGGATTTTCTCCTTGGTGGGAAAGACGTTCTTGATTTACAATCTTTAACCTTTCAGGTTTATATTGGTTCTCTCCTTGACAAACTTCACAAAGGGCATCCACGTCTCTTCATATTGACTGTTAGAATTATATCTGAGCCAACAGGTGAGTTTATCCATTTCTGCGATTTCAAGTACTTTTAAGATCCAGTCTTCTTCTTTTGGTGTTTCGGTGGCTTTCCATAATTTGGCATACGTAATTCTGGCTGCAATAATAAGATATGTAAGCAATTTATCTTTTGCTTTACTTTTCATTTGTCCCGATATATTTAATAAGTAGAGTTCAGGTTTTTTTCCCCATTCGCTTTGGAGGATACAACACACATTGTTATGAATCATGTTCCAAAAGAGCTTGGCGGCTTTACACGTCCACCATTGATGGTAAAAAGTCCCAATTTCTTCTTGGCATTTCCAGCATGTATCACCAGTGTTTTTGTTTATTTTAGCAAGTTGTTGGGGTGTGATGTACCACCTATATATCATCTTGTAAATATTTTCTTTTAAACAGTATGCATAATTATATTTCTGTTTTATCCTCCATACATTCTCCCAGTCCTCTCTTGATATATTAAAACCAAAATTTGCAGCCCATTTTTTCATATAATCCTTGTTAGGTTTTTTCTCCTGGGTTGCTTGCAAAAGAAAATTATAAATTTTACTAACCACTTTTCTCTCTGTATTTAACCAAACTTTCTCTCCCATTGGTGATTGTATCATCCAGCCTAGTTTTTTATCTTCCTCATACCTTCTTTTAATTTGGTTATACTGAAACCAGTTCAAATTCCATTTAGTTAGTTCTTCTTGCCTTTTTAATAAGAAAGTCTGCCCTTCTTTCTTTAGTAAATCTGCATATGTTGGCCAGTTATCCTCAAATCTTTTTATCTGGAAAGCCTCCAAGGGAGAAATCCAGAGCGGTATCCTTGGATATACTATTTTTTTTAATTTCATCCATACATTCAGAGAGGCTGACCTAATAATATGATTTTTGAAATTTGAATCTTGTGAAGTTTTATTATACATTAGATAGCCGTGCCACCCAAACTTGTTGCTTAGCCCTTCCAAATTTAACATTTCCCTATTATTAAGTAAGGCCCAGTTTTTCATGCCTTCTAGACAGTTTGCCTCATAATATTTAGTCAGGTTTGGAAGTCCAAAACCCCCCTGATCTGTCCTGTCTTGTAAATATTTCTGTTTAATCCTGGGTTTCTTACCTAGCCAAATGAATTTAGCTAGATCTGCTTGCCACTTCTTCAGAATTTGGTAGTTCTTTAGAACTGGTAGCATTTGGAAAAGAAAATTAATACGTGGGAAAACCTTCATTTTAACGGTTGAGATCCTGCCCAATAACGATAACTTAAAGTTTCTCCACTTTATTAAATCATTCTTTACTTCTTTCCAGAGGCTCTCGTAATTATTTTTTATCAGCTGGCCATTGTTATTCGTTAAAATAATACCTAAATACTTAAATTTCTTGACAATCTCCATGCCTGACTTATTTTCAATCAATTTTTGTTCATCAGCCCCTATATTTTTTGTTATGATTTTTGATTTTTTCTTGTTCAATTTAAAGCCTGAGATTTCCCCAAACTCATTTATTTTCCTCAACCAAGATTCTATATTTATTAAAGGGTTTTCAATAACGCACACCAGGTCGTCTGCAAATGCAAAGGCCTTATGATTATCTTTCCCAATCTTCCAACCTGTAAGATCCTTATCATTGGCAATGTTTTTAAGAAGTAGTTCCAAAACAAAATTAAATATAAGGGGTGACAGGGGGCACCCCTGTCTGGTCCCTCTCTTAATTTCAAATGGGTCAGATTTTATCCCATTGACAATCACATTGGCGAATTGCTGTTGATAGATGCCTTTCATGGCTGCTTGAAACTGGGCTCCCATGTCCATTTCCCTTAATAGGATATCAATGGTTTCCCAATTTAGACGGTCAAAAGCCTTCTCTGCATCAAGGAAGATGAAGACGACTTTTTTATCTATTCTTTTATCGAGGACCTCTATCAAATTGATAATACTTCTGATGTTATTTTTCATGTGTCGTCTTGGCAGGAACCCAGTTTGATTCCTGCCAATCCACTTATTTAGGAATATTTTGAACCTTGAGGCCAGTATATTTGTAAATAATTTGTAGTCCTGATTTAAGAGAGATATGGGCCTATAATTTTCCACCTTTTCCGTGTCCTTCCCTTCTTTCGGGAAGATTATTATATTTGCGCCCCTCCATGTATTAGGAAGATTTCCCGTTGTGAGTGCATTATTCATCACTCTTTTTAGGTAGGGGGTCAATTCATCCTTGAATTTTTTATAATACTGGTCCGTGAGGCCATCTGGTCCCGGGGCCTTTCCCGTCTTTAGTTGTTTAATTGCCTGCTCGATTTCTTTCTCTGTAATTGGATTATTTAAAAGTTCTCTATCTTTTTCTTGAATTTTGTCTAGTTTTAATATATTAATATATTTTTGGATATCTTCATTATTTGGTGGGCTGGCTTTATACAGGTCTTTATAAAAGTTTCTAAACTCCTCCAAAATTTCCCTATCCTGGGTAATTTCTTTTTCTCCCACTTTTATTTTATTAACTATATTGTTTTGTTTTCGTCTCCTAAATTGGAGCGCTAGCCACTTTCCGGGCTTATTTGCGTTTTCAAAATTTTTTTGTTTTAAAATTTTCATCTTTCTTTCTATTTGATCCAATGACAGTATGCTAATTTGTTTTTAGTTAATCGTAATTAATTTTCTACTTTTGAATTATTTGGAGTTCTTTTCAGCTGCTTTTCAAGCCTGTCTAATTCTGAGTTTAAGGCCTGCAGTTCGGCATTCCTTTCTTTGTTAAGATGGTGTCGCTGGGCGATAAAATTTCCCCGCATCACCGCTTTTCCTGCATCCCAGATACTAGTAATGTCTGTCTCACATTGATCATTTATATCAAAGTAATCTTTTAAGAGTTTTTTATTTTTTTGAATTTGGGATTCAGATTTAAGTAGCCAGTCATCTAATCTCCAAAAGAATTGTTTTGATCCAAATTTTAAAGTAGTCTCAACAGCGGCGTGGTCTGCTATCTGCCTGGTATGTATTTTTACTTTGTCACAGTAACGTAAAATCTTTACCCTTTTCATTTCGAGAGTGCCACACATCTCTTAAATCAAAATTCTGAGCACATTCAAAAAACACCTTTGGGAGTTTGCTAGCTACAGTCTTATTTTTCGGATTGTTATAATTTTTGTCCAGGTTCACATCTACTATTCCATTGAAATCACCCATCATTATAAATCCTTCACATTCTACATCCAACATTTTTTTCTTTAAAGTTTCAAAAAAAATAACTTTGGCTCCATTGGGTGCATATATATTAATAACCAAAATCTTTTTTCCCTTAACCCAAATTGAAGCCGCAATAACCCTTCCCTCATTGTCTTTGAATTCCATTTTTGGATCAAGTTCGGGTTTAATATAGAGGGCTACCCCCCTCTGTTTTTTTTCAATGGTGGATGAGAATAAACTTCCCATAGCTTTATTCTCAATTAGTCCTATTTTGGACATTTTAATATGAGTTTCTTGGAGTGCGTAGATGGTCGCCTTTTGTTTTTTTAAGTAATGAAAGGCCTGTTTTCTTTTCTCCGGTAAGTTCAATCCATTTATATTTAGAGAAATTTTTTTTACCTCCATTAAAGTTATTGTTCTTCCTCCTCTCCCGGACTCTCGCCTTCCTGGGAGCTGAGTTCCCCATCTTCATCTCTGTCCTAGTCCAAGTCCGATTCACCAAAGTCTGCACAAGCTTCTGCATCTCTTTCCCCTGTACGGGTTCTTAATTCTTTCTCTCTTTCTTCCTCATTAGACCTCCCTGGGTTTTTGTTTGAGAGTTTTGTATTTTTTCCTTTGGGAGATTGTCTTGTGAAGGTTCTGGGCGACGTTTGTCTGGAATTGTTCTTCCCTTTGCTGAGGTGCTTCTTAAGGAAATCCTCCGCTTTTTCTTGTGAGGTTAACCAAAATTTCTCATTTTTCCATGTGACTTGGAGACCCTCTATTTTCTCCCATTTAAATCGTATGTTTCTTTGTTTCAAGATATCCGTCAGGAAGTAATTTTTTTTCTGTTTTCTAGTATAGACGTTGGGATTTCCCTGAGAATTATTATCTTCTTATCATTTATTTTATATGGTGTATCATTTTGCTTTTTTAGAATTTCTTCTCTAATTTTCGTTGAATTAAATTGTATCAGAATGTCCCGTTCTGATTTATTTTTCCTTGAGAAGGCTGTGTGCACTCTAAAAGCTTTATCTATTTTTTCTTCTAATTGGGAGGGCTCCCTCTGCAGGATTGTGTTTGCCATCTCCACGGCAATCTTCCATACATCTTCCTGGCTTTCCTTCCCCTGTTCCGGCACACCTCTCAGCCTCAATTGATAATCTTTTTGGAAGAAGTCTAGGTGTATATTTTTTTCTTTCTAGGTCTGAGAACGTTTTTTCCAATTCTTTTACTTTCTCATGTTCTCGATCTATTTTAACTCTTAATTCCTCTTCATTTCTTTGCATCATATCCACTTTATCATATAGGGCTATGACTTCCTTCCTCACTGTTCCCATGTCCTTTTTCATATCTTTCATATCTTTTCTCATATCACCCAGTCCTTCTCGAATAAGTTTCCTTTCTTCAGCACCTTTCTCCACGATTTCTGTTAGCCTTCTCATTTCGTATATCAGATCCTTCAGTTGGTCTCTAATCTGAGGCTCTTCTGCTGCTGAGTTCCTTCTCCCATTATTGTTTCTTATATCCTTATCTGGATTTCTTCTAGTGCCCATCATGCTAGGGATTTGGCTCACTTAAAGTGTCCTCCTTCTTCTCTGCTATTACATTCAATCTCCCTATTAGCAGTTTTGTTTGTCCGTTTGTCTCTTTCTATAAAGATAGTCTACTCTTTCCTAGCTCTTTATTTTCCAGGATACGTTTCCACTTTTCTTGCTTGAATTATCGCATTGGTGTTTTCCCTGGCTTTCCTATCTCTATGTTCGAGTGACGTTCAAGTGACGTCTTTGTAGTCTCTGCTATTGGGGCAAGCTTCCTGGCGCGGTTTGTTTTGCTTGCTTACATGCGCTTCACCGCCGAATCACCGTATCAGCCCTACGCCGCTTTGCTTCCGCTTTGCTTCCGCGCCTCAGCTCCTCCACCGTTCTTTCTCACTCCTCGCCTCCCAAGTCAAGCCGCACCTGTGTTTCTCTACACCCATCTTTCTAGGTCTCAGATCGCCTCATTCTTCTCAGCTGGTGAGATTTTAAGCTCCGTCCTTTCGCCCAGCTCTTGTGTAGCTTTCCTTAAAGGGCAAGAGCCCGTTTCTTCAGAGCCCCACCAAGAAGAACAGATTTTCATTAGATGGAGATCCCTTTGGATAGTAGAAAAAGCCTTCTTTCACCTTCTTGGTCTTCTTCTTTTCCAAGGGAGTCTCGGGCGGGGTGGTGTTGTGGTCTCTCTCCCTAGGATGCGAGAACCTCAAAGCTGCTGCCGATCCCGTGCACAGGGGGTGGGTAGGCCTTCGGTGGGGTTTTTCCGCTCTTTCGAGCGAAAAAAAACTTGACCACCTTTCGCCCCTCACCACCCTGACTAGGGTTACCCTCCTTACTTCGAGGGATAACCGGGGTTGCCGTTTTTACCCCCCAATCTTCTGCAGAGTTTGTAGCTCACCGGAGCTCTGCCTTGCGGCGTCCACCACCTTCCAGCCCCAGACCGGAAGTCTCAAGTTCTTTATATTTAGAATGAAAAATATAAATGGGTAAAGTTCTTCTAGGATCTATCTATACTGTAAAATTAATGTAAATTGACACTACGTTAATTTCCATAGCTCAATGCAGTGGAATCCTATAAGCTGTAGTTTGGTGAAGCACCAGCACTCTTTGGCAGAGAAGGATAAAGACTCTGTTAAACTACAACTCCCATGATTCCATAGCTTTGAGATGTGGCAGTTAAGGTAAGCTCCTGCCATCAGCACTAGCTTCTGATTACCTAGCAGTTTGAATACAGTAATGTGAGTAGATCAATAGATACAGCTTTGATGGAGAGGTAAAAAAGGCACCCATGAAGACATACTGGCAATTTGATCAGGAAGGTGTCCATGGACAGCAAGCTCCTCAGCATGGAAAATAAAACAATAGCACCTTCCCAGGCCAGAGTTGAGCACAGCATCCAGATGCCAGAGATGGAAAAAAATAGGGAGCCTTTAAGGCAAGGTAAAGGTTTTCCCCTGACATTAAGTCCAGTCATGTCTGGCTTTGGGGGTTGGTGTTCATCTCAATTTCTAAGCTGAAGAACTGGCATTGTCCATAGAGACCTCCAAGGTCATGTGGCCAGCATGACTGCATAGAGAGCACCGTTATCGTCCCACCGGAGCAGTATCTATTGATCTCACATTTGCATGTTTTCAAACTGCTAGGTTGACAGAAGCTGGAGCTAACAACAGGAGCTCTCTCCATTGCCCGGATTCGAACCACCAACTTTTCCCTCAGTAAGTTCAGCAGCTCAGCGCTTTAACTCACAGCGCCACCGGGGGCTCCACTGGGAAGCCTTTACCTCTGTTTATGTACTGTCTGTCTTTGTTAATTGTATATCAGCATTGAATGTTTGCTTTATATATGTTTTGTAATCTGCTTAGTATTCCTACGGGGAGTCAGGGCAGACTATAAATAAAGTACATGATTAAATCAAAGTATGGGAAATTTCCTTTAATCACTATCATTCCCAAAATCCCCTAGTCAGCATACCCACCGGCCATCTGGCTTGGGGATTCTGGACCCCAAAAGTTCCAGACCCCAAAAGTAAATGTTATAGGCTTTAGGTAAACAGCCATTAGGTATCTTTGTCCTCTGAGGTTGAGTCATTTCTGTTTTTTATTCCTGACAGATGTCTTCCGTTGCCATCAGTCAAGATATGTGGCCGACAGCTTTGTTAAAGACTTTATGGGGATAAAATATATTCTGTCAAAAATGTTCAAGACAAAATGCATATCAACTTTCTAAACCCTTGATGTATTATTCACTACAGAATATTAATCCTGCTAAGAATTTTAAACTATTATGCTGTATAAACCATTGGCACTATTAATGAAATAATTTTTCATAGAAATATTTACCAGATCTGGAAGAATTAGCTGTTGTCGTCTAAAACAGCCTTGGGTCTATCATAGGTTTTAAGTAGAAGAAAACTTGAGCAGATTGACAGACAGTATGTAAGCACTTAGAAAGGAATGCTGTGATCACTAAAAGTCAACATGGATTTCTTAAAAACAGTCATGCCAGAATAATATCAGAAGAAAAGTAGAATAAAAATCACACTCACACACATATACACACATTACTGGTTGATCAACAGAATCCAAAGGGTTCTCACTAATGGTTCATCTTCATTTTAGAGAAAATAATCTAGTGGGGGTGCTACAGGACTGGGCCCACTGCTTCTCAACAACTTTATCAATTACTTGGATGACAGAATAGAAGACATGCTTATCAAATTTGAAGGTGACACTAAATTGGGAGGGATAGTTAATACTCAAGAAGATAGGATCAGAATCCAAAATTATCTCAACTACTGACTAGACCAGTGTTTCCCAACCAGTGTGCTGTGGCACACTAGTGTGCCAGTGTAGCACACCAGTTCTCGTTTGTGCCTGGAGGGCAGGGGGCAGCACCGGGGGTCCCACTAGCATTGGAGCCAGTTGATTCGGAAGAGGATTTGGAAGGGCTAGAAGAAGGGGATTTTGAGATAGCTGGGCCTTCTTCTCCCACAGAAAGTCTGGCCTGGGATGACGGCTGGCCTGATCCTTACGAACAGCTGGAAGGCCAGTCGGAATCGAAAGCAGTGATAGTGAAGATTACGAGCGGCCGGGGCGAGGCTCGCAAGAGAGGATGTGGGAAACAGCCGAGGGAGAGGCCCGGGAAGCGGCTGGGGAGTTTGACTCTCACGAAGATAGGGAACCAGGTGCTGGGAGGCAAGGTCGAACCTTTGATAGGAGACGGAGCATTGAGTCTAGCAGGAGGGGTTGGTTCCACAGCCTAGACAGACCGAGGGCTCGTAGCACAGATTGGAGGAGGAGAAGCCTAGGCGTCGGGGCCTCGTCAAGGGGATTAAGTATAGGATCCGTGGGAACGGATCCTCAGTACTTCGGCCACGTCTCACCTATGCAGATGTGTAGCGAAGCCAAGACCACGTAGCTAAGTTTTGGGCTTGTGGCCTGCCAAGAAGAGTTTTACCTTGTACCCTTGTTTTGTTCCTGATCCGCTAGCTAAGCGGAGCTTTGCCAAGTTTTTGGAAATACTGCCAAGTTTGCCTTTTGGACTGTACCTTTACTTTTGAATTACTTTGATACTTTTATGGACAATTACCTTTTCAACTGTTTTTATACTTCAATAAAGTAGTTAGCTGATTATCGTCTCTGTGTGTGTGATTAAGGGGCCGGCCTAGGTCTTGCATCATGACAGCCGTGAGCAATCATCAGGTGTGCCGTGGGAAATTGGAACCTCCAGGAAGGGGGGGGGGAGTCTAGTGTGTTGAAGTATAAAAACCCTAAGAAACCTACCTTGATAAAGGCACAAAATTACAAACACCCCCCTCCCCACCTGTTGTCTATTTGGTCTCTCCATGCATTGGGAAGGCCCACCTCCCTTTCCCCAAGTAGAGACCTACTCTTGCCTCCTAGGGGTTCTGTGTGGGAAGTTTGGCCCAGTTCTATCATTGGTGGGGTTCAGAATGCTCTATGATTGTAGGGGAACTATAAATCCCAGCAACTACAACTCCCAAATGTCAAGGTCTAATTCCCCCAAACTCCATCTGTGTTCACATTTGGGCATATTGAGTATTCATGCCAAGTTTGGTCCTGATCCATCATTGTTTGAGTCCACAGTGCTCTCTGGATATAGGTGAACTACAGCTCCAAAACTCAAGGTCAATGCCCACCAAACTCTTATCGCATTTTCTCTTGGTTATGGGAGTTCTGTGTGGGAAGTTTGTGTCTTTCTGCCATTCCTGCCAGGATGTCTATGTTGAGTTCATCGAAACAGTCCCAGGTTTCACACTGAGCGTATAAATACATTTTAAAAACATATTAACTATATGTATTACTGTGTTACAGTGTCATTTTGGTTGGTGGTATGCCCCAGGATTTTGCAAATGTAAAAAATGTGCCGCGGCTCAAAAGGTTGAAAACACTGGTCTAGACTAGCCTGAGCAAACTTCAGCCCTCAGGTGTTTTGGACTACAACTCCACAATTCCTAACAGCCAGTAGGCTGTTAGGAATTGTGGGAGTTGTAGTCCAAAACACCTGAGGGCTGGCTGAAGCTTGCCCAGGCCTGGTCTAAACTGCCCTCAACAGTCTAGAACTTTCTAGGGAGCAGTCCAGACAGCAGAAGTTATCCCGCGCCTTCCAAGGAAACCAGGGTTTCCTGTTTTGTGGTGAATTGTGGTGAATTAATTTGTGTTTCCCCGGGGATGTCATCTGGACAGCCCCCTTTTAATTGTGGGAACTCCCATGTTAAAGGGGCTGTCTGGATGGTTCACTGGTACATAGATAATTCAGTCATTTCTAGATCCCTGTCTCATCTTTATGAAAATCTAGATGAATTTAGGATTTGATTTTCAAATGTTCCTACCCCCTTTTCCGATCAGCTGCTTCAGAAACACTTTCTCACTGGAAGCCAAGATTCTCTGCTATGACATTCAAAGTTGGCTAAAATCAATCACAATATGCCCTTTTAGAACAGTTTAGGGTGTATGACTTGACAAGGAGAAGACAGGTTCTTTCATAGACTATCTGGTATCTTCATAAAAAGAAAGCTTGTCAGCACATCACTTTTCAGGATCAAACACTTTGCAAACACCTTACAACCTTTAAGCAACTCTTTTGTTCCTTGAGAGATATTGAATAGTTATCATTCTGCAACCACAACCACACTCTCCTTTTCATTGTTAACATTTAAAATAAAGTAAATTGATTTTCAAAATTTATTCACTAATAATTAAAATGCATAAGAAACATAGACAAATTGCACTCTGAGGCTCAAGCTTGGACAAGATGCAGTTGCAGTTTGCCAAGGCACCAGTACTGTTTGGGAGAGAAGGTTAAAGAACTTGTAAAACTACAACTCCCATGATTCCATAGTATTGACTAATGACAGAAGTGGCTTTAAACTGTATTAACGTTACCATGTAGACACACCCTTTGAAAAGAAAGGAAATACTCAGATTCCATTTCTACCTCACATTTAATATCACCCTGTTTATATACCATACAACATATGAAAGGCAAGCAGCTGTTCCATTAATTCTACAGCATAGATGTGCAGTTCCTATGGACTGGCCCCATTGTTCCTACCTAAACAACCTGTCCACATTCTAAAATCTATGGGATGGTTATTTGGTGAATTGATTGTATGATCTTGGCAACAGCCATGGGTGTGGACCATTATTTTAGATGTCATTTCCTCTGACTGCCACAAATTTGAGTCATCTCCTCTGTATTGTCAGAGATTGTCATATACACTTGCTACTCATTATACCTATACTATGCCACCATGAGAACTAGCAATTTGATGCATTCTATATCCACTACCAGATCCCAAACATTGTCTATAATCTGGCTTTTAATGCTGGTTTTATTTATTTATTTAGTTTTTGTATAGTCAGTCGGCCCTCTGTACCCACAGATTCTGCATGCACAGATGCAATCATCCACAACTTGATTTTGCCATTTTACATAAAGGACACCATTTTACTATGCTGCTGTCTATAATAAGACTTGAATATTCATGGGTATGCTGTTCATGGTGGATCCTGGAACCAAGCTACTGCAGATGTCAAGAGCCCACTGTAGTCCTTTAATGCTTTTTAATATTGTGTTGTTGAAGGCTTTCATGACCAGAATCACTTGGCTGCTGTGAGTTTTCCGGGCTGTATGGCCATGTTCTAGAAGCATGTTTCATTTAAATATTGTTAATTGGTTTTTTAAATTTTATATTTATGATTTTTTTATGATTTTATTTTTAAAATAAGCATTGCTTTTTATATGTTGATAGATGATGATGATGATGATGGAGAAGACCTGGTTATGGCTCATGAATGGAACACTGAAGAAGGGGAAGAAGGCCTGGTTCTTGCAGCCCAGGAGCAAGCAATCAGAACAAATGCAATTAAGGCCAGGATTGAAAAACCAGCTTATGAGCTAAAATGCAGACTGTGCAAGGAAGCTGATGAAACCATTGATCATATCCTCAGCTGCTGCAAGAAAATCTCACAGACAGACTACAAACAGGGGCACAACTCTGTGGCCCAAATGATTCATTGGAACTTGAATCATTTGCCAGCCGTAAATAATTGGTGGGATCATAAACCTGCAAAAGTAGTGGAAAATGAACATGCAAAAATACTGTGGGACTTTCGAATCCAGACTGACAAAGTTTTGGAATACAATACACCAGACATCACATTTGTAAAACAGAAAAAAAGTTTGGATTATTGATGTCACCATACCAGGTGACAGTCGCATTGAGGAAAAACAACAGGAAAAACTCAGCCGCTATCAGGACTTCAAAATTGAACTGCAAAGGCTCTGGCATAAACCAGTCCAGGTATGTATTTTAATGCTAATTATATTTTAATGTATTTTAACTCTGACTGTTTTTGGTTTTCTAGTATACTGTGTTTTTGGCAAAATTGTTGTCATAGGCTGCTCTGAGTCCCCCTGGGTGCCAGAAATGGTGGAAATAATAGTAATAATAATCGGCACACTGGGTGCCATGCCAAAAGATCTCAGCCAGCATTTGGAAACAATAAACATTGACAAAATCATGATCTGTCAACTGCAAAAGGCCATTCGACTTTGATCTGCACACATCATTCGAAAATACATTACACAGTCTTAGACGCTTGGAAAGTGTTCGACATGTGATTTTGTGATACAAAATCCAGCATATAGATCTCGTTTTTGTATGAGTAAAATAATAAAAAACTTTATTTATATACCACTCTATCTCCCCTAGAGGACTCAGGGCAGTTTCCAATAGCAAAACATTCAGAGTACGCAAAACATAAGCATAGAATTATCAAAACAACACAAATACATTAAAAAGCAATCCTGCACAATTTTCGTGCAAAAATTACAGTTAGGGCAAGAATTTCAAAAATGGACCTAGGTAAATTTAAAAGGCCATATTGAGACTACTGCAAAAAAAAAAAAAGGCTGGGGGGGGGGATGGATAAGGTGTAATAACCGGTCCCAATATCTATATATATGTAATAAACTTGTGTAGAATCACAACAAACACAGAGTTCTGACTCTTTGCAAAGCTATTCAGAATTACGAGAAACTATTATTCTTCCTCATTATGCCCAATTTGCCATCTCCTCCAGGTTGTCATCCTTCAAAAACTTTGGTCTTCCAATCTGACCTTGATTAGGAGCCCCTGGTGGCACAATGGATTACACCACTGAACTGCTGAAAATTTTTGACGGAAAGGTCACAGGTTCAAATCCGGGGAGTGGTGTGAGTTACCGCTGTTAGCCCCAGCTTCTGCCAATCTTGCAGTTTGAAAACATGCAAATGTAAGTAGATCAATAGGTACCGTTCTGGTGGGAAAGTAATGGTGCTCCATGCAGTCATGCTGGCCACATGACTTTGGAGGTGTCTATGGACAATGCCGGCTCTTCGGCTTAGAAATGGAGATGAGCACCACACCCCAGAGTCAGACATGACTGAACTTAATATCAGGGGAAAATATTTACTTTTATCTCATACAAAGGGCCCTTCCACACAGCTATACAACCCAGAATATCAAGGTAGAAAATCCCACAATATCTGCTTTGAACTGGCTTAACTGAGTCCACACTGCCATATATTCCAGTTCAAAACAGCTAATGTGGGATTTTATTTAGCTTCATTCTTACAAATTTTAAATAACCAAAAACTGCAGCCATGAATGCGGTCTATCACCATTAACATACTGGGACACTCTGCACTGTGCTTGGTTGAACCATCTTCCTCTAAATCTAAAACAGAGAATAAAAACAAACCTGCCCTAGTAAAAATATTACACATGCTTAACATGATTGCAATGTGAATTCTCAGGACTTTTCTTTCCAGGGCATTTTTATTATCCCCTCCCTACATCCAAATGCAGCTGAAATAACACATGAGACCCTTTTCTCCCTAGATTTTTCCTGTTCTTTCTTCCTGCTAATGAAAACAAACCAGCAGAATGAACAATGTGGAGAAGACATGCATGGATGTGTGCTTTGCAGATGAGGTTGCGAGTCCACAGCTGGGTAGAAAATAATTTTCGCCCTGCTATGGAGAGCTGGGATAATTTTCCTTCTTTATGGCCCAGCCAGATAGTCCTGTAGTGTAGACAGATCACACAATGCCCTGGAATTTTAAAATACAGAACAGATTGTGTTTTTTTAGTATTGTTATTTAGCATTGTTAATCAAAGTGAGGCTGTGGCATTTTGGTCATATCATGAGAAGATGTGACTCACTAGAAAAGACAATAGTGCTTGAAAGGTAATGAGAAAAAGAGAAAAACCACATTTTGGATGGATAAATTCAATCAGCCTGAGGCCCCTTCTATACTGCCATCTAATACAGATTATTGAATCAGAAAATCTGGACCCTCTACTGACAATGGAGGCTCAGATCTCCACCGTGAGCAGAGCAGTGTTTTTCCATCTGCGGCAGGCAAAGCGGCTGGTGCCCTACCTTTCCGGTGACGACCTGGCCATGGTCATCTCGAGACTGGACTACTGTAACGCCCTTTACATTGGCCTTCCTTTGTCAGTAATCCGGAAACTGAAGATGGTGCAAAACGCTGCGGCTCAACTGCTGGCTGGAGTGGCAGTATCGTGCCACATCACACCAGTCCTACAGCGCTTGCACTGGCTCCCTATCGAACACCAGATTGCCTTCAAAGTGCTGGTGCTAACCTTTAAGGCCTTGTATGGTCTGGGGCCAGTATACCTGAAGGACTGCCTTTCCCTGCATGTTCCCCCAGAGACCACTATGGTCCATGGATCAAAACCTACTAGAGGTTCCATCACTTAAGATCTGCCACTTGTCATCGACGCGGCAGCGCACTTTTTCTGTAGCAGCGCCTATCCTTTGGAACGCCCTCCCAGAGGAGGCACGAGCAATAACTGATCTACAGGCTTTTCGGAGAGCCTGTAAGACCAACCTGTTCTGTCAGGTATTCAATCTCTAAACTGTAACCTCTATTCTGGTCTTAATCTGTTTTTATTATGTTTTCAAGTATGTTGTGTTTTGTTCTTCATTGCTGTGAACCACCCTGAGCCTTTTCGGGAAGGGTGGTATATAAGTCAAAATAATAAATAAATAAATAAATAATCTGATTTGAACTGGATTATATGAGTCTACACTGCTATATAATCCAGTTCAAAGCAAATAATCCAGATTTTATATGGCAGTATAGAAGAGCCTTCAGGTTTCTCTGATTGAATTTATCAATCAGAAATGTGGTTTTCCTCTTTTACTTATTGCCTTCCAAGGCCCCTTCTAAACTGCCATATACAATCCAGATTATCTACTTTGAACCGGATTATATAGCAGTGTAGATAATGTGGATTATCTGCTTTGATAATCTGGGTTAAATGACAGTTAAGATCCAGCCTGAATCTGCATGAGCTGAGCAGGGCTCTTGATGACAGAGAGACTTGGATGTTTCTCATTCATGGCAATCACGGGCGGAGAAATCTCACAGGTGGAGAAATCTGATAATTTTAGGGGGTGGGGAATTGTTGATCTCTATATGGTAATATATATTATTTCATTTTCTTCATACCATACTAAGTCAGTTCTGTCATGTTAACCCACTTGACATTCATGTCCACTCTGCGACATTTCCGACTAAGAGTGCATCTAGTTGGGTTTTGGTGAGGCATCACTGCTCTCTGGCAGAGAAGGCCCATGATTCTAAAAGTACAACTCCCATGATCCCATAGCATTGAGCCATGACAGTTTTATTGGTGTTGAACTGCATTTATTCTACAGTGTAGATGCACCCTAAGTGGCATCTCTCTCTCTCTCTCTCTCTCTCTCTCTCTCTCTCTCTCTCTCTCTCTCTATCTCTCTCAATTTCTCTATTTTATATAGAGAGAAGAATAGAGAGAGATTTGGTGCAGCACCTTTTTCAGGGTGACCCATGCTATTCTTCTTCTGCTCCTTCACATAAAATCCCTTACATAAAGTCTCACATTTGAATTGAGGCTCTTTTGCATCTTTTTTCATTAGTTACTGTCCAGAAGAGAGCCAGAAAAACATTCTGGGAGACTAGGATTCAAATCCCTGCTCAACCTGGAAAAAGTGCTAGAAAACTATTTCTGTGCATTATTACAATAGCCAGTATACTTTTTTTTTCTTATGTTCTTAAATGTTTATTTATTGCAACCTTAAACTGCTCAACATCCACATTTATCTGACTGGTGCATTTGCATTATACATTATTTATTTATTATTTCGATTTACTAAACCGCCCTTCCTGAGGCTCAGGGCGGTTTCCAACATATAAAAACACATCAAGATTTAAAAAAACATGAAGAATATAAGACAAAGGCAGTAGACTGAAACATAAAGACCTTGTGGACAACAGGTAAAACATGAGCCAACAACGTGCTGCAGCAGCTAAAAAAGCCAATGGGATTTTGGCCTGCATAAATAGGAATATAGTGTCTAGATCCAAGGAAGTCATGCTACCTTGTTCAGACTACACCTGGAATCACACTGTGTCCTATTCTGGGCACTACAATTGAAGGTAGTTGTTGACAAGCTGGAATGTGTCCAGAGGAGGGTGACTAAAATGACCAAGGGTCTGGAGAACAAGCACTATGAGGAGCAGCTTAAAGAGATGGGCATGTTTAGCCTCCAGAAGAGAAGGATGAGAGGAGACATGAAGAGGGCCATGTATAAATATGTGAGGGGAAGTAATAGGGAGGAGGGAGCAAGCTTTTTTTCTGCTGCCCTGGAGACTAGGCTGAGGAACAATAGCTTCAAACTGCAGGAAAGGAAATTCCACCCGAACATTAGGAAGAACTTCCTGACTGTGAGAGCTGTTCAGCAGTGGAACTCTCTACCCCGGAGTGTGGTGGAGGCTCCTTCTTTGGAGGCTTTTAAACAGAGGCTGGATGGCCATCTGTCAGGAGTGCTTTGAATGCGATTTTCCTGCTTCTTGGCAGAAAGGGGTTGGACTGGATGACCCACAAAGTTTCTTCCAACTTTATGATTCTATGAGTGTCTTTATTTTTAATATTAAATTGCATTATGTTATGTTTTAAGTCTGTTCATTTTCTTTGTCCTTTTATGATTTTTTGTTGAAACTTAATAAAATATATTTAAAAAATACTGACTTCTGAAGTAGGGACAGTGGGAAATATATAAGAAATTGTAGAACTCTTGTAGAAATCTCTGTGCGTGTTCAGTATCCATTATTCGGAATTCCAAAATCCAAAATTGTCCACCTGGGTGGCTTAGATGGACACCGTTGTTTTATGATAGTCCAATGTACACAAATTTATTTATTTAAAGTATTGTGTATAAAATAATCTTCAGGCATGTGTGTAAGGAGTACACTTAACATAAATTAATTTTATTTCTAAACTTGGATCCAATTTCTGAGATTATTTTATTATGTATATTCAAATATTCAAAATAAAAAATAAAAATACGCAATATGGAACATTTCTGGTCCCAAGCATTTCAGATAAGGGGTACTCAATATGTATTGTTTAGCTATAGACTTCAAAAGTACCAAATGATAAGATTGATAGTACAATTCTATATATTACTCAGAAGTTCCATGGAGTGTAATACAGTTTAATCCAAAGTAGAAATGGAGGCAAAATTCATTTCATTCTAATATCGTCATAATTTGCTGTTCCTGAACTAGAACACAATTACACTTCATTTTTTGCGCTCTCTTAATGTTTTACATTGCAGTTCTCCAACTTAAAAATGCATATGTTACATGGACATGGCATAACAAATGTGTACATGATAAGCAAATGGCATATAAAATAGCATATATTACCAGGAAGTGCTTGCAAAATTGTGCAGCTCAGAGGATACTGGATGTGAAATTATGCACATTTTTCGTGCTGACTTTTTAAAAGACTGTATACACTGACACAGAAACTAGACTGCCTTCAGCAGCAATATTATGCTATAAATAAATTAAGGCACACTTGTGCTTGGAAAAAAAAACCATGAACAGTATAGAAAGGAAAAGAGAAGGATTATTCTATTCTTAATCCCTAGTAAGGGTTGATAGAGTTACTCAGTAAATTACTTGTTGCATTCATTTTACATTTAATGATAAAGTCCTGCTAAACAAACATATACATATCATGATTCTGAGACTCATTTAACAAATTTACATTTGAATTGGAAGGATTCCTTAAGTCTCAGAGCTATATAATACCTGGGTGGTATTGCCAGAATGTAAGCTGCCTTAAGTCCCCTCTGTGGTAGAGAAAGGCAGGATAGAAATAAAATAATAAATAAACAAATAAACAAATAATACAAAATCCCATTCCTTGACATTATAGAACCAGAGAACTGGCTTCTGCCATTACAGGATGTTTTGGGTTTTTTTGAAATATTGGAATACACTTTCAAAATGGGAAATGGACCACACTAAACTTTACCCCCTGGTGGCGCATTGGGTTAAATCACTGAGCCACCGAACTTGTGGACGAAAAGGTTGGCAATTCGAATCCAGGGAGCAGGGTGAGCTCCTGCTGTCGGCCCCAGCTTCTGCCAACCTAGCAGCTCAAAAACATGCAAATGTGAGTAGATCAATAGGTACCGCTTCTGTGAGAAGGCAACGGCGCTCCATGCAGTCATGCTGACAACATGACCTTGGAGGTGTCTACGGACAATGCCGGCTCTTAACTAAACTTAATGTTGGGAAACATTTACCTTTATCTGCTTCCACACTGAGTTTTGTCATAAAGAGGCAGAACTTACCTAAATGTTTCCGGTTTGGCTTACCTATCTGAACGTATCTGTCCTTATGAACCTTCTAGGATGTTAAGACCTTCTGGATAGGCCCTGCTCTTGCTCCTGCCTTCTTTGCAGATGTGTTTGACAGGGACAAGAGACAGGGCTTTCTCAGCGGTGGCCCCTCAACTGTAGAACGCCCTTCCTAGAGATATAAGATCGGCTCCCTCCTTCCTGACTTTTTGAAAGAAGGTGAAAACCTGGCTTTTTGAGCAGACCTTCCAAAATATGGCATAGCTAAACAGAATTATGGAACTACTCGACAATGCAATGGAATAATGTTTTGACATGGAGACGCTCATGACAATGTTTTGTACAGTTTTTATGTTTTTATACTTTTTTATACTATATGTTATTGTTTTTAATAGAATTCTTATTAATCATTTTTACTGTTTAATTGTTATGGCATCAAATTGTTGCCAATTTGTGAACCACCCTGAGTTGCCTCTGGCCTGAGAGGGGCGGTATATAAATATAGTAAATAAATAATAAATTATGGCTAATATACATTTTGAGCTGGTAATCTTTAAAAATTATAAACCAAGGAATGGACTCATGTGATATTGGGTTGCTGTAAGTTTTTCGGGTTGTATGGCCATGTTTATTTATTTATTTATTTATTATTCGGGCTTCTATGCCGCCGACTCCCGGAGGCTCGCGGTGGCTTACAGGAGCCGAAAGGCATGATAAAAACAGGCAATAAAACAGTTAAAACAGCTAAAACAACATACAGCACAGCAGAAACAATAGAACAGTAGCACAGCTCAACAATAAGCAGCCAGAAGCATTCTCTTCTGACGTTTCCCCTGCATCCTCAGAGGTTGTGAGGTTTGTTGGAAACTAGAAAAATTGAGTTTATATATCTGTGGAATGTCCATGGTGGGAGAAATAACTCTTGTCTGTTGCAGGTAGGTGTGAATATTTCAACTGGCCACCTTGATTAGCATTATGGCCTAGTAGTTTTCAAGGTCTGGCTTCTTACTGCCTGGGGGGCATCTTTCGTTGAGAGATGTTGGTCTGCAACTTCCAACATTCTTCACTATTGGCTATGGGAGGAATTAAAATCCAGTCGGAGTGGGAAGAGAAGGGAGGGAAGGAAGGAAGGATGGCAATGGGAGGGAACAGCTGTTCAAAAATACCATACAAGGGGAATGGAAAACACGAAGATTTATAAAGTTAATTAATTAAATGTAGGTCTCTCAATTCAGTCAAATACATTTGATGACAGTCAACATTAACAGTCTCAAATCAGAACTTTAAAAAGATAGACTACATAAACTACTAACATAAAACCAGATAATGATGGCATGTTTACAGGAGACCCATTACATAGGGAGATCAAAACTGATAAACTTAGCTAATTGGGATGCTCAAAACAAATCCAAGGGCACAAGCAATTCTCGGGGAGTTGCCATTATAATGAAAAATGACCTTGCTTTTGAAATGGAAAATAATTACAGATGAGGAGGGGAAGTTCATAATGGTATGTGGAAAATTAAATGATTGCAAAGTTTCCATTATTAGTGTTTATGGGCCCAATAAGGGGCAAAAAAGATTAATTTATAAAATCTTTTAAAAAATAGAACGGGAGGCAGAGGGAGATATAATTATAGGTGGAGATCTTAATTTAGGTCTTTATAAGAATAGGAATAATAAGAGGATTGGGAAAACTGGGGGTGAAAGTAAAATCAACCTTTAAAAGTTGAATATTCGTAATGTTAATGAAAGAATTGGACAAAGAGTTGACACCCCCACACACTATTCTGCTAGACATAATTCATTTTTCACTTTAGATTATTTTCTTATTGGTAATAACAATGCTCTACCCATTGTAGAGGCATCAGTAGGAAATAGATGGCCAGGAGACCATGCTCCTATCTTCCTAGATTGGGTAGTAGCAGCAGGAGGAAGGAGTTTAGATGGCGATTTACCGTATATACCCGAATATAAGCTGAGTTTTTCAGCCTAGTGGAGCCTGGAGGCGAGGCTGGCTGGAGCCTGGAGGCGAGGCTGGCTGGCCGGCTTTCGTCTCCATAGAGCAGCCCGGAGCGAAGCCCACAAGCAAGGCTCGAATGCCTGCTGCTGTTGCAGCCTCTCCTCCTCCTTGGGTAGCTGGCCTTGGAAGAAGAGGAGGGGGATGATGAGCAGTGGCACAGGTGAGCCTTGGTCCTCTGTCTTAAGCCTCCAGCCCAGTGAAGCGGCTGGCAAGTGCACGCGCCACTGCCACCACTTCCTGCGTGGCCACATCCGGCCTCTTTCCTTATCTACCTCCTTCCTTCCTGGGTCCAGCTGGGTCCCAACAGAATGGGGGGCACTTTAGGCCTCCTTCCCTGGGCCTCCGTTCTCCAACCCAGTGAAGTGACTGGCTGAATGGAGCAAGAAGGGAGGAGGCCCAGGAAGGAACGAGGCAGCTCAAGGAAGGAGACGGGGCTTCCTTCCTTCAGCCCCCAGCCTCCTTCCTTACGCTGCCTCGTACCTTCCTGGACCCAGGAAGCTACACAAACCTACCTCCCCTTTGCCTGTTTTGTGCAACTGATTTGTATCTCACATATACAGTTTCCTTTTTAATATTTTAGCTTATGTGTGGAGCCCCAAGGTAGAAAAATTTAGATAACTGCATTTCTTCTAAGCCCAAGGGGAATAATAATATAATATAATAATAATGAGACAACAACAACAATAATAATAATAGAACCAGGGCAGTTAAAGAGAGCTGGAGCTGACAGAGGGACCTCAACCCGCTCTCCTTGGATTCTAACCACTGATCTGTTGGGCAGCGGTCCTGCTGGCTCAAGGGTTTAACCCATTGCACCACCAGGAGCTCTCATCAGATTATAGTGAAACTAAACTTAAATCAGTCATATGCATAGAAGTCTTCAATCTGCAGGAAAAGCAAGGTACAAACTAAACAGAAAAATGTTGCAATATAGCAAGAAGAAAACTGTAGATTCTAGTTTTACTCATGAAAGAGCCATTTGCTCATTAGGTATACATTTCTAGGACACCGGCTTTTTCTCCAGGAGTGGGCAATGATGCCAAGATACAATTTTATGGCAGCGTCTGTAACATTTGTTTGTTCGGCTTCATCAGCATAACAAGTGTTCAGCTAGGGTTTTATGGCAAAACTAACTTGGCATTATAGTTATTTCATTTTCAAACTTCATTTGCAGACTCCTGCAAAGGGGAAGTGTGGGAGAGGGAAACTAAAAGGTCTCTGAAGGGAAATAAATCCAATAAACATGTAATAAGGATTTCAGTAAAATGCCATATTCTTGGTGTGCATTTGTGTGGAGAGGTGCTCTCATATTAGCCATCCTTATTAAAATGACTTGATGATGCAGAAAGAAACAAACAAATAAATACATTCCACTGGGGAAAATAAATAAAAGGGCAACTTGTAACATCTGATCCACCTAAGTCTGAATAAACTTTCTTTTTTAAAAAAAAATCGAAACTTTGTTTAAAAAAGTATTCACATGACTGAGTATAATCTGTTGAAGATAGGGCCATGGAAAAACAAAGGATATTTAAACAGTGCTGTAGATTAGAAGATGAACAAAAAGGCATATTTCAATCCCCCCCCCTCCGAACTAGCCTCCTCTAGGTACATGATCAATGCTGGGGATGGTGGGAGTTGTGATCCAACACATCTAGAGGGTGTCTGGTTGAGAAAGGCCAGTCCACAGTAAACCTTTGATGACCAAATGAAGGGGCAAAATTGGGATTCAACATTATTTTCTGAAGCAACCTCAGAGATTGAGATTACATAGCTCTTTCGATGTTGTTGGACTGCAAATCCCATCAGTCCTACCATGCTTAAATAATTGTGAGAAATGCAGGGAGATAGAGAGCTATTGTGTCTTGAGGACTATATTATTCCTGCCCCTGCTCTTTTAAGAGCCCATATATCAAGAGTAGAAAACGTTTGGCCCTACAGATGTTGAGGAACTACTACTCACATCATTAGACACTTTTGTTTATTTATCTGCCAAGAACCAATGAATACTGCAGTTCAACAACATCTGGAACTCCACAGACTCACCAGCTTTTCCCTATGGTTGCTTAGTTTCCTCTATTTGGACAATGAAGAAATAGTGGAGGAGAATAGTTAGGGTTGTTCATGCTATTATATTTCCCATTTCTATATATATTATGGAAAGAAGGGTTGTGATTAAAGCTGATAGGAAGAAAACCAACTCATTTGAAATTTGATTCTGGAGAAGAATTCTATCGATACAGTGAACTGCTAATGAGATCAATAAATGGGTCCTTAAGCAAATTAAGCCATAACTCTCCCTAGACGCCAAGTTCGCTCCACTGAGACTGTCATACTTTGGCCATATCATGAGAAGCCATGACTCACCAGAGAAGACAATAAGGTAGAAGATTGTAGAAAAATAGGAAGACTGCATTACAGATAGATAGACTTAATTATGGGAGCCATAGCCCTGAGTCTGCAAAACCTGAGCATGTCTGCTAATGATCTACACTGACCATTTAATGGAGTTGAAGCTGACTTCAACCCCTTTCCATGATGTTGGGTCTGTGTGCACCACTAAGGGAAGAGATTTTACTGATGGTAGTAGGACGTCCTACATTACATAGGCTTTTGCTGTGGAGACAGACTAAACAGTTACTGGGTAGGAACAGTAGTAGGGGATGCCACTGGCAGAGGATCTCTTCAAGACAATGGCAACATCACTTTGGCCAGCTCTAAAGGAGTTATTGTACAGAAGAAGGTAATGGTAAGCCACTCCTGAATTTATTTTGTTTCCAAAATCCCATAACGAAACAGAGCGGTGGAGAAAGACAGTTGACCAATGGGGGCACCACTAATTTTTCTGCCATCACTGTATCTATGCCAAGCTTCTCATAGGGCCCTTCCACACAACCCTATATCCCAGAATATCAAGGCAGAAAATCCCACATTATCTGAAAGTGATATTCTGGGATATAGGGCTGTGTGGAAGGGCCTGTAGTGGCCCAAAGCTTGATTCACTCTGGAGTCAAGACCCTTCAACACAGCTGAATAAAATCCACATTGAACTAGATTATACAGCAGTGTGGACTCATATAATCCAATTCAAAACAGATTTTGTGGATTATCTGCCTTGATATTATGGGTTATATGACTGTGTAGAAGGGCCCTCAAATCCCATAATGTCTGCTTTGAACTAGGTTATCTGAGTCCACACTCAGATAATGTGGGATTTTCTGCCTAGATATTCTGGGATATAGGGCTGTGTGGAAGGGCCCAAAGATGAACCTAAGACCCAGTCAGCGGCCCATTGGGACAATTTGCAAGACATTGTGTGGACTCTGACCTGAACTCTCATTGGAAGTTGGCTCTTATAAAGTTGCTCCAGTTGGGAATGAGGTTATTGAAAAGGCCATGCAACTGCTTGGACATAACGCAACCCTTGCTGCTTTTGTAAGCAACATTTTAAAAAACTGGTTGAAAATGCAAATCAACAAACATTTTTGTATGAAAAATTTTTTGCCTTCCTCATACAAAGAGACAGTAGGGAAGACTATCATTTCTGCACTCTTTTACTTGTATACTGCAGAGAGCTGGAGAGACAGCATAATGCAGTGGTTGGAATGTTGGACAATGACTCTCGAGACAAGGGTTCAATTTCTGCTCAGCTGTAGAAACCCATTAGATGATTTTTGGGTGAGTCATACACTTTCAGCCCCAGAAAACTCTGTCATAGGGTCACCATAAGCTGGAAATGACTTGAGGGTACACCACCACCACAACAACAACAACAACAAAAGAGCTGATGAGAGTTGTGGGTGGCCACAAGTCCCCATCTTTGTCAGAAACCAAAGGTGATGGGCATGTCACATGCTCTTAACCTCAGAAAATGCTGTGATGGTGTCACCATAACTTGGAAACTATTTGAAATCACACAACAACAAAAAATAGTGATGGATCAAGAAATGTATGGTACTAGGACTCATTGTTCCACTCTGGCTTTTAATATGAACTTAAAAGTAGCTATGTAAAAAGCAATTTAAGGGCCCTTCCACACAGCCATATTATCCAGAATACCAAGGCAGAATAATCCACAATATCTGTTTTGAACTGGTTTATCTGAGTCCATAATGCCATACAATCCAGTTCAAAGCAGATAATGTGGCATTTTATACAGCAGTGTGGAAGGGGGCTGAGTCTCCATCCAAATGTTTAGCACCTTTACATGTCAGAAGAAGAGCA
This sequence comes from Anolis apletophallus, assembly GCA_030556195.1. NCBI lineage: Eukaryota > Metazoa > Chordata > Lepidosauria > Squamata > Anolidae > Anolis > Anolis apletophallus. Next base: position 24,081,525 of record JARBWK010000005.1, on the reverse strand, counting down.
GATTCATTGTACTACTGACATGAATCTTACCAACCAAATGCTTAAGGCAGACAGACCTCTTTAAAAGAAGAAGATACAGAAAGCTTTTCTTGCCACCAGTACATACTGTGAGGTGAGTCAAAATAGTAGTTAAGCGCCATGAGTCATTGCAAACTTAATGATAAATGAGGGAGGATTAGTAACTGAAATGATAGTCTGAAGTACAAACAAATATCTCCAGCACTGTTCATGTCAACAGGTGATATAATAAGCAATGACTAGAGAGTGCCGAAGGAAGTTGGCAATGCTGACATTCCTATAACCCAGACCCTTTCCATTTTATGTCAACCTCCTTATCTAATATGCTTATGAGTCTACATAAAGAGCCATAAACTGGTTGAAATTGGAGAGATCACAGGAGCTTTGGGGTTTCTTTCTCCCTACATCCCTTCTATAATTCACGCAACAGATAATACAATCTCAGACTTAGTCCCCTTCCACACAGCTGTATAAAATCCCACATTATCTGCTTTGAACTGGATTACATGGCAGTGTGGACTCAGATAAGCCAGTTCAAAGCAGATATTGTGGATTATCTGCCTTAATAATCTGGGTTATATGGCTGTGTGGAGGGGCCCTCAGAATCAAGCTTTATTGTGGGATGATTTAACCCCATGAATGCAAATTATCTGGAGCTGGTTACTTTGGCTCTAAGAGGCAATTTGGATGGACTTCATACTGAAATCTCCAGAGAGAAAATATATCCCTAATACAAAATGAAATGGTTCTTGCAATGCTTTCAAACTCTATTATTCTTTTCTACTTAACTTGGTTAAGCTATTTGGTTAAGTAAAAATCTGACATGGTTCTCAGTTTTTGTCACAAGCAAGTGGGATCTGTAGCAATATCTAAGGTCATTGGCATGCTCCCATTCAGGTTTCTGTTGACCACATTCTCTTACAGCGTACTGTTGGAACTGTATGTCTGTAATGTGAAATTTCAATTGTCAGTTTAAAACTAGTCAGCGTATGTATCAAGCTTTCCAGAAAAGCAGGAGTTAATGCACAAAGTAAGTCTCCCTGCAAGAGAGGCACAGGACATTGTCATCACTTTGGTATTTGGTTGGGTGGTAACTTTGCTGATAAGAGACTGTGTCGAGTGCCATTCTTGATTGCCGGTGCATTGATTGATCTCTCTCAAGCCGTAACTATGTAAATAGTGTACATTGCTTTATTGCACCAATAAAGACTGTTAATGCTGAATTGGCTGTAAGCTGCGAGTCTTCAAGTGGTGTGGATGTTCTGTGAGTTCCAGCAAGATGCTTGATCTCCAACAGAGAGGGAAAGGGACGAAGATTAACCTTCTCGCTCACACGCACTGACACATATTCCTTTTTATGAAACTTACGAAGTTACTTTCAAGGTAAATTAACAGAATAACAAGATGCAGCAAACTACAACTCTGTTCATTTTCTTGTGGTTGTGGTAGTTGTGTGCTTTCAAGTTGTTTTCTGACTTAACATGATCCTAAGGGGAACATATCATCGGATTTTCTTTGTGTGAAGTCTTGGCACTGCCTTTTCCTCTCCTTTACTTCATTTTCCCCTGTTCATAGATTTTCCAAATAGTGTAGACACCTTCCTTTCTATTAGTTTTTGGTTGGAGAATAACAGCCCCCAGATACCAGCCTTAGTTGGTCTATTCCATTTCCCTGTATAGAGCTCTCTTTCTGGACTCCTCCTTTGCTTGGGGCATTGTCTGGTAATCCTAGGCCAAGCAATCCAAAAACAGGCATTTTTAGAATCTGCATTTAGCAGTATTTTATACCAGCAGTCCAAAGGACAACAGAAGCTTTTCGCCAGCCTAAGCTTCACAAGGAAGAAGATTGAGACTGTTTATAACCATCGCTTTGCACAAGAGGCAAGAGATTTTCAAAGATTCCAGAAAGATGACTGCAACCAGCAAAATTTTCTTTTGTAATGTATTGTTTTCAGTTACCTTATGATAGTCCCGGGTAGAGTTAACCCTTTATTCATCTTGTTTCAGTAAACTCATTTGGTTGTCTTTTCACCTTGCCTAAAGTGCTTCTTTGTGTTAAAGGGTCCTAATCTTAACAGAAGGTATACAGATAGTCCCCAAGTAAAGCCAGACACTATATTTTTCCAAAAGGCTCAGGCATGCCATCACACTTTGCAAGATTAATTCAGCCTTCCTCTGAGAGCATGTAATGTGTTCAAGTTGGGGTACTGCGGTTGAGCAGGGATTTGAAACTTAGGGCCCTTCCACACAGCCATATATCCCAGAATATCAAGGCAGAAAATCCCACAATATCTGCTTTGAATTGGGTTATCTGAGTCCATCATTAGAAAATGTGGGATTTCCTGCTTTGATATTCTGGGATATAGGGTTGTGTGGTAGGGCTCTAAGGTCACCAAAGTCATAATCCAACATTCAAAATACCACACCAGGATGGCTATCATCTACTCTCAAGGTTACATAAATTTATTTATTTATTTATTTACAGTATTTATATTCCGCCCTTCTCACCCTGCAGGGGACTCAGGGCAGATTACAATGTACATATACATGGCAAACATTCAATGCCATAGACGCACGACACATATAGACAGGCAGTCAGAAGCTATTTAACATTCCAACTTTTCGGGCCGCTAGGGGAGCTGTCGCTTCACCGTCCATCTGTGACACTGATGCAAGATTCCCCACATACTTGCTGGAGATTTTTATGGCCTCGTAAATTAGTTAAAAAGGAATTGACAAGGGCATTAGCTTCAAGTGAGACCTGGATCAATATTGTCTGAATGATAAGCAGTATAGTATAATTATGGTCTCTAGGACCACAAATGGGTTTAGCTAATATTATTTTGGATTACAACAAGAATACCAAGCTGAAGTAACAACAATGAATAGAAAGCCAGGATGCAACATTAGATTTTGACCAAGGTATCCTAGGTTTTGGTCAGCAAATGCAGTACCTCAGCTGTTTAACCCACTGCGCCACCAGTGTAGAAGTGGCCTCAATTAATCCATTGTTGAATCGTAAGGATAGCAATAGGTAAATCCTGTTGATTCAATGGGTCTACTCTAAATGGCACTAACAATATAAATTAAACTTAGGAACTCTGTGCTCATACCTCCTTCCACTATTATGTGGAATATTTGTTCTTCCTGTTTTCCCTCTAAAGCATGTTTAAGTTTATGCCAACCTTGAAAAGTACCTAATGTCTCTTCTGCATCAGTGATGTCATGTGGTTATGTAAGAATGCACAGTAAGAGAATACATTTGCTATTGCTATATACCAGGAATGATAATAGTGTCGCCCTCCAGATGCTGAAATGTAGGAGTTTTTGGCAGGTTTGGGGTTTTAAAAAATAATATTTATATACCATTTTTCTCCCGTAATGGGGACCCAAAGCGGCTTCCAACATGTTAAAAACACAATACAAAGTTAAACAACAGTCAAATGTATGAATATAAAACATTATAAGAAATCAAAGTAAAACATAAATAGACATTTAAGCAGCATACATTATTGCAAAGTGGTAACCAACCAGCAATGCCATCAAATGGAGCCCTGGACCAAGTAAGAAGCGGATCCCAGTCAGACACTTTCTGCACCAATCAGGAATTAGCACAGGAGTCTTGAAGAGCTGTTAAAATGCAATGTATTCACAATCGTGGTATGTTAAGTTCCTTGGGGTGCTGTTTCCTTGAGACAGCACTTCACATAACAATAGGGTTATTGCTTTTATTATGTTTATTGGGTTTTTTGATGTTGATACTTTTGTGATGTATTGTTGGGCACGGCCCCATGTAAACCGCTCCAAGTCCCCTTCGGGGAGATGGATGCAGGCTACAAATAAAGTTTTTTTAAATTATTATTATTGATGGATTCACAGAGCTTGTGAACAAGCCTTCATGGGGCTAGAAGTCTCTTGAGTAACTGCAATGGTTTACCTTCTTTGCTGCAACTAGAAAAGCGGTGTTTACAGCAGATAAGTGGGCAAAGAAGCGGTAATGCTGAGAGAGGGTTTGAAGAAGACTCTCCACAGATGGCTTTGGCAGTGGCATAACCCATCACTTAACCATATGGAAATTCATTCAGAAGTTCTTATGTAAGCACTGCAGTCCTGTTGTTTTCAGTTGTGTTGGATAATGAAGCCAGCAAGGCCTCAAATTCATACTGAATTGTGATTATATACTTTGGACATTCTTTCAGCTTTCCATTCACCTTTCCAGCCTTCAACAACCTAAGTCTTTGGAAGGAAAGCTTTTAACATGGCCTATGTAAATGTTAAGTTACTGAGACCAAAAAAAAGACAAATGGAATGTATTTGTTAAAGGATTCTATGAAGGCGAAATTTTATGTAGTGCTGTCCTGCGCATCTTACTTGATGAAAACTGTTTAATCCATTGCTCCCTAGATAGAGCCTTGAATTGAAGTGTGTTGCTAAAAGGGTTTCTGTATGTATTTACAAGTTAGAAAAACACTGCAGAGGAATTGGGTTCCCCCGAGGAATGGTGACACAAATAAGAGACACAACACATTTTATCTAGTCAAAATATCCTGTGCTTTTAAACCAATCCAGGGGAAAAAGGTTTTAAAAAACCCCAATTAAGTAAGTTATAAGAATAGATGATTTCAGATCGGTTGTATTTCATGGACCCATAACAAAATATATTCTGGGAATCCCTCAAGCTTTAGTTTTCCTCAGAGCATCTGGATCAGGAAAGACGATTATGTCATCCAAGATTTTGAACCCATCGCTGGGCTTGAAATTCACTTGCAGGAAAATGATCCAATTATAAGCACAGCATGGTTTGAAAAGGTTTCTCGTGTCATGCAGGGATCAGGAATATGTGACCCTCCAGGTTTGGCTGCCTGCTAATCCCATGAGCTCTAGCTGGAATAGTTTTTGGTGGAGGATACTTCTAAGTATACTCTAACAACATCTGTACAAACACACATTCCTTGTTCATGACTGAATGAGTGTGGAGTTATTATTAACAGCTTTAATAGGATGCACTTAATTCTCCCTATCAATGTCTCTTCAGTCTTCTGGTAGGTTTCTTCATCTTAGCCTGGATGTTAATTTCTCCAAAACTTAATCTGAAGGCATTTAAAAGACGTTTATCGTTAAGACTACACGAACTACTTTCCGTTTGCACCCCCTTGTTGTGGGGGAGAGGCTTGCGTACCCTAATGAAGTTGTGAGCTATGCTGGCGGTGGCATAATAGCCACCGGTAGGGCCTCCCATGCCAGACAGGTCACAACCGAAGGGTCTGACAAAGAGCATCAAAGGGCAGGATGGGCTCTCTAGCCTTTTGGCAACCAACTTAGGAGAAGGAATACTCTGATTTCAAACCTGGGCAGATGGTGCTCATTTAACCCTGTAAGGTCAACCATCTAAGAGAAGGAAACTTGAACCAAACCTACAACCTGAGGACCTCGCTGCCACCATCCTAAGCTTGGTAGGCCCCGGCAGATGAACCTTTGGTTTAAAGGGTGAGGCCGGTTCTGTGCACACTGCACTCCACCAGAAAAATCCATTACACAGGCTCGAATGACACATCCAACCTCCAAATCATCAACGCGCTTGTAGAAAGCGTGGGATGAGTCCCTCCTGAATCTTCGTTTGCGAAGAAAAGCCAAGACTTGAAACACAGGAAAATTTGGTGTAAATACTTTTCTCCCTACTACAATTCATATTGCTATTAATGGTGGGATGATTTATACTAGCAGCTTCTAGAGCAGCAGTGGGAAGGACACAGTCCTCCAGATGTTAGTACAATTCAACTCCCAGCTTTCCTCACCACTAACTTATTGTTTTTATAGTGTGTCTCTATAAGTCTTTTATGACTTATATTGACGATAAGACAAACCTCTTCTGAGTTCTGAGAGTGTATGACTAATTGAAGGACACCCATTGTGTTTCCTTGGCCAAGCAGGAAATCAAACCCTGCTCTCCAGAGTCATAGCCCAATGCTCAATTCACTGCACAATGCATTACGGGGGTTGGACTGGATGGCCCATGCAGTCTCTTCCAACTCTTAAAATTCTATGACTCTTGCTAGCAATAATAGCTTAGGCCCAATGGTATGTGGAGCCCACAAAATTTTTTTGGAGGGTTGTATGAATCCAAGTCTTGCTCCAGGGAATGGTTTATGTAACAAAATTAAGTAAGGAGAGGTAACCCCCCACCCCAAATACTCTTTAGCAGCCTCCCACCAATGTTCTGAAAATCCAGAGACAGATCAAATTGACCTATCACTGGCATAAAAACAGGCAATTAATTTCAAATGCTGATGACTTTTGCTCTGATTTTTAAAAAATGGCAAGAACAACCTGCTGGGTTTCTAGGAATGTGGGATTCTGAGAATTTAAGTGAAGTCACTCGTTCTACTAGGAACTACTGAACAATTGTCTGAAGAGTAGATGTTTTCTTTACTCTATGATTCATGGATCAAAAGGTTGCATAACTTGAAAAGCATATTTCTATTTTTTTTTGTACGCTCTGTATCCAAATCCTTGGCTTAACTTTTAAAAGTTCACATTTACTCTCTATGATCATAATAGAAGCAGTTAAAGTGGAAGAAAAGTGCAAGGATGAGAAAGAAAATGGGTCATTTATACAGGAAAAAGTGGAAGGAGAGAAAATTGCCTGCCAAATCAGGACAGTTGAAGAATATGTTTTCCCTTATGCCCACCTCCCCTACAAATTACCCTGAGAATTATGCTCCAAACCCAGGAAGGAAGCTAAGCAATGACAAACTTTATTTGTCCATTCTCTCCAGATGTAAAAGAGGGGGGAAAGGTGTGGTTACTCCTATTTTAATGTATGATCACGGCCATCCCAGTAATTCTTAAAATTCATACATGCAGAGAGAGAGGGAAGCCACCCAAGAATAATGCAGTTTTAATGGCTCAACATTATTTTGGTTACCTGTTTTAATTAACGTGCATAGGATGCAACAGTAATATGAGAACACTGATGATTGATTTTGTTTTAATTAGGAAGAAAGTGTTCAGATAAGAACCTTCATTATCTCCTATGACCAGACACAAGCCATGTCCAGCTGCTTGCAGGAACTTTGGTATACATACAATGAATATTATTCATTCCTGAAAGTGAGTTTAAAAAAGAAACATAGCTTTGAGTATTAAAAAATGGATCCAGTTCACCGGAAATGAAGGGAGAATCTTATTCTGCTAAGCTCTGGTTTGTTGCACTAGCTTATGAGTAAATTTACACTGTAGCATCAATGTAGTCTGACACCACTTTACTACCATGGTTGAATACTATAGCATTATGGGAGCTGTAGTTTTACAAAGCTTTTAGCCTCCTCTTACAAAGAGTGCTGGTGCTTCACCAAACACTATAATTTTATAGCATTGAACTGTAGCAGTTAAAGTGGCACCCAGCTACAAGGATTCCATGGGATCAACATATTGCACAAAGAGCAATATGTTGAAGAGTGCAAGGAACTGTTAGGTACCATGCCTTTCCCTGATTGCTGACTGGTGTTCTCCCAGGCACCATCCAGTTGACCTTAAAAATAGTGGAAAGAATCAAATCATCTCTTATCCTGCCAGGTGACAGCTACCACGTCTTTCCTAAGTTAACAAGAGTACCTAGGTAGCTCCTGGGATTGTCCCATTGGCCAATCAGTGGCCAAGGATGGAGCTCTACACCCAAGAGGCTCAAACTATCCTTCCACAGCCACAAAAGAAAAAAAGCAACTATTAACATTGAATAACATTACAGGCTGAGTATCCTTATCCAGAATTCTGAAATCCAAACTATCCCATAATCTGAAATTGTCCACATATATGTCTGAGATAATGACACCTTTGCTTTTCAGGAGTTCGGTGTACACAAACTTTATTTTATACAAAACTTTATTTAAACAGTGTGTATAAAATGAGCTTCAGGCTACATGTCTGAAATTAAATGAATTTAGTGTCCATGCTCGGGTCCCAACTCCATTATGTAAGTAAATGCCAAGTCTAAATTCTAAAATTCCCAAATCTGAAACACTTCTAGTCCCAAGCATTTCAAATAAGAGATACTTAACCAGCAAAGAAATGTAATGGTGTATGTGTGCAATTTTGGCTTAAGCAAGCTGCAAATCAATAACATTTGAAAAGCTACTCTGCAATACATACAAGAGTCACTATATACACTGGTCTTAAGCCTGTTAGTAGGCTTAAGACCAGTGTATGTAGTGCCTTCACATACTGATCAGAGCAGAAATCAGTTACACAGGGTGGCCCAAAGTATTTTGCTGCCTAGGATAAAGGAAGGAGTGCTGGATGCACACTTGGCACAATGGAACAGCACCCTCCAGCACACATGAAGGCAGCAGGCCAGGTTGGGAAACAGGACAAGAACATAACACACAAAACAACAACTCAAAGAGTTGTTATAGCCAATAGAAGTATGGCTAACGGAAGAGAATTAACTATACTATCTTCAGAATGGACAGTCTATATGAATCCAGAGTCTTCCCCAACAGAACCATAGATTTGAGAGCAACTGCATATCCCTCAAGTCCAACCCATTGACATGCAGGAAGAGACAATTAAAGCATTCTTCAGAGTTGGCATCCAACCCCTTTCTTAACACCGTCAATGAAGGAGGCTCTACCGCTCTCCAAGTTCACTATCCATGGACACACCATAATTGGAACACGAGAGATAACATATCCCTTTAAGAAATCTCCATTGGCAGGTCAGTGAGGCTAGGAACCTGCAGCACTCTGCAACCATTCCTTGGCTATCTTCCCATGGAGCAAATTTGGGGAAATGATACTAACCATTAGTAGGTCCTTGATCTCTTTGTGGAAATTTTCCATCAGAAGAAAACCTCCATCGTAATAGCATGTTCTAAGAAGAGCTGATGCAGGGATATTAAAAGTGGGAAAGGAAACAACCTAGTGTTGTTTCAGACTGCCACAGCATGGATTCTTGGGTTTTTAAAAATAAAAATAAAAATAAATGAGCTGCAAAGACCAAAATCACTGTCCTGCCTCACATACATTTTTCATGACATCCTCTGGAATCTAGGAAGCCTTGGTGTGTTTTCCTTCCTGAGACTCTTCCTGTTTTCTCCTTAACCTGTCTTCCATCAGTATTTACTTTAGGAATGTTTGCAAAGAAGACATCTGGCAGAAAGAAAAGCCAAGTTTAGACATTCCAAAGCAACAAAAACAAAAACCTTTAGTGTGGCTGCTTTCCAGGCCTTAATCAGCACAGTATTGGTCCATCATGTGGCATCGTGAACGGGTGGTTTACATTCCTCTAAGTAATAAGATGCAGAGTACAATCAAAAGAAGAGTGACATAAGAACTGATGGGGCAGGCAGCTGCATGCCAGATTCCTACAGAAAAAGTGCAGATAACATTTCGAACTACACCTCTCAGAATCACCCCTCTTAAATTTCATGTTTTGACTTCAGTTTCATCTCCAAGATATCTCATTACATATGTATGTGCAAATATAGGTATTCCAAAATCCCAAACACTCATCCAAAGCACTCCTGGTCTGAAGCATTTTGATATTTAACCTGCATTATCATTTTCTGCCAAAATTATTTTCTGCCAGAACTATGAATTTACAAAAAAAAAAAAAACACACACACACACACATAGAAATCAGCTTTCAAGTTACACAACCCTTTGATCCATGGATCACAGTGTGTGGAAAACATCTTTACCTCAGGCAATTGTTCAGCAGTTCCCAGCCAAACTTGCAATTCCACTTAAATTCTTAGAACCCTGCATTCCTAGAAACCCACGACTGCTGTTTCCATTTTTTTCCTCAAGCTGACCTAAAGTCAGCAGCATGTGAAATGAACTGCCAGTTGCCATGTCAGTATTAGGTCAACTTGACCTGAGTCTGGATTTTTCTCTAATAGCTTTTTCTCTACTTCAGAACATGGGCAGTAGCCTCCTAAGTGATACTAGGGAAGAAAGTGTTCAACTCGTATTCAATTCGTCAAGTAACCCATTCTCTGGAGTAGGAATGGGACTTCTACAACCCTCCAAAAGTTCTTGAACTGCAAATACTATTGGGACTAGTTCCCATAGCCAGCAGTGAGGAATAGTCTTTGCTGCTGATAATTTCAGTCATATGTAATCCATTTTGTGTGAACAAAAATCCCTGGACCTACCAAGGAGCCAACTCCCAATTAGCTATCCCAATTTGGCAAAGAAAATCTTGATTAATCCTCTACCCTTCCCATTTTTACTTGCTTTTAAAACATCCACATTTATCTCCCCTCCCAAACTTTCACCATTTCTCTTCAGCTTGCTTTAATGTAAACATAATGGTAAAGGTTTCCCCTGACATTAAGTCTAGTCGGGTCCGACTCTATGGGGATGATGTTCATCTCCATTTCTAAGCCAAAGAGCCGGCGTTGTTTGTAGACACCTCCAAGGTCATGTGGCCAACATAACTGCATGGAGTGCTATTTCCTTCCCACATGATCTACTCACATTTGCATGTTTTCAAACTGCTAGGTTGGCAGAAGCTGGTCCTAACAGAGGAAGCTCACCCCGCTCCCTGGATTCGAACCGCCAACCTTTCAGTCAGCAAGTTCAGCAGCTCCGTGGTTTAACCCACTGTGCCACCATCACTACAAACTGCATACAAAATGCAAACTCAGAATTCAGACAGGAGAATATTACTCTTCATGGTAGCCTCAGATAAAAGCAAATGGCTGCAACCTCTCCTGGCTTTTGTGTTCTTCCTCATTATACGTTTTTGCCATCTTTGATGACATTCTGATGTGGCTTGGACAATTTCTCCAGTTTTCAAATATTGGAAAGTATTCGACTGCAGTACAGAACTAGGGGAAGTGTGTAAATAACTAGGTACAAGATGTCTACTGTATTTTCTGGCATATAAGACTACTTTTTAAAACAAGAAAAATTCAAAAGTCAGGGGTTGTCTTACACGTGGGAGTCGTCTTATATGCGGGATTCGTCTTATACGTGGGAATCGACTTAGACACCAGGAGTCGTCTTGTACACCGGGAGTCGTCTTATAGAGCGGGTGCTGAAACTTCCAATCTGGATTGGAGAATCTGTGGTTGCCACATATGGTGGCGGGAGCTAAAAAATGGCAGTGTCGGCGCCCCTGCCATGTGCAGTAACTGTACGAAAGCATTAAGAGTGATGCTGTACAAGTACGGTAGAAGAAAATCCATTCATCGGGATTCGTAGACTTAATGCGGTCCCAATGGTGAGGTGAAGGGGCGCCTCACCGGGAAGGTGTAAGTGAAGGCCGGAGCAAGCTGCAGGCATCCGGGGCACCCAGGGAATGGAAAAAGAGAGATAGAGTGGCTCTGGGCCCAGAAAAACATACCTCTTTTACCTGTCTGGCCCACCCTTGTATCCTATTACTGTACCTCCTCCTGAGATTGCAGTGAAGCGGTGCAGGTGCGCATGTGCAAGATCTGAGAGGCAGAAAAGGAGGTACAATAATAGGAAAATTACCATATTGAAATCAAACCTGATGCTTTTTAAATTTTTATTTGGTGTGCATTGGAAGAGGGGTAATCTTATACGGTGAGTATATCCCAAACTCTATATTTTTACTGGAAAAGTTGGGGGTTGTCTTATACGCCCAGGCATCTTATACGCTGGAAAATACAGTACTCAGATGACTAAAAGCTAAACTACATTTAGCTTGGTGGAGAACCTTTGTACGCTTTGTTCCTCTGCCTCAATTCCATTCTCTCAATTCTGATGAGCAGAATGCCACTACACAGGGCCGTAGCCAGGATTTTGATTCGGAGAGGGCTGAGTTTGATTCAGGAGGGGCTGAGTCTGAGTAAGAGAGGGATTACCCTACCAAACCTTTTGTATTGTTATCCCAATAACCCCATGAATGTGGGATATAATGAGCATGGTGATCAGATCATGATATGAATAAACATAACAGTTTAAATAATGTATCAGTAAGGCCTTCTCCCGGACCACCCTGAAAATTTGGGGGGGGGGACTGAAGCCCCCTAAGCCCCCCCTACCCCGGCTACATGCCTGCCACTACAGTAGCAACCCACTTATCAAGTAGAGGAGATACGAGTAACTTCTTCTCTGCCTTTGCTACCTGAGGAGAGATCAGTAACAGTACAAAATATTTCCAGCAGGTAAATGGTTTTGGGAGAAAAAATTCAGAACTCATGGGGCATTGGAACACCCTGGTGTGCTGCTTCATATTATATCACTGAAAGATTTTTGGTTAAAAATTGATTCCAAATAATCCAAACTAATCTTCTAGTTGTTTCAGAAAATAGTCTAGTTTGCCGACTAGAGGAAGACAAAGGAGAGCTGTTGGCTGTTACTTGAGTCACACATAGGCCAGTTTATGATCAGGAATGCTTTCCTAATTTCCTATTCTCCAAAATCCGCATATTGTCTGAGAAATATCATACATTTCTAATCATTTCAAGGAAGAAAAACCTGCAAGCCCATTGATTCAGTTGAACAGATTTTATTGTTGATTTACCAAGTTCTCAGTGATTCAATGGGTCTTCTTTAGTAAGGAATAGCATTTGGATTTAGCCCCAAAACTGTTGGCCTCCCTGTGTATAAAGGAAGTAAGGGTTAGCATACAGTACATGCCCATTCCAGAACATATGGTGTTTATTACTTGCAGTAATGATTTTCCACTTTCTGTGAAAAATTACAGTTGAGGTAGGACTATATTATGTGCTTTGTTGTTTTCATATTTATTGCCCTTTTGCTAAATGATTGCAGAACCTTTCCATTTTCAAATGTTAAGTATGTCCTGAAATAAAAACTTGAAGTAAAGGTAAAATGGTGCCTCTATCCATCTTTCAAAGAGTGGTGGGGAGACTACAGCTGAATTACATAACTTCAAAGTGGGTAATGAAAATGTTGAAATATTTAAAGGTCTTCTATACCTTGGCTCATACGTTAATCAAAGTGGTGACTGCAACCAAGAAATCAGAAGATTGAGACTTGGAAGAGCAGCTATAAAGGAACTAGAAAAGATGCTCAAGTGGAATAGATCAAGTAAATGTCACAATCAGAATCAGCCATGCCACAGTATTTCTAATTTCTGTGAGTGGCTGTGAAAGCTGAACATTGGAGAAAGCTGACAGGAAAATACATTTAATTTTTGATGATGGAGTAGTTAAATGAATTGTCCTAAAACAGTGGTTCTCAACCTTTGGTCCCCCAGGTGTTTTGACCTACAACTCCCAGAAATCCCAGCCAGTTTACCAGCTGTTAGGATTTCTGGGAGTTGAAGGCCAAAACATCTGGAGACCCACAGGTTGAGAACTACTGTCCTAGAGCAAAGCAGGCCTGAACTTTCCCTAGAAGCCAAGAAAATTAAAATGTGGCTGTAGAACTTGTACGTATTTTCAAATGGCAGGATTTACTGGAAAATATGGCAATGTTTGGTATAGTGGAATGCAATAGGAAATGAAGGAGACCATACTACAGGTAGCTTGATTCAATCAAGGTAGTAAAAACCAAGTTAGAGAAATTGATGACTTGGGCGCTTAAGAGAGGTCTCTTTCATAGGATGTCAAAGTCAGCTTCAAGGCAAGTAACAACACAAACTCATCCTATGTACAGAAACTGGCAAAATTAGCCTGCAGATTTCTACAATACTTGAAAGCAGCAGGCTGCCTGATGGGGTGCAGAGGGTATCAGGCTGTATGGTAGATGAAGCTCTGTCCTCCAGGTTCTTGTTACTGCACTCCTCTGCATCTAATAACAGTGGAGGTTACCTCACTCTGGACTTTATCGCAGAAAGATAGCAAACTGACATAAAACCAGGATTGCAAGCAATACACATGAAATTCGAAGCAATCAAAATTGTATTAAGCAATCTCAGAAATAACACAATATGTCAACACTCAAACCATTACAATCATGGGAATGTAAATGTATCAATTGCATGAACAATTAAACAAAAGTACAGTGTTAATTCACACATATAATATTGAACGTTGGTGTTGATACTCCATCCAAAGTAGTCAATGAAGGAGAACACTTGAAAATGGGCAAAATGTTATTTATAATCCACACGTCGTTACGTGTATTTGTAATCCACACGTCGTTACGTGTAAATGATGCTCTAAGGTCGTCTGTGGCCGACGAGGACGCAGTTGCGTGGGCCCCTCTCACGTTTCGACCAGCAATGGTCTTTTTCAAGGCCAAGCGACAGGATGGGGTGTATATTCTTTGGAATAGTAGACCAGTTACATCTATATGGAGATATATAACATCAATAATATACTGCCGAAATTCATAAAGCAACACAGATAATAATATGATAAATCATACAAGATCCATATATAGTAGGAACAAGTAAATGTCACAACAGTCATACAGGGTAAATAGACCTACCTAGTGCATAGAGCGATCAACAGCCCTTAATTATTCCACAGTGCTAGAGCTTATGAAATGAGCTTCTGATTGGTTTCTAAGTAATAGGGCATGAGAGTCTTCTGGTCGACTACTCTTCTTCACTATAATTCATTGAATTGTATTTCTAAAAATTCCTCTCCATTGGTGCCCCTTTGTTGTGGGGAAGAGGCTTGTGTACCCTAATAAAGTTGTGAGCTATGCTGGCGGTGGCATAATAGTCACTGGTAGGGCCTCCCATGCCAGACAGGGCACAACCGAAGGGACTGACAAAGAGCGTCAAAGGGCAGGATGGGCTCTCTAGCCTTTTTGCAACCATCCTAAGAGAAGGAAAACTCTAAATTCAAACCCGGGCAGATGGTTCTCATCTATCCCTGTAAGATCAACCATCTAAGAGAAGGTAACTCTATTCAAACCTATGACCTGAGGACCTCGCTGCCACCATCCAAGCTTGCTAGGCCCAGCAGATGAGCCTTTGGTTTAAAGGGTGAGGCCAGTTCTGTGTCCGCTCCGCTCTGCCAAAAAAAATCAATTGCACATGTTCAAAGGACACATCCAACTTCCTAAAAAGCCCTGTAGCGATAGGCGAGGGATGAAACAGCAGGTGTAAAGATGCACTGGAAGCTGCAGACCCAACCCTGCATGCTGGCGGTTCAGTACTTTGGTTGCTCAAGACTGACCCGGGAGATGACAGTCTTGTTCGGCAGAATCCTGAACGACCAAACCTTTTTTAAGGAGAGCACTTCTTGCTCCATCTGGAGAGGGGCCTGGAAAAGGTGGCCTAACGAAAGCCCATCCCATCTACCCGGTTGGCTAGCCGCAGCTAACGGGCATCTTCTGATGCGGTCGAACAAAGACAAAGAAACAAAGACACACACCTGCCTGCAAAGGTGCAAATAGACTGACACTTGCATGCTGGAACATCAGCACCATGCAAGATTCTGCAGATAGTGGGCGTCCTGAGCGTTGTTCTGTTCCAATAGCCCATGAACTATCACAACTTATCTTTTCTAAATCTTCGCTCGCGAAGAAAAGCCAAGATTTAAAAAAATAGCCTAAATTTCAGCAGAACTCTGAGAGGGCAGAGTTCTGCTGCTAGGCCAGCAGTACAGCAATGGGACCATGGATTGGTAAAGCATCAGAGTAACTCAACTCTTGGAGAAATGAGATAATGAGGATCACCATACCTGTAAGTTGCTGCTATTCTTGATCACGGGAATGCTACATCATAGTGGCTTCATGCAATAAAGACCTCTGCCTAATGGTAAGACCCTACAACAGCTTTGAGAACCAACTTCACTCTTGCATTTGAGAGGGAAATTGCTACAGTCATCTAATATCAGTAAATTGTATTTGATAGGAATCCACTCAACCCAAACATGCCTGCTTCTAATCGATGTGCCCAGTCGATGATATGTGCTTAACAGTATCAATTAACCTCCCTGGCAGTGATGGAATCTGAATATCTCAGTCTCGTCTAAACATCATGCCAAAGATTCTTTCTAAATGGCCTTTAGGGTGAAAATAATTAGTTAGCTTAATGAGTCTTTAGGGCCCTTGATCTAATACATTATTGTTTATTTAGTATCTAGTTGAATAATGACTGTGTGGTTAAAAGTGGATTAATGTTGCTCAGTGAAAGGTGTGGGGGAGAAGATCTCTGTGCGGTGCTGAATATATTATATTCCAGTGTACACTTTTCCATCACTAAGTGATCTTAGTTTTTTTTAAGTGCATTTTATTATTCTGAATCAGATGATTCAACATTTTCATAGAAACATAAATGATACCTCCTTCTTCAGATAATATATTTAACCCTATTCCTCTTTATAGAAATATAAATATGGCTAAGGCCCAATTGTTTCTGAAGGCACTATGTGCTGTAGATTGAGAGTGCATCTACTGTAAAAACAAAAACAAAAAACAGCCATGGCTCAATGCTATTAAATTATTGGAGTTGTAGTTTGACAAAGTCTTTTGCCTTCTCTGCCAAAAGGTGCTGGTACCTGATCAAATTATAGTTCCCATAATTCCATAACATTGAGCCATGGCAGGAAAAATGATGTCAAACTGCATTAATTCTAAAATGTAGCTGAACCAAGAGATAAGAGTTCCTCTCACCTTCAGAAATATACCAGCAGTTTATGGATCAAACAGACAAGCAGTACACATCAAATCATTTTCAAATAAAGGCTATGTGTTCCTATGGATGGGACCTCATCACATTGAGCTCTGAGACACAGGCAGGGCCGGCCCCTCCCATTCCGCCAACTACGCGGCCGCGTAGGGCGACGGGACCTGGGAGGGGCTTTGCCACCTGGGAGGGGCGCCGCCGCGTCAGCCGCTCCGCCCCGCCACTGCGCCTCCGCAACCAGCCGCGCCGCTGGGTGGAGGCGTGCTCGGGAGCTAGTGCTGCACTAGATTTTCACGTGCATGCGCTGTGTCTACGGAGCTCAAGTGGAGCTCTGTAGGCACTGGGCATGCGCGCAAAACCTCCGTGTGCATGCACTGTGCCTACGGAGTTCACTTGAGCTCTGGAGACACAGCGCATGTGCGCCGAGAGTTCGGCATGCCTGCACAAGACATACGGAGCTCACTTGAGCTCCGTAGGCACAGCGCATGCGCTCGGAGATTTTCGCGTGCATGCGCAGTCCCTACGGAGCTCAAGTGAACTCCGTAGGCACTGCGCATGCAAGCAAAACCTCCGCGCATGCCCAGAAGCACCTGTAGGCGCAGCGCAACAGCAGCATGGAGATACGGGCGGCGCGCTTGGGAGCCGCCAGGGGGGTGCCAAAATAATGTTCGCTTACCCCCCCCCCCGGGAGAGCTCGGACCGCCCCTGGACACAGGCAACAGCAGGGGGATTTGCTGGGAAAAGTAGTGAATTTGTGGGGCAGCAGGGGAAACCGTCACCCTGCGTCCCACATCACTGCTTTCCCCATCACACAAGGAAAGCGTCACCACCCTACCTCCCTCTACGCTAGCCCTGTTCTAAGTAATGATAACACTTGAACCCTCCTGTGTTCTCTGGACTCCATCATAGGATGTTTCCAGGGCAAAGACCTACCAGAAGTAGCCTTGCATCATGTGAAGGGCTCCAGCGGTCTCCATCCTGGATCTGTCCTGGAAGTGTCCGAGGGCGGAGCAAGTAGTTAATGTGATAAGGTCCCTACTCCAAGTCAATGAGGACAAATGGACATATACATTTTTGCCAGTAAAACTTGAACACAGAGTCCAAATAAAAGCTAAACTCTCTAAAGGTAACATATAATGACTGCAATTCTGCATGGCTCTGCATAGCATGGTAGTTTTGTATGGAGCCCTATGCCAGGTTGAGTCGTATACCACAAAGATCAGAAAATCAACTGACTATGTCCTGTAACCAGGTACAAAATGTATTATTGCTTGTAATAATTTCGCATTTGGCTATTAGGATATAACCAGAGACTTCTCTGATCCTCCCTGTTCCATCCAAGGCATAGAATGGCTAGTCTACAAAGGAGACTTCAAATGCTATATAGTTTAGGGAGGGAGCACTGTTAAGAGAAGAAAGGGGTACCAACTTCTGGAGGGCCCATAAATGGCCATAAATATGAATACAGGAAAACTGCACATGCATATTCCACTAAGCAGATGCCAGCCTATGTATATGAATCTATTGGCAGCTCTATGTTTGTTTATTTATTTACTATATTTTTATATTGCCCCTCTCAGCCCGAAGGCGACTCAAGGCGGTGTACACATGGCAAGAAATGCCCATATATAAAATACATCAGCAACTAATAAAACAACTGTCAGCTCCGGTTGGTTCGTTTCATGCCATAACGGACCAAACCGATCGCGCCAAGTGATATGGACACTGCCGAGCGGGAAACCACCAGGCTCATCCCCTTTGATCTGCCAGATACCTTCCTGGCCTTTGATATGTGGACTGGCCATTTGGTCAAGCCTCGGAAGGAGGGGCCCAGCGGGGGCGGGTCGGGGAGGATTCTTGAGGACTGTTTGCGCGGGCTTTTCTTTAGTCTATCTTGTTCAGCCTGGAGTAAGGAGCCAATAAATGATTTATCTTCCAATCTGCTTGGAGTGAGTTTGGTTTATCGGAACCCCCTTTCCGGAGCATTACATAAAGATAGACTCACCAACTTCTACGGCCGTGAAAGCCCTCCGACCGTAACCAACTTCGCAGAGATGTTTCAAGCCGAAGGGACGCCTCGCGAAGAGCAACCCCCGGTAATCCTAGACGAGGAGGAGGAGGACGAAAGCGAGGACGAGGTCGAAGCCGGAGCGTCCGGTGGGGAACCGCAGGTGGTGGTGCCCGGGATGGAAGATGGGGGGATCCCTGACCAGACCCGACCACCAAAGGACGTTCGCCGCAAAGTGAGAGCACCCAGCAACGAAATGTTGCGGATGGAGGTGCAGATGTTCCAGATGTCGGAAGCGATGCAGAAGATGCAGGCGCAGTTGGACATGCTGATGAGTAGGCCGGAGGAGAGGCCTTGGGGGACCCCCGAGCCCGTCTTCTCCGGAAGAGGCAGGAGCCGAGGAGCGAACCGGTCCGGGAGGGCCGCGGTGAGGTTCTCGGAGGAGCTCCTTCAACCCAGAGGGGATGCCTCTACACCCCATCCGGGCCTGGGGGACCAGAGCCAGGAGATGACGGGATCGAGAAGAGACTTAAAGGTAAAGTTCGACGGGGACCCCCGCCAACTATCATACTTTGTCACCAACGTCCAGAATTACATGGTGGACTATGGGGATACGTTCCCCTCGGAGGCGGCCAAGGTGCGGGCTGTGGGGGCCAACCTAAAGGAGGCCGCGGCCGACTGGCTGATACAGCTAACAGACACTCGATCGCCGCATCTGCTGCGGTTAGACGCCCTGTTGGAGGCCTTGCGAATCCGATTTGGGGACCCGTTAGCCGGGGAGAAAGCCAAGGCCCAGTTGAGGAGGATTTACCAGGGCCAGAAAACCGTCTCAGAGTACGCTCTGAACTTCCGAGCCCTGGCGGGGAAGATCCGAGGTTGGTCTGAATCCACCATACTCGAGTGCTTCAAAGCAGGCCTAAGGCAGGACATTCTGGAATGGGCGATGCACCGAGGGAATCCCGAGACCCTGGAGGGTTGGATAGCCCTGGCCGGGAGAGTGGAGTGCGACATGGAGCAAATGCCTAGGCGCCACCGAGATGGCGGAGGTCCTGGGACAGGCACGGGCCCACCGGGCGGTCGGGGCCCTCCCGGCGACCTTCCTCCCGACCCCCGGTCAGCCAGCCGGGAAGCCCCGAGAGGGAAGAGAGGAGCCTGCTTCTCGTGCGGACGAGAAGGGCACCGGGCAGCGGAGTGCCAAAGAAAGTCCCTCGCCGGCGAAGCGGGCGCCCGGAGGTCAACCCGGCAACACCGGCCACACCCCCGGGCCGAGGCAAGGCAGCAGCAGCAGTAGCGGAGACGGCGCGGGCGCCCAGGCCCCTACGGGAGGCTGAGGGACTAGAGCCGGAGACGGAGGAGAGCGACTCCGAGTGGATGGCGGGAAACGACAACGATCTGCTGTAGACGCCCGACGGCAGATCCAGACCCCTTCGGGCGGTGAGTTAGATCCCCCTGGGTGCGGCACATACAAGCTGGACATTCAGGTGTGGGGCCCCGAGGCCAGCCAACCCATAGAGACTACAGCCATGATAGACAGCGGGTGCACCAGGTGCCTGATGTCCCCGAGATTAGCGAGGCAGCTGGGGATAAGGCCACAAGCCCTGATCGAGCAGATCTTATTCTCCCAGCTAGATGGGTCCCCGGCGAATGGGAAGCCAGCCACCCATAAGACAGGAGAGCTCCGAGTGCAGATGGGGTCCCACCGAGAAAAGCTAAGATTCGTCATTTCGGCAATGGCGCACCAACCCATCATCCTGGGGGGCTCCCTGGCTGCGCAGCCAAAACCCTCGGATCAACTGGGAGACAGGAGCGGTGCAGTTCGGGAGCGGAGAGGCCCGGGCAAGGCTAGATGACCTTGAAGACGCGGACACCCCAATCCTTGAGAGAGCGGGCGTGGGGGCAGCAGAGAGCTTGCCCAGCGAAGTCCCGCGAGTATGAGGACTTAGGGGAGGTCTTTAGTGAGCGGGAAAGTGACCAGCTGCCCCCCCACCGGAAGTCCGATTGCGCAAGTCCGGTGGTGGACCTGTTCTCAAAACAAGCACACTTTGTCCCGCTCCGGAGATTGCCCACGGCCCCGGAGTTGGCACGCCTCTTCACCCAACACGTCTTCCGGCTCCACGGCTGCCCGCGACGAGTGGTGAGTGACAGAGGGCCTCAATTCACGTCCCGGTTCTGGAAGGCGTTCCTGGCAGGGTTGGGGTCCCAACGGGCTTTGAGTACGGCGTTTCACCCGGAGACGGATGGCGCTACGGAGAGGGTCCAGCGCACCTTGCAACAATACCTCCGGTGCTACTCAACCTACCAGCAAGACAACTGGGCTGAGTTGTTAGCGGTGGCGGAGTACAGCTACAACAATGCCGAGCACGCCTCGACGGGGGCCTCTCCTTTCCGCATTGTCTCCGGCCGCGACTTTCCGCCCTTCCCTGCGGCGAGCCCCGCTGCCGACCCAGCGACTCCAGCCACCGAATGGGGAGCCAAGGTGGCGGCAGCTTGGCCGGCCATCCAGACGGCGCTGCGACAAGCTCGGGACTCTTACAAGCTGTATGCTGACAAAAAAGAGGGGCCCCAGCCTCGTATTCAGTGGGAGACCGCGTGTTTCTCTCCACCAAGAACCTGAAGTCGACTCAGCCGTCCCGCAAGTTTGCCAGCAAATTTGTAGGGCCCCTCAGCGTGGTGGAAATAATCAACCCCGTGGCGGTCAAGCTGGACCTGCCGCACACCTGGCGTAAGGTCCACCCTGTGTTTCACGTGAGCTTATTGAAAAAAGCTGTGTCTGACCGGAAGTGGTCCGCCGAGGAGGGCGCCCCGGTGCCTATTATGGTGGGGTCCCATACCCACTTTGAGATTAAAGACATCTTGGACTCGCGGCGCCACAAGGGCCGCCTTAGTTACTTAGTTAAATGGACTGCCAAGGACTTACACCCTGAGTGGGTGTTGGCACCCCACGTTAGCGCCCCAAGACTAGTTAAGGCTTTTCACGCCGCTTTCCCGGACAAGCCGGGTCCCTGATCCCTTTCTCTTTCTGTGTTCTTTCCCTTGCAGGTCACTCTCTTGCGGAGGGGGGCGCTATGTCAGCTCCGGTTGGTTCGTTTCATGCCATAACGGACCAAACCGATCGCGCCAAGTGTTATGGACACTGCCGAGCGGGACACCACCCGGCTCATCCCCGTGGATCTGCCAGATACCTTCCTGGCCTTTGATATGTGGACTGGCCATTTGGTCAAGCCTCGGAAGGAGGGCCCAGCGGGGGGGGTCGGGGAGGGATTCTTGAGGACTGTTTGCGCGGGCTTTTCTTTAGTCTATCTTTGTTCAGCCTGGAGTAAGGAGCCAATAAATGATTTATCTTCCAATCTGCTTGGAGTGAGTCTGGTTTATCGGAACCCCCTTTCCGAGCATTACAACAACCATATAAAACACAAATTTAGCAATTAAAATTTTAAAAAAACACAATCTCAGTGTTTCATTATTATTATCATGAAGGAGACAGACTCCCGCTTTACTCTCTGAGTTTACTAAAATCCCATCCTCCTTGGTGTGAATCTCAGGCTTGTACGTAGGGAGACACTTCCACTGAAAAACCATTTGAATGAGAGGATGGATAGCCAGTAAGGATTCATTTTTAAATGATTGACATTGAAAATGTGTGCCCGGTGTTCCCATTTCTTCAAATGGTTGTTCTCTGTTGTTTCCTTGCTTAACATTTCTGCTAGTTCTAGATACAGGCGGGGGAGACAATAAAAAATAATCACAGATATAATCCCATGGCCCCCAAAGTAGTTAGGTACCATTATAGTTACACATTTTACATTTGAACTTTCTGCTTTCTGGAAATAATTAAACTATGAATTCTAGCGATGTTTTTAGGGAATTTTCTAGGTCCTCCAGGGCAAACCTGTTGTCACTTCCAACTGAAGCTCACCATAGAATCAACTAGAAGACCTAGAAATTGACTAGATGGAATATATATTTGACCAGACGTGGATAAGGTACACTGGTCCCATGGATACAGGGATCATAATGAAATTAGAATGTAAGGTCACAGTCCTAAGAGGCTATCCTCCATTAAGTGATAAGGGTAATTTAATATGACTTTCGTTTTAGTACAACAGGGATTAATTACAGATGGCTCATTATTTATAACAGGTTACTTCCAAACTCTACACACAAGAGAGTAGGAAAACAAAGGATTCATTCCCATGCTCTGCTTATTCCTCCTCTGCTCTTATATTCTTAAAATAAAAATTAGGACTCCAAACAAAAACAAAGACAACTGAAACAACCCAGATCCCATTAATAGCTTTCATGTGCTCTTCCCTTTTTCCTGTTCAGTCTTCTGTAACATCCCCTTTCATTACTCTATTAGATTAGCCACATTGTGGGGCAATTTGTGATTGTCATATGTTATGTATCAGCCTTAATTGTTCATCCTGCCTTTCATCGTGTCATCATATTTCACAGCCCACGATTAATGGTAATTCTTTGGAGGCACACAGCTTGCCTTCAGTTGTTGCTGCGCATCAAACACCCATATGTCTTGGCTTAGTTTTTAAAGTTCTCTGTCATTTTTCTGCTTGAGTTAATGTGACAGACCCCACTATTATGGTGAATGGCAAGGGTGTGTCTTCTTTACTGCAAAACCAAGGCTTATGGGAATTTAGTATCAAAGGAGAAAATCAAACACATTCCAGAACACTTGGAAATGTATGATGAACAGGGAAAGGCATGGGCTGATGCTTCACATTATAGAATTCTGCTTTAATATATTACCAGCAGTCTTGTTTCAATCATTTGAATGGAGTTCTTCTTTCAAAGAAATAACTGACAGACATTAAAAGGTAAGAAGAAGCACCCTGTTGTTCTTTGGAAGCTTGAAAATGCCTTCCAGTAGACAAAGCATATAGGAACATCATTTGCATCTGTAGAAACAAAATCCTTATGAGAGAATTCCTTGTTGTGCCTCAACAAGGAGTTTCTTTCTCAAATTCATAAATTCATAAATAGAATACCCCTCCACGCAAAAAAAAAATATCAGTAAGTAACTCAGTCTGCATAGTCAACATTCATGGACCTCTGAAGAAAAGTATTATTATTGTTTACTTTATTTTTATCCCACCTTTTCCAGTTATGCACTGTTTTCGCTAAGGACCTATGCAAACAGCCCCTTTAACACCTATTCTGCAGCAATTGCACTGGCTACCAATAGAGTACTGGATTGCTTTCAAGGTGTTGGTGTTAACCTTTAAGGCCTTGTATGGTCTAGGGCCGGTGTATCTGAGGGACCGCCTTACCCCATATGTTCCCCCGCTTGGAAGAGCAAAACCTCTTCGTAGTTCCATCCATTCATTCCTGCCAGTTGTCCACAACCAAATCAAGAGCCTTTTCCGTAGCGGCGCCATCGCTATGGAATTCAATGCCAGACGAAGTCCGTGCCATTAAGGAATTGGCCCCATTTTGGAGAGCCTGTAAAACGTCCCTTTTTAGGCAGGCTCCTGAGGAAGACGTCAAATTCTTGAGTCCTATATAAACTGTTGTTTTTTTGCTGTGTTTTATATTGTTGCTGTTCTTAAATTGCATTGTTGCTGTTTTATAAATTGATTATATGTAAACTGCCCCGAGCCTGCTGGAAGGAGTGGTATACAAGAATGAACAATAAATAAATAAACAAACAAACAAACATGGGAGTTCCCGCAATTAAAAGGGGGCTGTCCAGATGACGTTCTGGACAAACTTGAATTAATTAGCCACAAACCAGGAAAACCCTGGTTTGTAGCAAATTAATTTGTTAGTAGGGTTTATTCCGTGCCTTCTTGACAGTCTGCAATCCACACAGTAGTCCCATGGTTTTCTGGGCTAAATTAGCCCGGAAAACCGTGAGAATACCAACCCCCTCTCCAAAAGACCCCAAAAGTCCTTCCTATCACTCCCAGATGATATCAGATCTGCCCCCTCCCTTCTGGTATTCCGAAGAAAACTTAAGACCTGGCTTTGGGGTCAAGCCTTCGATCAATAAATACAGCAATGGAATGTGATTGACTTGTGCGACTGGCACTAGACTGATTCTGGATCATGATTTTAAACTGGCTATTTTAATATTTTTAACTTTTGGTGTATTTATAATTGTTTTAATCATTTAATTGTTGTTAGTGTTAATTGTTAGTACAATGTTTGGCATCTAATGGTTGCCATTGTAAGCCCATCCCGTCCCCGTCCCCATCCCCGTCCCCCCCCAACGGTGAGAAGAAATAAATAAAATAATAAATTAAAGTCCTGTAAAACACAAAAGAATTTACCTTAGAGAACTGCCGGAGCTCTCATGACATGTAGAAATGACATGCCAGAAGAAGGTTGGGGGGAGGAGGAAAATAGCTCCTGCCCCGCCTTTCTCCTGGCGCATGATTTCTACATGCCAGGAGAGCTCTGGCAGCTTTCTAATGGAGGCCGGGTAAGTTCTTTTGTTTTTACAAGGCTTTTGGGTTATTTGAGGGCGAGGGCTAAAGTTCCGGGAGAACATCTGGACATCCACCCCAGAAAGCACGCACTTTCTGGCGTATGTGTGAATATGGGCCCAGGAACATTCTCTTTTTAAAACGTGAATGCTCCAGGGATAATGGGCTGTGTGGAAGTGCTCTAAGGCACAGCTTTCCAAACAGGGAGTAAAGACTTTCCTGTTCAACAAAGCTCTTAATTTGTTTTTATTGAGGCCTTGCTTCTATGGTTATTTGGGAATTTTAGGTGTATGTATCTGCTTTGTCCTGAATTAATCCTCTTTTACTGGAGGCATCGTTTGGATACCTCTGGTAAAAGTCCGACAGGGCCCATACATAATCAAACACACACCCCTATGTAAATAAGTAAATATCCATTGCGTGGAAATATGTTATACACAATATCCATGCAGAAAGGCAACATTTGCTAACACATATCAATAGTTGGGTACCACTGTTGTACAGTAGGCAATTGCAATGAACAATACTGTTTCATGCAGCACTGCTCTTTTACTACTCTCACCACATTCATATGTCATTAACAGAATGCCAGTCATTGCCATAACTGGAAAGAATAAGAAGAGTATGAAGCAATGATAATACCATAAAACCAGTCCATTGGTAGGATATCAGTGGATTCATTTATTCTTTACTTTTTTTATTTTTTTATTTTTTTTAAATTTTAAAATACTTTATTGAACAGCAGACAAACAAGAATCTACAACAAAAGAAACATTAAAAGATGGGCATATATCGCCCATGGGTAAAGAGGGTTGACGGGTGGGAGGTGGGTAGGAGAGGAGGGGAGAGAGGAAAAGGGTAAAAGAGATGACAGGGAAGGGAAGGGAACAAGTACATGTAACAATACAAAGATAAGCACAAAATGACTTCACATCTCATGTTGAAGATCTATATCTTAAATAGCATATTCAGTCTCCTCTTACGGGGATTAAATCTTAAATCCTTTTAAATTGATCTGTTTCTTTTCTTTAATATATCTTAACATGGGTAGCCAGGTCTGTTCAAAGCATTTCGCTGATCCGTCCCGAAGCAAGTACGTGAGTTTGTCCATTTCGGCAATCTCAATTGTTTTTAACAGCCATTCCTCTTCATCAGGGATATCCGGGCTTTTCCAGTACCTTGCTAAAGTTATCCTTGCGGATGTAGTAAGGTATGTCAAAAGTCTTTCCTGGTTATAATTTTTTTCCAAGCCTGTGACATTTAACAGAAAAAATTCCGGTTTCTTTTCGAACTTAGTCATTATAATTTCTTGGATAGCCCTAAAAATCATACTCCAATATTGTTTAACTATTTTACATGACCAAATCATATGAAAGAAAGTACCCCGTTCTTGCTTACATTTCCAACATAAATCATTATTGGTCTTATTAATTTTCGCCAGTTGGCAGGGAGTTATATACCACCTATAAATTATCTTAAAAATGTTCTCTCTTAAATTGTATGCATAAGTATATTTTTGTTTTCTCTTCCAAATTTTCTCCCATTCCTCCAGAGGGATGGGATATCCTAAATTTGCTTCCCATTTTGACATATATTCCTTTAATGGGTTTTCACTGGAGTCTTTTTCCAAAATAAAATTATATAATAAGCTCACAGTTTTTTTTTCCGAAAATAACCAAATTTTTTCTATTTTAGTTGGTAGCCATTCCCAGCCAATCGACTTGTCCATCATATATCTTTTTTTTAATTGATTATATTGGAACCAGTTTAGATCGTACGAGGTCAACTCGCACTGTTCTTTTAAGGCCAGGTTTGGGCCCTCCATTTTCAGGAGGTCTTTATATTTGGGCCAGTTGTTTTGTTCCAGTTTAATCAACTGGAATGCTTCAACCGGGGAGGTCCAGGTCGGGATCTTACTGTACCAGATTTTTTTATATTTGGACCAAACTTTAAATAAAGCTGCCCTGAGTATGTGATTTTTGAAATTCCTATCCTGGAGGATTTTGTCATATATCAGATAGGCGTGCCACCCAAATTTGTTACCAAAACCTTCTAGGTTCAATTGGCTTTTCTTATCCAATTTAATCCAGTCTCTAACAGCTTCTAAGCAATTTTCTTCATAATATTTGCTTAGGTGTGGCATCCCGAGACCTCCATTGCAGGTTCTCTCTGTTAGGTATTTTAGCTTAATTCTGGCTTTCCTTCCTTGCCAAATAAACTTGGCAAGTTCCGATTGCCACTTTCTCAGGATGAAATCATTTTTCAAAACCGGTAACATTTGAAATAAAAAAATTATCTTGGGAAAAACTTTCATTTTTATCGTGGATATTCTTCCCAGGAGTGAGAGATTGAATTTTTCCCATCTACCTAAATCTTTTTTTTATCTCCTTCCAAACTTTTTCATAATTGTTTTTGGTTAGTTGGGTATTATTTGGAGTAATGTTTAGGCCTAAATATTTAATTATTTTTACTACCTCCATACCAAATTTGCTTTGAATTTTTTCCCTTTCTTTATCTTGTATATTTTTTGTAAGTATTTTCGATTTTTTCTTGTTTAATTTGAAGCCCGATATGTCTCCAAATGTCTCAATCTCCTGTATCCACGTTTCCAGATTCTCTAAAGGATTTTCAATGATGCAGACTAAGTCATCTGCGAACGCAAATACTTTATGCGTATCCTTTCCATCTTTTAAGCCTTTAAGCTCTGGATTGTTTTTAATATTTTTTAAGAGAACTTCCAAAACTAAATTAAATATCAGCGGGGAGAGTGGACACCCCTGTCTCGTCCCCCTTTCTATTTCAATAGATCCCGATTTCTGTCCGTTAGCTATTATCGATGCCTTTTGGGAATTGTATATACCGTTGATGGCTGCTGTGAAATAAAATCCCAAGTCTAGCTCTCTTATCAATATTTCTATTGTGTCCCAACTTAACTGGTCGAAGGCTTTCTCCGCGTCTAAAAATAATAGCGCTATTTTATTCCCTATCTTTTTGTCCGAGAATTCCAAAATATTAATGATATTCCTAATATTATTTTTCATGTGTCTTTTCGGGAGAAAGCCCGTCTGGTTTGAACCTATCCAGCTATTTAAAAAAACCTTGAATCTAGCTGCTAATATATTAGTAAATAATTTATAATCTAAATTAAGAAGTGATATAGGTCTATAGTTTTCGATCAATTCCGGATCTTTACCTTCTTTTGGAAAAACTATAATATTAGCTATTTTCCACGTTTCAGGGATCTGGCCTGTTAAGGCGTGGTTCAAGAGTTTTTTTAGGTAAGGGATCAATTCTTGTTTTAATCTTTTATAATATATATCGGTAAAGCCATCTGGACCGGGGGCTTTCCCTGACTTAAATGAATTTATCGCCTTTTCAATTTCCTTCTCTGTAATTGGATTATTTAGCAGTTCCCTGTCTTTCTCACTTATTTTTTCAAGTGCCTGTTGGCTTATATATTCTTGTATCTTCTCTTTATTTAGGCTTTTTGATCTAAACAATTCTTGATAAAATTTCCGAAATTCTTTCAAGATTTCTTTATCTGACGTCAAATCTTTCCCATCTACTTTTATTTTATTGATAAGGGTACTCTGCTTTTTTGATTTGAATTGGTGCGCCAGCCATTTTCCCGGTTTATTCGCATTTTCAAAATGTTTTTGTTTTAAATACTTTAGTCTAATTTCATTTTGCTCCATTGTCAATAAGTTCAGTTGTTTTCTTATTAGCTGATTTTTTATTTCTAGCTTCTTATTTTTGGGGGTTATTTTCAATTGGTTTTCCGTCTTCCCTAGTTCTTCCTGAAGGGCAGTTAGTTCTTTATTTTTTTGTTTTCTCTGGTAATTTGCTTGGGCCATAAAGTGCCCTCGCATGACCGCCTTACTTGTATCCCACAGGTTCACAATTCCCATATCTGGCAAGTCATTTAATTCGAAGAAATCTTTTAAGGCTTTTTTATTGTTTTCTATTTGGGCTTCCGTTCTTAATAGCCACTCCCCTAGTCTCCATGAGGGTTGTTTATTACAAAGTTTTATAGAAACTTCAATCGGGGCGTGGTCCGATATCACTCTTGGGTGAATTTTTACATTAAAGCTTTTCGATATGATGTCTTTTGAGATCCACAGCATGTCAATTCTTGACCATGTTTTCCTTCTCCCAGAAAAGAAGGTAAAATCTTTTTGGTCATTTTTGTGGAACCTCCAGGTATCAACTAAGTTAAAATTACCAATTAATTCAAAAAAAGACTTTGGGAGTATTTTTGTAGTTGCTTTGTTTTTTACATTATTATAGTTCTTGTCCACCTTATAATTCACAATCCCATTAAAGTCACCCATCAAGATGTTTCCATCACATTCAATCTCAGCCATCTTTTTGTTTAGCTCCACAAAAAAATTCCCTTTTGCCCCATTTGGAGCGTATATATTAACAACCAAAAATTTTTTCCCCCTGAAATTGGCTGATGCCGCAATGTATCTGCCCTCTTTGTCCTTAAACTCAAAGTTAGGTGTCAGCTCCTGTTTTATATAGAGAGCCACTCCTCTTTGTTTTTTTTCCAGTGAGGACGAGAAGAGGGTTCCCAGGGACTTATTTTCAAGAAGATCTGATCTGCTTGATTTAACATGGGTTTCCTGGAGTGCAATAATGGCTGCTTTTTGCTTTTTTAAAAAAGCAAAAGTTTTTTTCCTTTTCTCCGGTATGTTAATCCCATTTAAATTTAGAGAGAAACATTTTACCTCCATGGGTTAGCTAGATTTCTTCTTCCTCGAGTAGGCTGTTTCCCTCTTTGGAGTTAGTCTCTGAGTCCTGTTCTCCTTCCTCTTCCTCCTCCTCTTCTGAGACCTCGTCATTTGAGGACTCATCCTGTGCTTGGGCATCGTCACATTGATTAGGTGTATTCGCTCTCTCCATTTCGGGTCTAATTTTTGGGGGGATATCGTCCCCTTGCCCCTTTGGGCTTGTTCTAGATTCTCTTATCTCTGAATTTTTTGTTTCCTTTTTCTTGGGTGAATGGGCTTTCCCTTTTTTTGTAAGGATGTGCTCCCATTTTTTGTAGAATTCTTCTGCTTTTTCTCGGGAGTTTATCCAGTGTCTTTCATTTCTCCACATGAATTGGATCCCTTCGATCTTTTCCCAACGGAACCTGATGTCCTTTTGTTTAAGTAAGTCTGTAAGGAAATAATAATTTTTTCTGTTTTCCAAAATTGAGCTTGGGATCTCTTTCAAAATAATAATTTTTTCCCTTTGTAGTTAAAAGGAGTGATGCTTTGTTTCCTTAATACTTCTTCTTTGATTTTAGTTGAGTTGAATTGTATCAGGATGTCTCGATCCGATTTATTTCTCCTTGAGAACGCCGTATGTATTCTATAGGCTTTGTCCATTTTTTCTTCAATGTAAGTTTCTTGTTTTTCTAGAATCTTTGCTATAATCTCTTTACCAATTTTCATGGTCTCATCATAAGTTTCCTTTGTCGCCTCTGGCACTCCTCGCAACCTAAGTTGAAAATCCTTCTGGAAAAGCTCCAACTGTAAGTTTTTCCTATCCAGATCTCCTTGGATTCTATCCAACTCATTTATTCTTTTCTGGTCCGTTTGCATCATCCTCCTTGTATCCTCCTCCCTTCTTTGCAATAGGTCTACCTTTTCATACAGGGCACCTACTTCTTTTCTCATGGTGGACATGTCCTTCCTCAGATCCATAATTCCATCCTTAATTTGTTTCCTTTCATCTGCTCCCTTTTCTACTGTTTCATTCAGCCTTTTCATTTCATATATCAATTCTTTGAGTTGATCCTTGATTTGAGTCTCTTCCTGAAATGATTCTCTTCGGCCCGGTGGGCCCAATGGGCCCATTAGGTTTTGAAGTTCTCTATCCGGTTTTCTTCTAGTCATTTTTCCTGGAGCCTTCCCAAGTCTCTTGGTCTTCTTTTCGATTGCCTGCCCGGTTTCTGGCAAGGGGAATCCCCTCCTACTTCCTGTCTCTTGCCGTCAGTTGCGTCACGGCGCTTCGCTCCTGGGAAGCGCGCGTTCACTTGTTGAGGCGCCGCCTTCTACTCGCACCGGAGGCCAGCTGGCCCCGAGTCCTCCGCCACCGCCTCCGCCTCGCCTCATGCACCGCCTCCTTGCCTCAGAGATCCAAAAGGCTTTCACCTGGCTTCGAGCCGGGCGCCCGCCTTGCTTTCTCAGGTAGTTTTCTTAAAGCTATATGGCCCCACGTATCTCTTTTAGACTTCTTGGCCCCAGGAGACCTAAAAAACATGCATTTTCTTCTAGTGAGATTCCTCAATTTTTGGTTTAGACCCTGTCAGTGCTATTATTCTTTCCCTGTTTCTTGAGGAAACTGGGGACGGGGTGGTGCTGTGGTGTCTCCCCCCGAAGAGTTGCGCACACCTCCGGTAGTAGCCGGCTCTAGGCTCCCAGCGGTGGAAGGTTGGCGGGTTGCCGGCCCCTCCATGGCTCTGAAAACGTACCCTTAACATCTACATGAATGGAGTTTATGTGTTACTACTGGCCTTGAAAAAGACCCCTCCCCACTAATCCTGGGTCGAAACGAGAGTTGGTACCATCGTACAGTGTTATCCTCGTCAGCCTGCCAACTTGCGGTTTGAGTCCACTTGGATTTACTGCCACTGCGGCCAGGAACTCAACCAGCTCATCTCCTAACTCCGTCTCCCATCATCCCTGTCTCTTCTGGGCATTTTCGACCTTACCTCCCCTGGACTTCTACCCTATCACCCTCTCTTATTTGAAATCTTGGACTTGTGTACTTTCATATTGGACTTGGGACATTGAAGGGTAGGAACCCTCCGGGGTGATGATGTTTATATTGTGTTGTATATTTTGCGGTTGTATTCCCCAGTCTGGCTATCTGCCGTATGCTCCGCGGAGCCCGCTTTCACAAGTTCACCATCTTCCCTTCCCAAACCGGAAGTCTCCCATTTATTCTTTACTTTATAAGTTTTGAAATATTCACAAATTACAAATTCACAAGTCACAAAAATGCCTTTAAAATCCTTGCACACTCTGTCTGTAGATTGCCATGCATGGCACCCATTCGTTATTGGGGATGCCAGGCTTCAATTATTCTGGCCTCACATGCCAAAATCATTTCTGTGGTTTCCTCATTCCCAAAGGGGAAAAAATATATTCACACACAACTTTAAATGTTCCAGGGGATTATTCTGCAAAGAACTACATGTGGTTTGCACACAAAAAATGTGAGTTTTGCATAGGAACGTATATTTCTTGTGCAGGAAACCTCTTTTTTTAAAAACCCTCCACATTTTTCACACACAAAATCCCATGTGTATTTTTATATGCATGATTTCGAACATATTAAGATGTTTGAATACAAGGAGGCAATAGAAATGTTGAGGCAGTTCTATTTTTCCCTATGAAATTTCCTGAAGCCCTATTTATGCATATGAGTATTTGCAAATATTCTTTTTATCCCCATTCATCATATATATATATATATATATATATACACATATATATATATATATACACACACACACACATACACACACACACACACATTACATACATACATGTGGTCTTACACTGAAGGGTGGTGGTTGGAATATATCTCTGTGTACAATATGCCAATCTCCCCCAATGTAACTACTCTTGCTGGTGTGTTGCCTACTCCCATCTAAAGAGCAAACATGGAAATGTGGGGGGAAACCAAGTAGTACAATGGGTCCTTGGTGTCAAAAATCTATGAATGGTTAAGTCCTATTATACACAATTGTGTAGTAAAATGGTGTTCCTTCTACATAATGACAAAGTCAAGATATACTTTATGGGGGAAATGGTGGAATTGTCAAGCTATAGATGGATATTAGAGTTGGGTAGGTTCAGTTCGAAAAAACCTAAAAGTCGGTAAAAACCTACTGACTTTAGGCTTCCGAAGCAATATTGAACCATGCAGGAAAAGTGGGAGGTGCAAATCCGAATTTGAACCACTTACCTTTTTTAGTCATAAATATTCCATAATTTTCAGATGTCTCACAATGTTATTTTAATTTTCACAAGCATTAAGCAACTTTGGTAAAGGCAAGGGACTTTTAAAATTCTTTTGGACAGCAAGGCTAAAAGGGACGAGGTGCCCATGGCTAATCACAGCTATCTTAACTGTAGTTTGGGAAGGCCATTCCCCCAATGGTAGAGATTGTAAAAGACCCTGCCGTTAAACTACATTTCCCACAAGGCACGCTGGTTCAGTATCCAAAATGGCCAAAAGACCGCAAAATATTTAGCTGTCTATAGCAGCCTTCGTCTAAATCAAAAATAAACTAATTGACTCTACAAAGAAATCAGCAAGCAATAAGCAACGTTTGCAAAGCCAAGAGAACATAAACTTCTTAAAAAACAATCCTTTCACTTTGGCCTGAATGTCATGAACAAGGCATTGGGGTCAAGCAGCCCATTACCGTCAGTAAGTAATGATAAAATAAAATGATTGCATCTGCAAAAAGGAATAAACGGATGGATGTGTCTTGAGGGTCCCCTCCAACTCAGCAGAGGAAGCAAATGGATATCAGGAGAGTTTGGATAGTGCCTTTCTGCCCAGAAGAAGGGGGTCAGGATAGATGTCCCTTGATGGGGCCTGCACTATGATTTCTGTTCTCTACCAATTTAACACAGTTTGTGCCACACTGTCACAACGCGGGACCTGGCCTTGCCCCTTAATCACGCACACGCAGACAATGTCAATTAACTATTTATTAAGCACAAATGAAAAGCAGGTGAAAAGGATAAAATGTCCAAAAAGGTAATGAGCAATTCGTCCAAAGTGATTAGCAATCAATGACCAAAAGGATTTCCAAAAAGCAAGGAATCAATCAAAAGCAAGGTCCATAAAAACAAAGCGAATCAAGGCAAGGAAACTTAGTCCATAGTAAAACAAGGCAATCCAGGATACATGGAAGAAACAAGGTCTCTTGGCACTTCTTGGCAAGGCAAGCCAGACTTTGGCTCCAAGGAACAGCAGGTCGCCGAAACGTCTGTTCAGCTAAGACGTGGCCACCCAACTGAGGAACTTTCCCACAGAGTGTATATTTAATTCCCACCTTTGTGAGACCAGCGTCTCTCTAGGCTCCGTTTCCAATCTCGACGCGTAGCCACAATATTACTCCTACGGTCGAAACTCCTTGAAGGCCGGGCACCATCTGGCGCACTATCTCCCTGGGAACATACCTCTGCTTCGGTTTCCATCTCTTCCTCCGCATCTGGTAGCAACAAACGTTCCTGTGAACCGAATCTTCCCGGATTCTCATAGGAATCACTTGATTCATCTGATCTGGAATCTTTCTGGCCTTCGTCATCCGAATAAGCAGAAGGCCAGGTGTCATCCCATTGCAAACTGTCAGTAGGGGATGCAGGTCCATCATCCCTTGCATCCCCATCAGCTGGGTCCAAAGCAATTGGGACCCCCGGAGCAGCACCCCGCCCCCCCATTTGGAACGGAGGCTGGGTTGCTACACACACAAACAAAGTTTCTGGAGTAGAACAACTACTTTCAAAGTAAAGACCACCCAATGAAACAGGATATAACACTTTTAAACCAGGAACAGATTTTCTTTATTATATAAAAAATGTTTTTTATAAAAAAATTGAAAATTCACCAAAAATCCTTCCGTAAATTGAAGGTTCTGAAAAATTTTTACGAGAACAGAGGTCCATGTATTCTACCACTATAGCAAGTTTCATCCAGATTGGTCTAAAAATGAGTAAGTGAGAAGCCCCTGAAGTTTCCCCAGTGCCGGTGCTGTTTTTCCCTCCTGTGCATGCGCACCCGCCATTAATGAATCAATTCGGAGGTTTTGGAAAGATTCGGAAAGTTCTGACATTTTGGGGGATAAAATCAGAAGTAATTTTAGAATCGAATCACCAGCACCCCGTACTTCCGAACTGAGTTTTGAACCATTTTTTTAAACCAACCAAGCCTACTGGATACCAGGCATGGTTTAGAATCCTAAAATGGCGATTCTTAAATCAAATGGGGGGATTTTTTTTTTGATTAGTAAAAGAAAGACTTACAAAAAATTTCCCAAAAATTTCGGAAATGTAACTTAAGTACTAACGAAATTCGTTAGTAATTCGTATGCCAGAGCATGTGCATTCCAGATGGTTTTGGCCTACAACTCCCAGAAATCCTAACAGCTGGTAAATTGGCTGGGATTTCTGGGAATTGTAGGCCAAAACTTGAATAAACCACACTGAATTCTAGATGGGACTCTCCAAATAGGAAGGAGGGAGGGAAGGAGGAAGGGAGGGAGGGAGGGGGTTTTCTATTCTTGGAAGCAGCAAAAGAAAAGGAGGAGGAGCCCCCCCCTCGCTCCTCGCTGCCTCTCTCTCACCCCGATCCTGAGGGAGCGAGGGCCCAAGTTTGCCCAGGCTGAGAGGAAAAGGAAGAGGCCTGAGGCTGTGAGGAATGGTGGGAGTTGAAGTCCAAAACACGTACCTGGAGGGCTGAAGCTGGCCCCTGCGATGGGACAAGGCAGAGCAATGGGGAAGAGAAGCATCTGAGAGAGCGCAGGGAGAGAGAGGAGGAGAAGCATGTGTGTGTGAGTGTGTGTGTGTGTGTAAAGCAGGCCCCTGCGATGGGGCATGCATGGCAGCAGAGCAACGGGGAAGAGAAGGAGGGGGGGGAAAGCCTGGAGAGAGAGGAGGAGAAGCGTGTGTGTGTGTGTGTGTGTAAAGCAGGCCCCTGCGATGGGGCATGCATGGCAGCAGAGCAACGGGGAAGAGA
The DNA here is from genome assembly GCA_030556195.1 of Anolis apletophallus. Lineage (NCBI taxonomy): Eukaryota > Metazoa > Chordata > Lepidosauria > Squamata > Anolidae > Anolis > Anolis apletophallus. The sequence goes on along the minus strand of JARBWK010000005.1, from coordinate 24,045,784 downwards.
AGGAGGGGGGGGGGAGCCTGGAGGACTACACTTTCCAGAATGCATTGCCTAGCCTACCTAGCAGCAGCATCACTTCCAGTTCCTCATAGAAATGCGGGAAAAAGAAGAAGCTGAATGAAGGCGGGAAGGAAATGAGGGGGAGAAGACAGGGAGAAGTGAGTAGTACAATAATTAATTAATTAATACTTAAGAATTTCTTACGATCATAACGCAAATTGTTGGCCTCAAGGACCGTAAAAGGAAGTCTACTTCCGGGATCGCGGCAGCGATACGTAAAACCTCAAAAATCCCATTACATACGAATCCCTTACGAATCCTTTTAATTTCCGTTTCATTTTTCTCATGCCTACTGGATACAGAAGACTGGCTCTACAGCCAAAAGCACAGAGATACTTCTGGTTGTAGAGCCAAATCTTTGCTCTACTTCCTACTTCCAGTGTCCAAAAAATATGGGTGGGCATGAAGGGCAGCTTTACAAGACAGAGTAAATAGGGTAATTGCAACTCCCCAAATCTCCAAGACTGCCAGTGCCTACACTTTTATACCAATACTAAGTCTGGCTAGATAAGTAATCATTCTTAGGAATGTTTAGAAATTGTATGGAAGGGGTTTTTTTGTCTTGAGATCACAGCAATATGCCATGTACCCACATTATTGTATTTTTGCATACCACATTAAATGCTCTCCATATGTTAACCTTCCTTTGGTCCATTTACCATTCATGTCTGTGGCATTTACTCAGATAATTAGTTCAGCTAGTTAACTAGAAACCTTTGAATGATTTTGAAATGTTCACTAAGTAATAAATAAACAACAAATGTTTGTTTTACTGTAAATGACTTTGAATGCCAGTCCCTGTTGAAACCACAGGCATCATCTTAGAAGAAGTATGGCCCCTTTTTCAAATAAATGGAATGCCTTTTCTTAAACAGTGACAGTGCATCTTCTCCTTTATATTGGTTCTTCATTTGTATTTTCCAAATTTTAATGAGGCCATGCCCATAAGAACATGTGGGGGGGGGGGGCATGCATTCAAGTCATTTATGGCAACCCCATGAATTTCATGCACTTTTTTAGGGCAAGGAATACTTAGAAACAGTTTGCCAATTCCTTCTTATGAACTTAAGCTTATAGCACTTGGGATCTGTTGGTGGTCCAATGTCCAATTAGCTTCCAAGCATAAGCAAGACCGTTGGAGTATTGCCTACAAGTTTGGAATCCTGTTGTTGACACGAAAATTTTGGACGGTAGTCAGTCACACATTTCACATTGATGAGCATTATTGCACATCAATGCTTATTGTGCATCGGTGGGGCAATGCCACATGTCATTAATGAGCCATTGTTGCGCAACTGTCACATTAGCTCTATGTTCTGTCTCCTCGAGGTAGGCTGTCCGCCAAAAAGTTACTGTTGAACAACAGGAGATAACACATTTCTTGATTCATTACAATTGTAAAAAGTGGGTATAAATGCATAGTGTAGCGTTTTCTGCATTGGATTACAATTCTGGGGGCCAGGGTTCAAACCCTCTTAGCAATGGAAGCCCACGTTGGGCAGATCACACTCTCTGGGCCTCAGAAGAAAGCAATAGCAAACCTACTCTGAACAAATATGCTAAGAAAAGCCCATGGTAGACTTTCCGTAAGTCAAACATGTGACTATATCTTGGCTACTCAGTAAGGGATTAATTTCAAGTAAATACCGTAGCTATTTGTAAAAATCGTATCAGTAATCAGTTATTTCCAAGTTACCAATTTGAAGACAAAACGTGGGATGCACATGTTAGATTAAAACTGCTCGGCAAAAGATGTAGTCGGCTTTGAAGAACTTTTCATCTGATTGCAAGAAGTAGACTTTTCTCTCAACTTCTTTGTGGCAACTAAGGATTTTGAGCCGCAAATTAACATTTCCATTACCATAGTCACACATATATGAATATTGAACATTGTGTCACAAATGCTTAATCCCAACATGCATTTTAAGAACCAAGGACTGTAGCAAGCTGGCCATGCCTCAGTGCACCCCATCCCTGTGTCATTGCATTATAAATGCTTGTGCCGGCGGGTTTTCTTCCCCTAATTCAACTAGTCCCTAAACACACATACACTTATTTTTAAGTGGCTTTCTGAAATCTTTATGTAAGAACCCATTCCATTTACATTCAGCATCCCAATATTGCTGGAATCCATGGGGAGCATTTATTATGTTCCTTGCCCCCCTCCCCAATCCTCACAATTTTTCCTTCATAATTCTGTCTCACTCAAGGTAAAGATGATGAAAAATATACGTCAATCAAATGACCTACATTTCTACTGAAAAGGGAAGAGGGAGAAGCCCTCCTGGGGGGTGAAATGCCACAGAAAAAAGCCCTCCAGTTTAATGAGCAGACATACAGCTCTATATGATGGTGACACTCCAGGGGGCTTATGGGGAGGGGGGGCCACTGAGGAGAGGAGACGTTGTATCTTCTTTCTGTCTAGACAGCAGTGTTGAATGTTTTCCAAAAGGCTGCTTCGCAGCAGCCTCAATTCACCAGTGTCTCGTTGAATGAAGAATTTGCTGTGGTCTCCTCCGTATTATCCCCCGCAGACATAACCAATGTAAGAAAAAAGACATTTGTACCAGACAATCCACATAAAGTGGGGAGGGGGGAGGGGAAGAGTATGTGCTTGGAGCTATAGCGGCTGCTTTTTCTACACTCAAATCAACAGCTGGGCAAAACCAGAGAGAGAGAGAGAAAGAAAATGTAAGTTGAAATATGAGAGACGCTAACATCTAAGCTAAAGTCCCAGGCAATTTTTCTGCTCACCACCCACCTTTTGGGGTTTCTTCTTCTTCTTCTTTTTCCATTAACATTATGGTCTGCCATGGTTTATTATTCCTTAACAGAGTTGGGAAATGTCAAATGTTTTTCATACGCTTGTCTGGAAGAGTCAGGCAGATTCCATCTTTTGTGCCTAAGCGATGTCGACAGCCATATGATACATACCTACCTAATGCAGGGCTTCTGCAGAAGGAGGACACACAAGCCACGGTGCCGTACGCCAGGCTAATTACTGGTTTCCCTGTGCCTGTCTCTGCTGACACAGGTGTATTATTAACTTCCAGTGGAAAGCTCCAGGGGTGATACAGTGCTTAATGATTCCTTTTTTTAAAAGAAAAAAGAAAAAAAGTGCATTCTTTTATAGAGAGGGTGATACAGGGCAAGAAAATTGCATCACTGCAACCAGTGCCAGAGAACTATCAAGGTTAGTGGCTTGAGTATTTGACTAAGGGCTCATCTACACAAACAATAAAAAAAACCCCGAGCTCATCTTCAATCCAAAGCTGGTAGTCTTCATAACATATGAGGACGTCTCGTAAGTATCCTGAGTTGTTTGCCCTTAACCCAGATTTACCTCATTTAAAGAAATGTTTCCCCACCCCACAACTCCAGAGTATTCACAGGCTGTCTGTAGAGCTTCTACTGTCCACATGGACACTGCCACTACTGCCCCCATCACTCCTTCCCTGTATTGATTAGCACAGAGGATGAATGAATCCCATGTTGCTGCTGCTGCTGCTGCACCTCCCTGCCAACCATGGAACTCCTTGTAAGTGCCTGGCTATCTCAATCTTGTCTACTGAGATCAGAATAGGGTGTTCATGTGACCAAGAAGCAGGTTGGGGTGCTGGTGGGGAGAGATAACAGCAACACAGAAGTTAAGGAGATTGCCGAATGAGGCCATAGATGGTTCAGCAATCAGCTGGGTGCCAATGTAGTGCCTTCTGTGTCTGGACTCCATCATGGTCAATCCAGGAGCAGTTGATCCTGTTCCCAGATTAAGCGGATTAAGATGCAGCCTAAAATGCTGATTAGGGTTTGAAGCTCTGCTCAGCCATGATGGCAAGCCTTCTCTTAATAAATATATAAGTCTTGCCAAGAAGCCATAGGATAGGATCACAGTTGGTTGGACAACAACAACCACAGCTGGCTCCAGGTCTGAGACCAGACTGAACATACATCCTTCAAAAGGTATCACTACTACACTTTGGATCTCTTTTTAAGGAGATTAAGTGGTACAGAAATAATAATAATAATAACAACAACAATAATAGGCTTTGGTTACAGGTTTCCCTAAGGCCAGTTATTTCAGCTTTCTACAATGCCATGATATAACCCATCAAGGACACGATCACAGGTGCTTCTATTCTGTTCCAGAATAGATCCCAGAATACGAATTTAGGCAAAGGGGCTAAAGGGTTATTTGTTTAATATATGATTCACAAAGTCAGTGTTCAAAGTGACCCACACACAGGGGCGGTCTAAGGTAATTTTAAATGGTAGGCGAACATTATTTTGGCGCCCCCAAAAAAACATTATTTTGCCCCCCCATGTAAAACAAATATACAATTATATCATCACAATACCATTAGTAGTATTATATTGTATCAATGTATCATTATTCTATTGTTATATTGTATTTGTATTATATTGTATGACAATATTAAGCAGAAATGCATCAAAATCAGAATATATTACCTATCACCTGACTCATAATTCATAGGAGTCTCCCATAAGTCCAAAATTAGAATCCCAATGTAAATGTAAATAGAAAAACAGCCAAAATGTTCAAATGAGGTCGAATCCAGGCAGTGCGGCCTGGGCAAACTTGGGCCCTCCCTCCCTCCTTCTAAGTGTTTTGGCCTCCAACTCCCACAACTCCTCATAGCCTCAGGCCCCTCAGGTCTAGACAGAAATAGAGCCGAAGAAAGGAAGGAGGGAGAGGAGAGGTCACAGAGGAGGAGGAGGAAAGCCCTTCATTCATTCCTTCACTTACACTTCCTTCACTGATTCTTTTCTCCTTCTCTGCAAACGCGCATGCGCGGCGGAGACAAAGGGAGAGGGGAAGCACTCCCTGCCTGCCCGATAGGGAGTGCTTTGCTTACAGGCTTCTGCGCAAGGGAGCTACTGGGCATGCGCTGAGGTTTACGCGCATGTGCAGTTGCTCCTGCCTTCAACTTCAGCTCTAGAGCAACTGTGCCTGCATGAAAACCTCTGCGCGTGCCCAGAAGCGGCGTCGGAGCGCACAAGGCCGGGTTCAAAAAGCAGGCAGCTGCAGTACTGTCTGAGGAACATCGGCAGGGCCAGGATGGCGCCCCATGTGGCCAGGATGGCGCCCCCTTCCCAGATGGCGCCCTAGGCAGCCGCCTACTTGGCCTATCTTGTAGGACCGCCCCTGCCCACACAGTGAACAGAATACTTCTGGTGCCTTCCACTTATAGAGGCAGAAAGGCAAATGTCACATTTGGTATTAACATGTTCAGGCAGCCATTTTAAGTTTTCTCTATATGCATAATACACAAAAATTATTCTTGCAAAGGCACAAATTCACTCCCTGGTTGACTAAAAAAAATCTATATTGCAGAAATGGGGAAATTACTTTGTGCTTTCATATTTAATGTGTCAGGTTAAAGAAGGACATTATTGACATCCCAAGTATTATTGAATTCAGGAATAATGCAGTCAAAACACAAAACCAGATTAACTGTTCAAACAGAATTGAATTAAAAGACTAGTTTGAAACCATTACAAACACTATTTAAAAACCTGTCCTGAAGAGAATAAAACACCCATTACAAAAAATAAAACCCTCTAGCCCCAGCAGGAATGGGTACAGTGAAAGTCTTTTGTCTGTGTCCGTGGACTCTGCTGAGGCAGGTGGTATTGCAGTTCCACCAGAATGCAATGTGCTAATCCTGGTCCTTACTGGCTAAACGCATACAGACTATATTGCTGGAGCAGAGGAGAGTCTATCTGAAGGTGAGTCTAAATTGGATGGTAAATCTGCAGTCCATCCAGAGCAGAAATGATCCAGGCTGGTGCTGGAGGTGGCCAGATGCACCCAGCCAAATCTGCAGTGGTACCACTTTGGCATCCACATGATCCAGCTGAACTGAGACCCCATCAGTCCCGTAGGACCATCATCTCACCCTCCATGTGGCTGTTACCACTCCCAGCCGGATCCAGAGTTGCATGCAGGCTCCTGGCTGTCATGGATGATTCTTTCACATATCAAAGCAAAAGCATTTGCACAAGCAGCCTTGAATTTATATTTTAATAGTTACAAAGTGAGATAAAAGCAGCATGTACATTAAATTAAATGGATGGATGGATGAATATAAGACAGCAGCCAGCCAAATGCCATCAGAGGTTCCTCTTGTTTGCCTCTATAATCTTGTTGTTGCTGTTATTGTGTGTCTTCATGTCCTTTTCAACTTATGGTGACCTATTACAGGGTTTTCTTAGCAGATTGATTCAGAAGAAATTTGTCGCTACATTCCTCTGGAAGAGTGTGGCTTGGCTAAGGTCACACGGTGACATCTGTGGCTGTGTGGGGATTCAAACCCTGATCTCCAGAGTTGCCATCCAACACTGAAACCACCACACAATATTGGCTCAATGCTATGGAATCCTGAGAATTGTAGTTTGGTGAGGCACTAACATTCTAGTGGGGAAGGCTAAGACTTTGTGAAACTACAATTCCATTGATTCCATATCATTGGCCTATGGCAATTAAAATGGTTTCAAACTGATTCAGTTCTACAGTGGAGAAGCACCCTCAAGTTAGGTTTAGGCTGCACAGAACTTCCACCCATTGCCAACTTTCTATTAAAACTCTTATGGGAGATGGCTTTAAAACATTAGGAATGTACAGAATTGAAGAGATATGTTCACCTATATTAAATCATTCCAATTTAGGGTGAAAACATTTGATCAACTTTGTTATAAGGTGGCTAGACAGTGAAATGACTGGATTCTTTTAACATCATCAGGGCAAAGCCAAGAATTGTAACCAAGTTCTTTCTCCTTTTTCCTTGTTTGGAAATATATTATTATTATTATTATTATTCTACATGGATGGTTTCTGGGAAACACTGAGAGCAAAACTGACAAAGAAAGAGCATGGATGTGGCTCACAAATGGAACTTTGAAAAAGGAGACGGAAGGCCTGATTCTGGCAGCCCAAGAACAAGTCATTAGAACAAATGCCATCAAAGCCAGAATTGAAAAGTCGACAACAGAGCCCAAATGTAGACTCTGCAAAGAAGCAGATAAAACTATAGATCACACCTTCAGCTGCTGCAAGAAGATTGCGCAGACAGACTACAAGCAAAGCATAACACCATTGCTCAGATGAATTATTGGAACTTGTGCCACAAATACCATCTGCTTGTGACAAAGAACTGGTGGGATCACAAGCCTGAAAAATGTATACAAAATGAACACATCAAACTACTCTGGGACTTCTGAATTCACACTGACAGATTTTTGGAGCACAATACTCCTTACCTCACAATCATGTTAAAAAACAAAGTATGGATCATTGATGTTGCAATCCCAAGTGACAGCAGGATTGAAGAGAAACAACCGGAAAAGCTGAAACGATACGAGGATTTAAAGATCGAACTACAAAGACTCTGGCACAAGCCAGCAAAAGTGGTCCCAGTGGTGATCGGCACACTGGGTGCAGTGCCTAAATACCTTGGCCTGCACTTAAACACAATCGGCGCTGACAAAATTACCATCTACCAGCTGCAAAAGGCCACCCTACTTGGATCTGCATACATTATTCGCCAATACATCAAACAGTCCTAGGCACTTGGGAAGTGTCCAACGTGTGATCCAATAAAACAGCCAGCAGAGTGACCTTGTTTACAGTGTACTAATCTTGTTGCATTTCAAATAATATTTATTCTTATACCCTGCCACCATCTCCCCGAAGGGCCTCAGGGTGGCTTACTAACAGCACAAAGTGCCTAAAAACATACATAAAAGTAAACAAAATATAAAATAAAATACAATCAAATAAAACACATGCAAATATAAAAAAAACATTAATTCAAATCAAGCTAAAATCATCTAGCCATGGCGGTAAATACTGGCACCATGGCCGGGGCTATAAACATTGGAATAAAATAAATATAGTAATGGATAGAGGGTATGGGATAAAGTACAGGATGTGCAACTACTAGGAAGGACAATTAGGGGCTAAATATTCTCAAAGGCTTGATTGAAGTTCCACGCCTTCAAGTCCCTACTAAAGGAGGGCAGTGTGGGAGCCTGTCTAATCTCCCTGGGGAGGGAGTTCCAAAGCTGGGGGGCACCACTGAGAAGGCCCTCTCCCTCGTCCCCACCAACTGTGCTTGTGATGGTGGCAGGACCACAAGGAGGGCCTCACCAGCAGGTCTTAGAGCCGGCGTTGGTTCATGGGAGAATGCGGTCATGAAGACAGGCAGCATCCGAGCTGCTTACAGCTTTATAGGTGATAACCAGCACTTCGAGTTGGGACCAGAAACTTATCAGCAGCCATAATTTTGTTTGTAGGCCTGAGGGCAGAAACTTCATATAATTTTAGAAGTAGTAGAAAGCCATTTGAAAAATACAACAACAACAAAAAGATTTAGCCCATAAAAATATGTTGAGTACCTCTTGAGTACTTGTAATTCTTATTTTAAAAAATTGGAAAACAGCCCAGAATGACTAGCCATGATTTTCTTTTACTGCAAAAAGTTCAGGGTTGTCGTTGAAACACTCCTCTATGAAAAGTGATTCTGCAGAAAGTCTTCCAAGGCAATTCTTTTTTATTTTTTTAAAGGTAGAGTGGAGGTTGTTTTTGAAAGTATTGATTTTACATGTAAGTACTGTAAATTAGAAAGTATAAAAATGAACTGGGGAAAGATGTGGAATTTAAATGAATCCTATAAATAACTTTTATGGCACACACATCTGTACAGAAGTAGAAAAGGATGTAAGGAGAAATATATCATTTTAATTCACCCTGCTTATCATCATCTTACTCAATATAGCCATCATTCAAGTGAAATGGTAGCCTGTATGACTCTATCTTTCTCTCCAATACATCATATGCCTTTCAAACCCATAGAAGGACAATGTCCCTCAGTTGAGCATTTTTTTAAAAAAAGAAAAATCCAGAGAAAGGATTTCTCCCAAAACGGGTTCAAATAGTGCAGGCATCTCACCAAACCACAACTCTCATGATTTCATAGCATTGAGCCATGACAGTTAAAAGTGATGTCAAACTGCATTAATTCTCCAGTGGAGATACACCCATTGTTCCTTTTCATCACTTTAACATCAAAGGTGACAAACTATTATCTTTTTTTAGAAACAACTATTTATTGCTTTAAATTGATATTTCTGTGGTCTTATATCCACCACTATTTTAGTGGAATGCTTAAGGAAACATTTAGAGTTTCTTTTAAAAAATGTCACTTAAGCAAATTAGGGGTTTTTCTGTTAGTACGATGAGACTAATGACTGCCATAGCAAGTTACTTTGTGGATGCGACAAACTGTCTTTTTTCTAACCTTGGATCCCAGGTTGCATTCAATGCCTCTGAGGTGATACAGAATGAAAAGAGAGCTGCAAACAAATAACCAACCTGACCTCAAATGTAGGCCCACCAAGTGATTTCTGGAATCATGATCAATGGACGAAATCCACCTAGAGCAGGGGTGCTCATTACGTCGATAGCGATCTACTGGTTGATCGTGGAGGCAGTACTGGTCGATCGCAGCGGAAAAGATTTCAAGATTTCACATCACGGAAGCAACTCTCGCAAGATTTCTCATGTGTTTACTCGCGGTTCTGGGAACTGTAGTCCTGCAGAACATTAAAGCTCTATACGGTTCTGGCCCAGCTTACTTGTCCGAACGCATCTGCCGCTACATCCCACCTTGTAATTTAAGATCATCCGGGGAGGTCCTGCTTTCACTCCCACCAACTTCTCAAACACGGTTGGTGGGGATGAGAGAGAGGGCCTTCTCGGTGGTGGCTCCCCGTCTGTGGAATGCGCTTCCAAGCGACATACGATCGACCCCATCCCTCCTTGTATTTAGGAAAAAGGTGAAGACGTGGCTGTGGGACCAGGCTTTTGCACATTAGCATAATGCAGCACTGTGGAGTGGAACTGAAATGGCAAGTTGATGGCGATGGCTCAATACTTGTGCCTTAGACGAAACATGGTTTTAACTGGAATGTATATATATTATGTGTTAATGTTAATGGTTTTATGCTTAATGTTTATGTTTTTATTGTATTTATTGTATTGGCATCGAATTGTTGCCTTTTTGTTATGCTGCTCTGAGTCCCCCTTTGGGGGGTAGTGAAGAGCGGGGTAAAAATGATGTAAATAAATAAATAAATAGAGCTGCACTCCCCGATCATTATTTATTATGTGTGTTGTACAATATTGGCTTATTCAGTTATGCAAGGTACATCAAAGAATCCTTAATAAACTTGAAAATAGTTATATGTTTTACATTTTTGTAGTGGGTAGGTAGATCATTTTGACTTGGTTGTTTTATAAGTAGCTCGCATGCTGAAAAGGTGTGAGCACCCCTGACCTAGAGCATCCCTATCAGGCACCTGTCTACCTTTTTTTTTGAACATGTGAAAAGAAATATAATAACAATAATAACAACTTTATTTTTATTCTGCTCTGTCTCCCCAAAGGGACTCAGGGTGGATTCCAAACATAAAAGGCAAACATTCAATGCCCGAACACAACAGTACAGCCATACTTAGAAAATGTATACAACCCAACATTAATTATAATTTAACAAACTAAAATTAAATAAAAAACACAGCCTGTTATAACAAACATAAGACAAAACATCAAACATCAAATAGGAACAATAATTTCCCATTTCCTTGGGGCAAACTGATTAATCATTGATCAATATCACTATTGAGCTGGTGGGGTGAGCAGGGCATGGATATGGATGGCAACTATTAATCAGAGGCATTATGGTAGTATTAACAACTACTATTCCTCCTCCTCGTAAGCCAGTGAGCAAAGGTATGTCTTCAACTGTTTTTTGAAAGCGGGGAGGGAGGGAGCCATCTTTAGCTCCTTAGGAAATGAGTTCCAGATTGGGGGGGGCAGTCATGGAGAAGGCTATTTCTCTCGTTCCCACAAGCCGTGTTTGTGACAGGGGTGGAACTGAGAGGACGACCTCCTCCGATGACTGCAGTGTCCAAGTTGGTCTATAGAGAGAGATGTGTTTTGTCAAATAGTCTGGACCTAAGCCATTTAGGGTTTTAAGGGTACGAATCAGCACTTTGTATTTAGCTTGGAAGCAGACTGGCAGCCAGTGGAGCAGCTGCAACATTGGAGTGGTTCTCTCCCTGAACAGCGCTCCAGTTAGTAACCTGGCTGCTGATCTCTGGACCATTTGAAGCTTCCGAACTATCTTCAAAGGCAGCCCCACGTAGAGAGTGTTGCAGTAGTCCAAACAGGATGTGACTAAGGCGTGGACTATCATGGCCAAGTCAGGCATCTCAAAGTATGGGCTGTCATATATTATGTTCTGCAGTTGATGGTGGTTGGTGATGGAAGGGTTAATGTAAGTCTTAGTTCTAAAGGGTTTAGTAATCTGTAAGTAAGTGTTTATGGGTGAAAGCAATTAAGGGTGGAGGCAGGGCCGTAGCTAGAATTTTGATTCGGGGGGGGGGGCTGAGGTTGGTTCGGGGGAGCTGAGACTGGGTGGAAGAGGGTCTACCCTAGCAAACCTTTTGTATTGTTATCCCAATAACCGCATTAATGTGGGATATAATGAGCATGGTGATCAGATCATGATATGAACAAACATAACAGTTTAAATAATGTACCAGTAAGGCCTTTTCGCGGACCACCCTGAGAATTTCGGGGGGGGGGGGCTGAAGCCCCCTTAGCCCCCCCCTGGCTACATGCCTGGGTGGAGGCATGCAAGAGCTAGCTTGCAGCTGGGTGTTCCTGGATATAAGGAGCTAACCTTGGGACTGAGAAATGTATTTGTCTTATTTTGTCTTATTTTGGTGGTAGATGCTGCTGGTTTTTGCCCAGGTTTGTGGGTTTTCAGTGTTCTGGCTGTCTCCTGAAACTTTAGAATCATGAAACCTTGAATTTTTGGACTGGCTTTTTATTACCTGGTCATACCCTCAAAGGCAACAGAAAATAAACCTGCACTCTCTTTTAAAAGACAGCCCTTTAGATATCTAAAAACTGCAATCATGCCACACATTTAGTTTTGTTCTTCGTAACTCTTATTATCCTCCCCCCCAATCTGAGGTCTGACTAGTGCAGAATATATTGGCACTATTAATTCCCCTGTTTTGTAAACTATTGTTTGATTAATGTCAGTTAAAATAATATTTGTGTTTTTATATATATCTTCACACTGCTTGCTCCTTCAGCTTATGGTCAACAATAATTGCAAGGTCTTTTTCACATGCTCTGCTATTTGTCTTCCAACCCCCCGAAATAACGAGACAGACACAAAATATATGGTTTCAAATTTTTGGGCAACTTTTATTAAAATAGTTACCTATTTAACTTGTAACTCAACTAACTTGTTGGTGTCAGTTTTAACTTGGTGTGTGTAAGCTGAGGTAGCATCTCCTAAAGTCTACCCCTCAGCTATTCAGGCATACTACCTGGGTCCCCTGTATATTTCAACCCGGGCAACCCGTAAGGGAAACATCAGGAGAAATCTCTCTCAACTTTTGAGACTAGACTCTCCCCGCTCCTGGGACATTCATCATCACCTCACCTCTAAAATTAACTGTCTAGGTGAGTGTTTGCATAATGCCCCACACCCTTAAGGGGTGCCTTAAGTGTATACAAACCTTTGAATAACTAAACTATTTACGCTTAGCTAGTTTACTAGCCGACCATTCCATCTAAGCCCCTAATAGACAGTATAGGATAGGCAAAACCCTCGTGGGCAAATTCCTATCCGACCCCCAAATGTTAAACCATTTGAGCAATCATTATTATACTATCCGTGGGCGGGAGTGGTGGGAAAAGCTCCAGAGCAGAATGAGGGAAAAGGGGCTGGCAGCACACTATGCCAGCCCCTCCTCCCTTCCAGTACATTCTGCGAAATTAACCAATCTCTTTTCCGAGGGGAGGAGACAAAATTGCTCCACCCTCCAACTTGTTAGAGGGTGAAGTGTATAAATCAAGTATCACCCATGGTAACAGTATACATCCTATTTTTGTGGCCTAAATATAGAATTTTCCATTTGTTGCTGTTGAATTTCATTGTATTATTTTAACCCAGTTTTCTAGTTTATCAATGTCCTTTTAAATTCTACTCAGACTTACAATGTGTTAGTTAGCCCTCTCAGTTTTGTATCATCCACAAACCCTAACCTATCACTGAAGTCATAGATTTTTTTGAAAAAATTAAAAACTGTCAACTGCAGAACATAAGCATTTAGCACTCCAGTTTGAGGCAAAGCCGTTGATACTTCTTTGAACATGGTTTTCCCATCAGTTATAGACTCATCTGACAGTGTTCCCATTTGCCCAACACTTAATGTTTGCTAATCAAATTATAATGGGGAAAATTATAAAATACTGTTGTCATGATAAATGACATTTACACCATTCTTGGCATCTCTGAGTGCTAAACTAATGAACTGACAAAAGAAGAAACAGGATTCGTTTGGTAAGATTTGTTCTTTACTAATCTGTGTTGCCTCCTGCTACTCAGTACTCATGCCATTGTCATCAAGATACTTGCAGACAAACTCCTTCATAATCCATTCTCATATTTTTCATGGTATTGAGGTCAGACTGATTGGTCTGTAGTTCCCCACATCTACTTTTTGGCCATTTTTGATGCAATGTTTACCTTTCTTTAGTCCTCTGCCTCCTTACCTGTTCTTCACTGTTTCTCAGAAGCTATGACAAGGAATTTTGCAAGTACACCAGTAAATTCCTTCAGTAATTTTTTTCTGGCCCTACATATTTGAACTGATTCAGGTGAACTAGGTGATTCCTGACTATCTCCTTATCAATTTTAATTTGCAATCTGACTTTCTTGTCAAAGTTTCTGCTAAACAATGAAAGCACACAGTTCTCTTTTGGAGAAGAAACGGAAGCAAAATCGAGCATTCCTGCTTTTTCATTGTTATCCATTATTATTTTAGCAACCTTAGTGAACTGCATTCTCAGTTTCCTAAGGCCGGATCCAGACTAGCTTTTATCCCAGAAGCATGCACGTTAAAATAACAGGGATGTTTCTGAGGGCCTGCCTATACCCACCCCAAAAAGCATGCGCTTTCTAGGGTGGGTTGTCCAGACATTCTCTCGGGACTAGTCCAAGAGAATGTCTGGAGGCACTACCCCCTCCCCACAAGCCCCCAGATCCCTTAGAAAACTAAGAAAAACTTACTTGCTCTCCGTTAGAAGCCCGGGCGAGCTGTCCCAGTGCATAGAAATGACACGCCAGAGGAGTGGGAGGAGAGTAATGTTGTTCCCCCCCCCCCTCTCCTGGTGCATCAATTGTACGCACCGCAACAGCTTCTCCGAGGGAATACTGCAGGGCTGATAAGGTTATCTTTTAACTTTTCTAAGGGGTCTGGGGGATTGGGGGAAGGGGGTGGGTATTCCCAAAGTTTAATGGGCTTATTTATTTATTTATTATTCGGTTTTATATTCCGCTCCTCCCAGCAGGCTCAGGGCGGATCACAAATACAAGCATACAATAAAAGCATACGATAAAACATACAGTAAAAACACAATACATAGCCATGGTGGTACAGGTCTACGATTCTTTGACTGAAGCGAGACGGACCAATTGAATTTGGATTTACCCAAACGCTAGTCTGAAGAGGGCCATCTTGCATTCCCTTAGAAAAGGGAGAAGTTCAGAGACCGCTCGAATGTGGTCAGGGAGCGAATTGCAGAGTACTGGAGCCGCTGCAGAGAAAGCTCTCTGTCTTGTACTGGACAAATGGCTGGAGCGGGACAATGGTACGACCAACAAATTTTGCTCTTCTGAGCGCAGTGATCTCGGGGGAACATACGGGGTAAGGCGGTCCCTCAGGTACACAGGCCCTAGACCGTGCAAGGCCTTAAAGGTTAAAACCAACACCTTGAAGGCAATCCAGTACTCGATGGGAAGCCAGTGCAGTTGCTGAAGGATGGGAGTGATGTGCTCCCTCACTGGTGCTCCCACCAGCAAGCGAGCCACGGCATTCTGCACCAGCTTGAGTTTCCGGATTGTCGACAAGGGAAGGCCAACGTAGAGGGCGTTACAGTAATCCAGCCTCGAGATGACAGTCGCTTGGATCACTGTGGCCAGGTCATTCCTGGACAGGTAGGGGGCCAGTCGCCTAGCCTGTCGTAGGTGGAAAAATGACGTCTTCCTGACCATGGAGACCTGGGCCTCAATGGTCAGCAAGGAGTCCAATTTGACACCCAAGCTCTTAACCAAGGATGACGGGCTGAGTTGCTCGCCATCCAGGGTAGGCAACCTGCACTCATCCAGCCCAGGTCGACCAGGCCACAAGATCTCCGTCTTCGACAGGTTCACCTTCAGCCGGCTGGCACGCAGCCATCCAGTCACGGCCTCCAGGCATAGATGGAAACAATCGGGTATGGTATCCGGCCTGCCGTCCATTCTCAGCAGAAGCTGGGTGTCATCGGCGTACTGATAACACTCCAGACCAAAGTCGCGGGCCAGCTGGGCCAGGGGGCGCATGTAAATGTTAAATAATAAGGGCGAGAGGATGGCCCCCTGTGGGACCCCACAACTTAATGGGAGCCTCCCGGAGACCTCCTCTCCCCTCTCCACATGCTGTCCCCGATCCTGGAGAAAGGAGGCCACCCATTTAAGGGCAGTCCCCCTGACTCCAGTCACGGCTAGGCGGTGGGCTAACAATACATGATCTACGGTATCAAACGCTGCTGTTAGATCTAACAAAACAAGCAGGGCTGATTACCCTGGTCCAGCTGGCGGCGAAGTTGGTCTGTAATGGCGACAAGCACGGTCTCCGTCCCATGCCCAATACGGAAGCCGGACTGGAAGGGATCAAGTCCAGCTGTGTCTTCTAAGTACCGCTGCAGCTGATCCACTGCTGCCCTCTCAATTACCTTGCCTAAAAAAGGCAAATTAGACACAGGTCGGTAATTGGAGGGAGCCGAAGGATCTAAATTCGGCTTCTTCAGCAGCGGTCTTACCATTGCCTCTTTCAAACCCCCTGGGAACACTCCTTGAAAAGTTGAGCTGGGCGTGAACTAGCCGACTCTATCAAGGAAGTATAGTGGACCTTTTTGGCTTCCTTGATAGCATGCTCATAAACATCCTTAAATTGTTTATAAGCCGATCTCGATGCTCCGTCACGGAGATCTCGCCACACGTCCTCTAACTGTCTCTTCCTCCGTTTCATCGCCCGTAACTCCTCGGTAAACCAAGGCGAGCGATTACTACGGGGGATGAGAGAGCGTCTGGGGGCGATCTCGTCTAAGGCTGTGGAAAGACAGGTGTTCCAGCATTCCACTTGCCTGTCAACTGGTAAACTGTGGGACCGGTAAACTGTGGGAATGGTGTCTGGACTGTAGTCCTGACACCAGAAATAGTGCATTTATCCCTCGCCTTACAAGAAAGCGCAGAATGAATCCACTATCAAATTAATTCACTACAAACCTGGGTATTCCTGGTTTGTTGCAAATTAATTCGGGACAGTCCAGAACAATAAAGACCCTGTCTGGATGGGCCCGAAGTTGATTAAATGTATCTGAAAAGCTTGCTTTTGTTGTTTTCTACTTTCTAACCAGTCTCCACACATTCTGAGGTTTATGTTTCCTTTTGCCACCCTTGAAAGTTTAGGATACACACCCCTTGGTGATTCTTCCTTCCTTTCTGTGTACATGCTTTTCCTCCTTAACTTTGCTGTGTGACCACATTGTCTTTTTAAATGTTTCCCATTTTTCTTCTTCCAAAGATTTTGATTGTGCCTTTGCAACTCCTTTAAAAGTTATACTGCAGATCACCCCCCCCCCCCCCCATGAATATGTATTAGTTCTCTTCACTTCCAGAGTTTTTAATCTCTCTCGGTATGAGAGTAATGCAAGTCTCAGCGAACGTCACCTCTTAAGTGAACTTATTTGATGTCTCCATATGGGTATGGTTGTTTTGCAAAATGCAGAAAGCAAATTCCGCATTTCCTGTATCTTTTCACATCAGTGAAGTAAGCATGTTTCCCTCTTTGAAGTTTGATTTCCCGTATGTGAGTTTGTTGCTATGTTGCCGAAAGAGCAGCACTCTCATCCAAAAAGGAAAATGCATATTGCATTAGAATGGCTGGAGGCAATATTTTGTTCAAAATCAAGCCTTTAAAAAAATTCTCCAACAATTTGCAGCTCTAATCAGCCCCTTTGGAAGGATGAGCTCGTCATCACTTTTAAATCTGTGCTGTCACTTCTGACCCACCATGGCCCAGAGCTCTTGGTTTGAACTCAACTGAACTCTTATTTTCAGTTACTTCACAGAAAAGCCATGAAGAATGCAAAGCAGTGCTAAAACAGTACATTTAGAATCTTTGGCCTTTCCTTCCCATATGGCTAACCCTCCTCCAGGTCTTATTATAAAGTATTGAAAGTTGGAACTGTTGAATTCTGAAAATATGGCTTTCAACTGGATTTTAGAAGAAAACGCTGGTCCCTCATTGCTTTCTCCAGTTCCAACTTCCACCTTTGGGATCTCTCTCTCTCACCATCATGGATTGAATCCCATGGGTAGCCTCAATTTAGATCAGCTTCTTTAAATCAATGGGACTGACATGAACCTTGACTTCTCATTCATAGTCATTGATTGAATTGATCTATTGTAATTGATGCTGCTAAGAGAATTCAGACTACAGTTGTCTGTATCATCTCCAGGCTGTTTTATTCCGTCCTATTCAGATGTAAACAATCAATGTGCTTTTCATTTTCATCTGTTAGACAGATGGTCTGAATTAGACTCTGGAGTCAACAGCATCATTCTACCATTGAGTAAAGGATGCTTCAAGTGGTAGGTTTGGGAGACATGGAGAGGAAAACAGCAGCAGACCCTTGGCCTTTGGTTAAAACACAAAGCAGGCAGATCAGAATCTGTCCTGCTGAAATCTAATGATGGAAAGGATGCTATACCATGACCATTACATACTATATATGTAACACTGTAACTACTGTGCTATGTAGTGGATCCCCTATCTCCCAGACCCTCCACTCCCAGCTCTATTAACAGTAAGCAACTGCTGGGATTTATGGAGGTTCATTCCTCTGTTGATCAAGAAACAGCTGCTTAATGTTTCCAATTCTCTTCAAAAGCCATTTCCATTCCAACAGACAGACACTTCTCAATCAATCAACTGTTTAAAAATACCTTAAAACAGGCCGAACTAAAATGCATTCCAATAAAAGAAAGAGGCATGGAAGTCCAAAAGGACACCAGTATGGCTTACAAATGAAGTAAAAGATGTGATTGGAAAGAAGAAAAAACTCATTTAAGAAATGGAAGGCTCTTCCTACCGAGGAGAACAGAAAAGAACACAAGCTCTGGCAAACTAATTGCAAAGCAACAGTCAGGAAAGCCAAGAGAGATTTTGAGGCACACATAGCAAAGAATATTTAAAAACAACAAAAACTTCTTTAAGTACATCAGAAGCAGGAACCCAACTAGAAAAGCAGTTGGGCCACTCGACGACAATGGTCAGAAAGGAAAATCAGCGAAGACAAGGAGATTGCTGAGCGGCTAAATGACTTCTTTGCCTCCGTTTTCACACAGGAGGACAGACAACATATGCCTGCAGCTGAGTCAGTTTTTCAGGGAGGGAATTAAAAGAATTAAAACAGATAGAGATAAACAAGGAGGATGTTATCATATGCCTTACTAAACTAAATGTCAACAAATCACCAGGTCCAGACGGCATCCACCCCAGAGTTCTTAAGGAACTCAAGTAAAATTGCTGAACTTCTAGCTAAGATATATAACCTTTCTCTAAGATCAGGCACTGTACCCGAGGACTGGAGGGAGGCAAATGTAACACCGATCTTCAAGAAAGGATCCAGAGGTGATCCAGGAAATTATAGACCAGTCAGTTTAACCTCAGTTCCAGGCAAAGTGATGGAAACCATTATTAAAGAAAATATTACTAGGCACATAGAAGAACAGGCATTGCTGAAAGAAAATCAACATGGTTTCTGCAAAGGCAAATCATGTCTTACTAACTTGATAGAATTCTTTGAGGGTGTAAATAAACACATAGATAAAGGGGACCCAATTGATATTGTTTACCTTGACTTCCAAAAGGCTTTTGACAAAGTCCCTCACCAAAGGCTCCTAAATAAGCTCTTCAGCCATGGAATCAGGGACAGGTCTTGTCCTGGATTGGAACCTGGCTAAACTGTAGGAAACAAAGGGTGGTAATAAACGGACATTTCTCTGGGTGGAAAGAGGTGAGAAGTGGCGTACCCCAAGGGTCAGTTTTGGGTCCGTTACTTTTTAATTTATTCATTAATGATCTGGATGTAGGAGTGAATTCTGAGGTAGCAAAGTTTGCAGACGACACTAAATTGTTCAGGGTAGTTAAAAATGAAACTGATTGTAAAGAGCTCCAGAAAGATCTCTCGAAATTGAGTGAATGGGCAACAAAGTGGCAAATGCATTTTAACCTAAACAAGTGTAAAGTCATGCACATCGGGGCAAAGAACCCCAACTACACCTACCAATTGATGGGGGTCAAAGCTTTCGAGACAAACCAGGAAAGGGATCTTGGGGTTTTGGTGGACAGCTCAATGAAGATGTCTACCCAGTGCGCAGCAGCAGTGAAAAAAGCAAATTCTATGCTAGGCATGATCAGAAAAGGAATCGAAAATAGGTCAGCAAATGTTGTATTACCTCTCTACAAATCGATGGTAAGGCCACATTTGGAGTACTGTGTACAATTCTGGTCTCCGCACCTTAAGAAGGATATAACGGAACTGGAAAAGGTACAGAAAAGGGCAACAAGAATGATCCAAGGGATGGAGCGGCTCCCTTATGAAACCAGGTTGCAACGCCTTGGTCTTTTCAGCCTTGAAAGACGGTGTTTAAGAGGTGACTTGATCGAAGTGTATAAAATCATGCATGGGATAGAAAAGGTGAATAAAGAAAAATTATTTTCTTTGTCACAAAACACTAGGACTAGAGGGCACTCCCTGAAGCTCCAAGGTAGGAAAATTAGGACTAATAAAGGGAAATATTTCTTCACCCAGAGGGTCATTGGGTTATGGAACTCACTTCCAGAAGAGGTTGTGACAGCTGTCAGCCTGAACAACTTCAAGGCAGGATTAGACAGATTCATGGATACCAAGTGTATCGGTAGTTACTGAAAAGGACATTCAAGTGCCACCTCGGAGTTGGTTGAGGTAGGCAGGATTTCCCTGGGTACTGGTTGTGGGGGGTCGGGAACAGGTCAGGGTTTTGCCCTCCCTTCTGCTCGAGATCCCCGTGTACAACTGGTGGGCCACTGTGTGATACAGAATGCTGGACTAGATGGGCTGAGGTCCGATTCAGCATGGCTCTTCTTATGTTCTTATGTTCTAATGGGAAAATGGATACCCATTGATCCCAGTAGCAGTTTATCAGTAAATTGGGATTGGTGAACTATCCTGCTACTTGTATAGTCTTTAAACTAGGAACTATGTAAGGATTGTAGTTTACAGATTTGTAACTGCTCAACAGGATTCCAGCCATGGATATCTTGAGTTAGCCCTGCAACTCAGAAATGAAAGAAAGAAAGAAAGAAAGAAAGAAAGAAAGAAAGAAAGAAAGAAAGAAAGAAAGAAAGAAAGAAAGTGCAAGATGCTGAAGCTCAAATCAGAATTTTTCTGTATCCACAATGGACAGTGAATTGCCTCTGGAAAGCTTACAGGGAAAACACCAGTGGAAGCTTTGCCAGCCTATCATCATTATGATCATCATATTTTCTTTGTTTATAGCCTACCTTTTCACCAATAGAGAGATGCAAGACATCTTACAAAATTTACTTTTTATACTTGTACATAAATGTATAAAAATATTTTTTTAAAATCAATCCCGCAAAACTGGATTGACTTATTCATGGGTCAATGCTTGAAATGCTCTGTTCTCTCTACCATTTGGGAGAAGGGGTGGCTTGGAACGAAGTAGTGGCCATTTTTAATAAGAACTTACTTTAGAAGACTTGACAGTCTTTCTTCTGGTGTTTTTCCCTTTCCTTGGAATGACCTTTGACTTCTCCAGAGATCATCTCAAAATTCAACATTTTGGGCCCAAAAACCTACCTCAATTTATACCTAAGGTTGGCATATCCATGAGTATATATGGTGTGTCTGGTTAGGCATGTTTAACCACCTTATCACATTAGCCAGACGAAGCATCCTGCTTCACTGCCAAAATAAGGGGCAGCTGGGGCAAATCTGTCACTCTGCGCAACAGTCCCTCACAGCAACCCTTCTCCCATCACATAGGGGAAGAGTCGCCCAGGAGGCACAGCACAAAACGGGAAGCCTCCTGTGTTGAAAGGGAAGTGTCGTATAACACTTTCTCTTCAGTTGTAGGATTGGCCTCCACAGGAAGTTTCTTTATGTTGTGTGATGTGATGGTGACGTGTCCATGCGTTCTCCACCTGGAGTGAAAGTGTGATGAGGTCATCAGATAGCTCATCGAATCCTCATCTAGACAGATGCAAAAATTTCCTGGACAGATGCAAAATTGTTGCAGAATTTGCAGAAGAAAACCTTCAACCCAGGCATTTATGACATTGCCACCCCAAAAACTGTAAACAATATTGCCAAGTTCCAGACAACTGCTGGATAGAAGTTACATGTTTGTTTTTAACAGGAAAAACAACAACAAGGGAAACAAATATTTCCTCAACAAATCTACTTCATTTATGCTGATTTCATGTTTAGCAATGGTAGAGGAGGAAGGGGAACAAGTAAAGATAGGCCTGGCAGCTATTCAAAGGAAAGATTTAGTATTATGTAAATGTGTATGTTCTGGCTTTACTCATTGAGGTATTTTGGAATACTCTTGATTCTGCATTCACAAACACTCCAGTGGATATGGAATGTTAATTATACTCCTCAATACATTAGTATTCTCATTGCAAGGTCAGAAAATGCCCCAGATCAAGGCACTTAATGGATGTTGCTGGATTTTTATATCTGTCTCCATGAGGTTTAAATTGTTTTTCCACTGCCAGACAGATACTATTTATTTACCTAGAAATCTAATGATTTTATGTTTAGATCTCTGCAGGAGCCCAGTTTTTGTTTGTTTTTCCATTGTTCCATGATTGTATTCTTCTTTAACATAATACATTGTTCTTGTGATTTGTTTAAATTATGTATTGTGATAGTAGTGTGTGGCTGCTCTGAGAGTGGAACCACAAAAAGGCAGGTTCTAACTAACTACAACAATAAATATTCCTTAACTGCCTGGTACATTCTTACAATGTACATAGAAATACTGCCTTGGGGCAGAGGAACTTTGCCTTACACAATGAACACATGGTTTCAGTTAGCTCCAGCAATGAGAGTACTGTAGGGGATCGTGCGGTCTTCCAGAGACTGTTGGTTAGCAATTCCCAACATTCTTCACCCTTAGTTCTGCTTATTATGACTTCTGGGATTTGCAGTTCAATAACATCCTTATGAGCCTTATGATTCCACCTCTTGGATCTCCTCTTTTGCTCTGTGTTCAGGGATCTTTTTTCCATTTTCAGTTAGGACAAAAACTGTTGGTGAGGGAATCGATGTGTGCATGTCTTTACTTTAACTCTATGTATAAAGCCACAATTACATTTGGTAGGTTACTCCTGAGTATTTCTTCCCTGGAGTTGCCCTTGAACGAGCATATACTTGCTGAATCCAAGGTCAATGTCCAGACAGTCCATCCCATTCCTGCATCAACATCCCCACTTCTTGCTGGCCATGGAGCTCCCTGCAAGCACCTATCTGTCGCATGCTGCATCTCCTGGTGCCAGATTGAGGTAACCACAGGCTCAGCAAGGAGACAGTAGAGCAGCCCTCTCCATCTTACTGGTCATGTGGACACTCCATACCAACATCAGCAAACATGACTACAGTAGTCTGGCATTCATGGAGAACTCTGTGGCCAAGAAGGAGCAGTAGCAGTGACATGCAGATGAGCCATTCCTTCCCTTTTGGGAATGGGTAATGGTGCCAATATCCATCTGGATAGTGAATCCAGCCAAAATTGATCCAATCTGTTCAGATGGCCACAAAGCTCCAGAATACTTTAGAATTCTTCAAACTCCAAAGTCTCATGTGACTTTTCCTAAAGAAGAACAAAGTTGGGCGAAGGACAGAAACCTCAGATGACTCGCCGGAAATCACCACAGGTCATGTAGACAGACAGCACTGGATTGGAGATGAGTCCAAGTTTTTATCTTCATAAAAATAAGCCATAAAGGGACATGTTTTTGCATATGAACTAGTTCACATGTTGAGATTTGAGAAGCTCTCCTTTCTTGTCCCACCACTTCTATAGGAGGAAACAAAAGGTGCCTACCCTTAAGTAGATGAATAATGTTCAGGGAGCTTAGAGAGACAGCCTCCTTGATATCACCTTTTTTGATCAGGCCTTTGAGGATTGTTTGATTGGGAGAGGCTGTATTTGTTGGTTTTCTTTTTGAAAATCATGCCTTCACAGCTTTTAATTCTATTATTATTATTATTATTATTATTATTTATTGGGGCTTCTTCGCCGCCGACTCCCAGGGGCTCGCGGCGGCTCACAGAGCCAGTGGCACAGCGCCACGGGGTTAAAACAACAGTTAAAAAACACATTTACAACAATAAAACAATAAGATAAAACAAAATGCATAAAATCCAAGAATGGCAGCGTTTATAGTAACAGGCACAGTCTACTCCCCGAAGGCCTGCCTAAACAAATAAGTTTTACAGGCCCGTCTGAAAGGGAGGAGGTCTCTCAGAGCTCTAGCCGGCCGGGAGGCGTTCCATAGTGTAGGAGCTATCACAGAAAACGCCCTCCGGCGGGTTGATGTTAAATGTGCCGATTTGACAGAAGGTACCACCAGGAGGTTGGCCTCTTCGGACCGGAGAGATCTCGTTGGGCAATATGGGGTGAGACGGTCCCTCAGATACGCTGGCCCCAGGCCGTATATGGCCTTGAAGGTAAGAACCAGCACTTTGAAGGCGACCCGGTGCTCAATTGGGAGCCAGTGCAGATCCTGCAAGATTGGTGTAATACGGCATCCTGTTGGAGCCCCAGACAGGAGCCGGGCGGCAGTGTTCTGCACTAGCTTGAGCTTCCGGATCGACGACATAGGCAGGCCAACGTGAGCGCGTTACAGTAATCTAGCCTTGAGATGACCGTGGCTTGGATCACCGTGGCTAGGTCGCTCTGGGAGAGGTAGGGAGCCAGCCTCCCTGCCTGGCGGAGGTGGAAAAAGGCAGCCTTGCTGGCCATGGAGACCTGGGCCTCCATGGTCAGCTGGGAGTCCAGTTGGACACCCAGGCTCTTTCACGGACGGCGCTGGGTGCAGCGCCCGAACCGTCCAGGGTCGGGAGCCTGGCACCCACCCCGCCCGGGCCGCCCAGCCACAAGATCTCCGTCTTCGCGGATTCACCCTCAACCTACTGGCTCGCAGCCATCCAGTGGCGGCCGAGGCAAAGTTGGAAAGTATCGGGGGCGGATTCCGGCCTGCCCTCCATCCTCAGAATGAGCTGAGTGTCATCGGCATACTGATGACAGATCAGCCCATAACTCCGCACCAGCTGTGCAAGCGGCTGCATGTAGATGTTAAATAACAGAGGGAGAGAATAGCCCCTGAGGAACCCCACACACTAATGGGGAGCTCTCGGAGACCACCCCGCCCCTCCTCACACGCTGAGACCGCTGGTGGAGGAAGGAGGTCAGCCATTTAAGGGCTGTCCCCCTCACTCCAGCCATGGCCAGGCGGTGGATCAAAAGATTGTGGTCGACCGTGTCAAACGCTGCCGTGAGGTCCAATAACACGAGCAGCGCAGACCCGCCTTGGTCGAGCTGGCAGCGGAGTTGGTCTGTGATGGAGACCAGGACCGTCTCCGTCCCGTGCCCGAACAGAAGCCGGACTGGAAGGGGTCTAACCATGTTGTATCATCTAAGAAGGATTGCAGCTGCTCCATTACTGCCCTCTCAACTACCTTGCCCAGGTACGGAAGATTCGACACTGGGCGGTAGTTGGAGGGAACCGCAGGGTCCAATGATGGTTTCTTCAGTAATGGAGCCACCACCGCCTCTTTCAAGCACTCTGGAAAGGCTCCTTGCTCAAGGGAGCTGTTTATGACATTCAACAGAGGCCCACGTAACCCCTCCAGGCAAGATCTAACAAGCCAGGAGGGGCACGGGTCGAGGGAGCAGGTGGTCGGGCGGGCTGCAGTCACTAACTTATCAACAGCATCTGCGTCCAGTGGTCGGAACCGGTCAAGGGTGGGCCCGGCGGAGGGCCACGGAGTCTCGAGCTCTTTAACTGTATCAACTGTGGCCGGAAGGTCCCGGCGGAGACTCAGTATCTTGTCTACAAAAAAGCTCTGAAAAGCACCGGCAGTGAGGGCCTGATCACTGTTCTTTGGGACGGTAGGGACCGTCGTCAGAGATCGAATTATCTTAAACAATTGGGCCGGGCGTGAGCTAGCAGACGCTATCAAGGCAGAGAAGTATTCATTTTTGGCTGCCTTGACAGCATGCTCATAAGTGTCTTTGATTGACTTATAAGCTGATATTGAGGCTCCGTCACGGAGTTTCCGCCACCCGCGCTCTAGCCGTCTCCTCTCCCCGCTTCATAACCCTAAGGTCCCTAGTATACCAAGGGGACCGATGATTGCGGGTCGGAGAGGGCGCCTAGGGGCAATCTCGAAAGCTCTAGCTAGTGAGGTGTTCCATACCTGAACCAGCTCATCGACCGAGACGCTGGTAGACTCCAGGTCCCTTAGAGCATTCAGGAACCTCTCGGGTTCCATGAGTCTCTTTGGGCGAACAAGAATCTGTTCGGCGCCCTTGCATGGGGGAGGCGGTTGCTCAACCCGGATACTTAGAGCACAGTGGTCCGACCATGGAACCTCTATTACAGAGGCTAGGGCCACTTGAACCCCTGTGCTGAACATCAAGTCGAGGGTGTGGCCGGCTGAGTGTGTGGGTCCCGAGTTGCACAGGGAGAGGCCCAATGTCGCCATGGTCGAAATTAGGTCCGCGGCCGCAGATGGGATGGAGGCTGCGTCGGCGTGGACATTGAAGTCACCCAGAACGATTAGTCTGGGAAACCTCAATGCCCACTCCGACACAGTCTCCAGCAGCCGCGCCAGGCTCTCTGCCGGTGCGCTAGGCGCACGGTACACCAACAGAAGCGCCAGGCTCTCCGGGGACTCCCACACTAAGCCGACACTCTCCAGACCCAAGGTGACAAGCGCAGGGATCGCTCTAAGGTGTAATCCATCACGGGAGAGTATTGCCACCCCCCCCCCCCGTCCCTCGTTCCTATTCTGGTGCGTGGCAACGTAGCCAGGGGGGACCACTTCATGGAGGCAGGTGGAATCGCTCTCCTGGAGCCAGGTCTCGGTAATACAGAACAGGTCCGCTTTAAGATCTTCACAAAATTCCCTGACCGTAGCCGTCTTATTCCGAATGGAGCGCGCGTTAACCAGCACCAGAGTGGAAGGGGGAAAAGCTGGATGTCTACCAACAGCGTGTCTGGGGATAGGCCGCAGGTCAGAGCTGGGTCGAGGCCGCCTTTGGCTCGGTCCAGTTCTCGCAGTTAAGTTAGCATTCGGCCTGCGCCTACCGTACTCACCCCGCCCCGAGATCACTGGGATACTCAGCGGATCTGATCGGCAGACGTTGACCAAGGGTTCAGTTTCCGGCACACCCCGTGAAAAGGGGGGGCCTGAAACTGATTGTTTATTTATACTTTTAATGTCTGTATGATGCAATTTTTTTGTGTATCTGTTTTAACTTGAGCTGACTTGAGCTGCTGACTGAAAAAAAGGCATGCTACTGATAACAATAATGATAACATGTTTTTCTCATCCCTGAACACCACCATCCTAGAGGTTGTGCCAGAACAGTTGTGTGCTGTACTTTGGTATCTTCAGCTCTTTGCTGATGTGTCCTGCTTTTATGACTAGGCAAGACCAGGTGGCACCAGACTATTTAAGTGGCAGTGGAAACACTTGTTAACTAAATTTCTTGCTGGATTCATTTAAAAGCCATTCTATACTAAATAGTTTTCCCACAAGAACAATGATCCGCTTAGGACAATTGGGCTATTATTTAGCTACTTAAAAAACATTGTTTTTGCAAACTGAGAAAGACTGATCATCATTTCGCAGGTCCGTTAAGACCTGGCTGTTTAGGCAGGCATTCGGCACCTGACCGGTGTCCACCATAACCTGCCACCCTGCCGCGCCATCGCCACCTGCATTACTGTTGTTTTGCAGTAGTTTTATTGTTGGGAGTGGAGTTTTAACGTGGTTTTAACGTGATTTTATAATGTTGTTTATGTGTTTTAACTGGTATTTTACTCTTGTAAACCGCTCTGAGCTCCGGAGAGAGCGGTCTATTAAGTTGAATTAATAAATAAATAAAAATAAATAAAAAGATGACTTGTGCATTGTCTCAAGCATCATGAGCTTTTCTATGCATATAAGAACTATCGGAGTGGTCACTTATGCATCACTGCAACAAAAATGCCAAAGAGCACTCATTTTTATAAAATGTGCACCTTATACTATTCATGAATAAATCCAAATGCCCAAAGTATTATTCTAATTTAAACAGGAATGTAATACTGTATAGAATGGTGAGGAAAGATATGATTCATGTGCTTTCAAAAGCTGAGATCCCACACCAGAGTAGCATAAATATCCATTGACAAGGGCTTGTCTATACAGACTTTTAAAAAAAACAAATTCTGATCCTGACAAACGTCATCCATGATTATTCACTTTCAATGTGGTTCTTGGGGTGTAAGCCTGTTGCCTTTTACCCTGAGCTTTTAAAAATATCTCTCCCAGTCAAAAATGCACTCAGGTCATATATGTGTGTGTGTATGTGTGTGTGTGTGTGTGTGTATGAAGAGTGTGTGTGTGTATGAAGTGTGTGTGTGTATGTACACACACACACACACATACTTACTTCATTTCGACCCTGCCTTTCTGACCCGAGAGGGGACTCAAGATGGTTTATAAATTCGGCAAAAATTCAATGCCGCACAGATAAACAATAAAACACATCTCATAAAAATATAAATAAATGAAGCATATAAACTATTAAAACTCATAACTATTTATCAAACAGATTAAAAACCACATATAAAATGTTAAATCATGATCTCATGTCCAAATAGTTTCCCAAAATCTGTAGTCCTTTATACAAGCAGTTAAAGTGTCATTCCATAGTTTCCTTTTCACCAAATGTCTGCGTAAAAAGCCAGGTCTTAAGTTTATTTCTTAAAACCAGAAGAGATGGGGCCTGCCCGATGTCACTGGGGAGGAAGTTCCACAGCTGTGGGGCCACCACTGAGAAGGCCCTGTCTCTTGTCCCAATCAATCGCACTTGTGAAGAAGTTGGGAAAGAGAGCAGGGTCTCCCCAGCTGATCCTAAAGCTCTTGTAGGCTCATAGAGGGAGGTATGTTTTGACACGTAAGTTGGACCAGAACTGTATAGGGCTTTATAGGACAAGAGGCGCACTTTGAATTGAGCTCGGTAGCAGACTGGCAGCCAGTGAAGCTGATGTAACAGAAGAGTAGTATGCTTCCTGTATGCTACCATGGTTTGGTGGACAGCTCAATGAAGATGTCAACCCAGTGCGCTGCAGCAGTGAAAAAAGCAAATTCTATCCTTGGCATGATCAGGAAGGGAATCGAAAATAGGTCGGCAAATGTTGTATTGCCTCTCTACAAATCTATGGTGAGGCCACATCTGGAGTACTGTGTACAATTCTGGTCACCGCACCTCAAGAAGGATATAACGGAACTGGAAAAGGTACAAAGAAGGGCAACAAAAATGATCCAAGGGATGGAGCAGCTCCCTTATGAAATCAGGTTGCAACGCCTTGGTCTTTTCAGCCTTGAAAGACGGCGTTTAAGAGGTGACTTGATCGAAGTGTATAAAATCATGCATGGGATAGAAAAGGTGAATAAAGAAAAAATATTTTCTCTGTCACACAACACTAGGACTAGGGGCACTCCTAAAGCTCCAAGGTAGGAAAGTTAGGACTAATAAAGGGAAATATTTCTTCATCCAGAGGGTCATTGGGTTATGGAACTCACTTCCAGAGGAGGTTGTGACAGCTGTCAGCCTGGACAGCTTCAAGGCAGGATTAGACAGATTCATGGATACCAAGGGAATCAGTAGTTACTGAAATGGACATCCAAGTGCCACCTCTGTGTTGATGGAGGCAGGCAGGATTTTCCCGGGTACTGGTTGTGGGGGTCGAGAGCAGGTGAGGGTTTTGCCCTCCTTTCTGCTAGAGATCCCTGTGTACAACTAGTGGGCCACTGTGTGACACAGAATGCTGGACTAGATGGGCTGAGGCCCGATTCAGCATGGCTCTTCTTATGTTCATATGTTCTTATGTTAGAAATATGGCTGCCACCTGTTTAACTAGTTGAAGCTTCCCAGCCATTTTCAAAGGCAGCTCCATGTAAAGCATAAATACTGTCCTATCTCCACAAAGGAACACAGGGCACTAAACAAGAAAGTATGTAATATTCAATGCCGTACAAAAGAAAAACACATAAACAAATAACCATCCCACCCAAAACCCTTTAAAGGGCATTTGGAGGGAGAGATGGTTTTAAAATGTATTAACTGCTCGATGGTGGCCACATGCAACTTGTGGGCCACCCCTAACCCCAAGGAAATAAATGTCTTTGAAAGCCTTGTTAGAGTACTTAAAGCTCATACATCACATTTTGGCCATCCGCTGAAGTAGCAACACCAAATAATGTCTTTACCAATGACACCATGGGAGGTAGAATGCCAAATAGCACAACCCCAAGACTACATTTTTTTTAAACAACACTTGCAGTATTTTGTTACTTCTCTGAGATTTAACAAAAATCCTGAATTTTAAGCCTACAGCCTTTGATGACATGAACTACATTTTTCCCCGAAAAACAAGTCTCAGTTTAACATTATCCCCGCATAAGGAACCATTATATTCTCTAGCGGGAAAGGCGAGAGGAGGGGGGCAAAACGATGTAGATGAAGCAACTTCAAAGTCATGTATTTCCATTTATTTTAATGCCAGAGACACTCCTCTAACAGTCTTTATCAATAAAAGTGACTGAGTTGGCAGGGGGTTCTTTCATTCAGCTTTTTAAGTTCTTGGTCAGCATGATAAGTGTTGCATTATGTTCACTGTGGATGTGCAAATGCATTTCAAACAACCATAGAAAAATTCAGATCTGGAAGCTTCCCCAGTATGTAATAAGATAGCTGATTAGGGATGCCATTTAATTCAGCTGGCAGGTTGGTCTGACCTACAACGTACACTGGCAAGTTCTCTCTGCAAGAAGAACAGGGGGTGCACAAAAGAACTAGTTGCAGAATTGATGTCAACGGAGCCTGCACAGAAAGGTTTTGTCGTGACTTGTGGAAAGGATCTCTGAACCTCAAACAGAGCTCAAGGCAACCCAACATAAATTATATGAAGTACAAACTATTCCTGTACTTGTTTGCCTAGACTTTGCCACAGCCATTTAAAACAAGCCTTGGACAGTTTCCAGCCATGAATCTGGGACCAGTTACGAATGATATTCGGTTTGATTAAAAGTGAGTTTTTGCTGAGATGCGGTTTGGCACAGATCTGCCAGAAACCTGATGCTTTTGTTAGAATGTGGAATGATGGGGAGGGGATCTGCTTGCCTTCAAGATGAACACAAGATGAAAAAGTAAAAGAATTGGCCCACATGTGGGAGATTTTTGAGTGTGTGGGTTGGCTGTAGCCCAATTTGCTGTTAAGTCAAAAAGAAAAGCTCAGTAGAAATATAAATGGACAGGGGGTAGATTGTGTATTTATGGGTATGAATCCTGCCAAGTACAGTTGCTATGTTGTACACAGCGTTTCTCCCCTGCTACTTGGCTCATCAGAATGTATGTACAATTTTTTTTGTTACAATAATACAATAATCAGTTAATAGATTAACTGCTGGATATTTCTTTTGTCCGTAGGTTTCTTTTAAACATTAATAGCATTATGAAGCTGGAAGTGAACCACTGTGGAAAATAAACCTTTTATTCCTCAAACTAGCCTCAGAACAAAGAGTTTTCTGCTGAATTGTGTGGAGAGGGCCTTTTTCCTGTTCCACCACTTTCTCAGGCACATTTGGGGTAGGGTCTTCTTCGTGGCTACTCCCGGGCTTTGGAATTCCTTCCCCAGAGAGGCCAGATTTGCCCCGTCCTTGCTCTCCTTCCACCAGCAAGTCAAAACATGTTTGTTTGTTTGTTTATATATTTAAGGCATTCATACCCTGTCCATCTCACCTCCCGGGAGGGACTCGAGATGGCTAGGAAAGACTCAGGATGACTATAGTAATCTATAGTTAGCTGCCTTGAGTTTCATTCCACTATGTAACAAAATTTGGAAAAAAAACCCTGTTTGAAAGTGTTATTTTCTTTTCAGTTGTGCGGTATGTACTTTGAAAGCATTTGTTAGAAACTTTGTTTTTGTGGTTGAGGGTAGTACTATTGTTTCCTTCAATCTGAGCACTATGTTTGTAATTTTCCTTAATGAAAAAATGCCATTTTTAACCTTACAATTGGAACCCCCAGTGACGTAGCAGGTTAAACTGCTGAGCTGCTGAACTTGCTGACTGAAAGGTTAGCGGTTCGAATCTGGGGAGTAGGGTGAGCTCCCACTGTTAGCTCCAGCTTTTGCCAACCTAGCAGTTGGAAACATGCAAATGTGAGCAGATCAATAGGTACCCCTCCGACGGGAAGGTAACGGTGCTCCATGCAGTTATGCTAGTCACATGACCTTGGAGACATCTACAGACAATGCCTGCTTTTTGGCTTAGAAATGTAGATGAGCACCTTTACCTTTACCTTTCACCTTTCAATGTGCAGACTGCAACAAAGTTTTTCCAATCTAATAAACCTGTTCCTTGAGAAGCCAGATCTGGCCATGGTGGTCCATGCCCTAGTTACATTCTGTCTGGATTACTGTGGGGGAACTTCAGCTGGTCCAAAGAGCTGCAGCCATGTTGTGCACTGGGACTGGTAACAGGGAGCGGACAACCCCCCTCCTGCAGCAGCTCCACTGCTTGCCAGTCTGTTTGCAGGCACAATTCAAAATGCTGGCCATAACCTTTAAAGCCCTAGATGATTCAGGTCCAGCCTTATACAAACCTGCCCAGGCCCTGAAATCTTCAGGAAAGGCCCTTCCTTCAGTTCCACCATCTCAAGCTCAATTGATGGGAACAAGAGAGGGGGCCTTCCTTCTCGGTGGCTGCCCCTCAACTCTGGAGCTCCCTTCTTCTCAGGGAAGCCAGAATTGCCCCCTCCCTGCTGTCCTTCCTGCAGCAGGTTAAAACCTGCTTTTAAATTCAGATTTTAAAGATGGTGGTTTTTATTTATTTATTATTATTATTTATTAACTTCATTTATACCCTGCAACCATCTTCCCAAGGGGACTCGGTGCGGCTTACATGAGGCCAAGCCCAATAACGCATAATAACGACACAACAGCAATTTTAAAACAATACCATCAATAAAACTAAAACATAAGCAATAACATACAGTTTAAAACCATTTCAGGTGGGCCAAACGTGAATATTAAAATTTTAAAATAAATAAACACGGGACGCAGACATAGGTAGATTGTATATAACAGGAAGGTTTCAAGGACAATGTGGGGCAGACACCCACATTGTCCTTGACAACCACATTTTAACAACAAGTCAGGAGGTGATGTAGTTTTTAACTTTAAATATGTTTTAATGGATTTTAACTGTGTTGATTTACTACTGTTTATATTTAATTCTGTTGTAATGTTTGTGTATTTGCATATTTTAAATTATATACTAATGATTTTATGTTAAGCCACTTTGTGTCTTCTTTGGGAGAGATAAAGTAGGGTATAAATTAATACAACAACAACAACAACCAATTAGGAAATGACATTTATAACCCAGGAACAAAAAATCATGTTACATAGGAAAGTGGGTTCTATATGCATAAGATAAATAAAATAAATAATCAATCTGGAACATCCTAATGATCACCAGTGCTATTTTCAGCATTGGTGGTCAACAGGAAAATCTATAATGCACTGGATCACAGTGGAGTTTGAGCCTTCCAAAAACGTTCTCCAGAAATCAGCTCTAGAACAGATTTGGATATGTGTCACATGAATTAAATGTTACATGCAGAAGTTCTGTATCTACCCACAAACTCCTTCTCCAATCATTAAAATAAGTACTGGTTTGCAGTCCTTGAAGTTGGTTTATAGAACAGAACCTTGGGGCACATCTACACTGACCTCTTAGGTCAGATGGGATTGGATCAGCTCCATGGTGGCCAAATGCTGTACAGAGCTGATCCAGAGTAGCTTAGGGCCAGGCCACCTTAACAAAGCCTTGGCCTGTATTAACTAAAGTTAGAGGGTGTTAGTCTGGATTTCAGCCCAGAATTTTGGTTATCTTCCGATTTTGGGCCTGTCTGAAAAAATTGGCCAGTTCTCAAACAGATCCAGGCACAACTGTTCTCACTGTCATCCCATGTTTCACATACTAAGGCAGTCCAGGGACATGGGATAGCTATTCCTGTCCTGCCATCTGTATCATGGCAATCTCCTGCTGCGACACATGTCCTACCTGTCAGCCTGCACCTAGAGTGATGCTTGCTGATGCAATGAGGTTATCTGGGAAGAGAGGGGGAGGAAGAGGGGTTTCCCTCCTCTCCCCTCCTCTACTGATGCTCAGTCATCAATGTCATTGTAGATGACACTCTACAAGTAGGAGCTGTGTCACAACTGGAGACCACTGTGACATGGAGGGCAGGATAAGATGGTTAGGATGGTTAGGAGGGGGCTGATCCCCCTCCTCTGTGTGACCCATTCTAGCGCCAATTCAGGATACATCACACCTGATCGCCCTGGATTACTGATACGTTTTAGTCTACTTTCCTTTGATTTTCCATCTGAAGTCTTGAAGTAGCAATGTATTTAGCATGTAATTCTACTGTGTGTGTAATTCGTTTCTGAACATCTCACCACTCTCTATTGTCACATATCATGCAAACATTTGCAGAGTCCAAAGCCATGACTTGGAAGGTTTGCGAAAAATCTTTCGTGATTCAAGCCCACATGCAGAAAAAATAGAGCAGGGTGTACTGTTTGCTTCCTTTCAATAATACTCCATCATGACCTTCAGGATATTATCTCACTCAGGGGCCCAAGGAACAGGACAAAAGAACATCCACATTGCAAATCTCTTTATAGTTAACATTTGGCAGGGAATAATCTCCACTGTTAATTTGTACTCAGGGTGTGAGCTTTCAAAGATAAGCCAAGCTCTAAGCCAAAGCAAATGCTTCACTTTGCAAGAATTCAATCCAGCTGAGGAGGATTCAACAGAGAAACTTTGGAGAAGATTATTGAGTATAGAGTTTGGAACTCTCTTTCTTATTGCCAAGAGAGAGAGAGAAAGCTCTGGAAAGTCTCATGACTGTATTTATAGCTGTTTTGAGGAGCTATGGTTTTGGCTGAGTAATTGAATCGCCATCTGTGAAATCCTTGTACTTTCCAGGCACCTGTTAGAAGCCCAGACAATTAAAGTTATCAGTTATTTTTTAAAGCAGGCTTCTTCTTTTCTTTGTCAATATGTCTGAAGTTTCAAAAGGTCACATTCAGAAAGCAAAAGAGAAACTGGCAAGTGAGTCTTCCAGTTTTAAACACTCATTCTCAGGAAATGCCTGAAAATGGAATTGCAAAATTGCAAAAAGCCACAAATGGCTCCAGAAAGTGAGAGGAGATTATTCTTTTTTAACCCCCATGTGGCAGAGCCCCAAGGCTGCCTCCTGCGAGATCACATGTTTCACAAGAGTCAGCAAAGAGAAACATTTTCACTTCAAATGTTAGTGTTTCAGAAACGGCCCCATTTCCCACAGACTGTATGATTTTCTAAAATGCTGTCCAAAAACTGCTATGCAGTGGAATGGCCATTTTCTCTTTCTCGGCCTCAGCACTTCGTGAGAGGAAACGAAAGGTCACATCATGTTCTGGTATTTATTATTCCAAGCCAGAAACAGGAGAGATTTTAGGGATGGCTGAGTTAACTCTCTTCTTCCCTTCTTTTTTTGTAAAATGAGAAGACACGATAGTCCAAAATACAGAGAGAGAAGAAAAAAGAGGTTAGAAAAGTTACTTTTAAAACTACAGCTCCAAGACTCTAGGGCAGCGTTTCTCAACCTGCGGGTCAAGACTACTGGGGGGGGGGGGGTCGTGACGAGGTTTCAAAGGGGTTGCCAAAGACCATAAGAAAACATATATTTCTGATGGTCTTAGAAACCCCTTTGGCAGAAAAGGCTAAAAAAATCTCTCAGCCTGTTCTTCTCTTCCTTTTTGAAAACAGACGGCAAATCTTTCCACTAAAAGCCATCCTCCACTGTGATTGAGAGGCCGGCCTCTAAGGGACATTGAGATGCCAAGGACAATGGAAATGATGGGTTTGGGAATATAGTGGAGTGCATAGAAAAAATGGCATAAGATCTCAAGGATGGGCACAAAGCCTAAAGTTCATTTGTCATCTATTTATAATAAATACACATGCATGCCATATTCAGCACATGGAATTAGTATAATTTAAGCAGTCAGGTATATATGAGGAGCTTTAGCAAGGGAGACTGAAAGTGTATAACCACTCTTTTGTTGCTTCCACCAACTACTGTTGCCATGATTCCTGCTTCCATCCACCATTTATTTCTCTCTAGGCCAGAGGCAGAGGGGCTCTTCAGAGGATAGCGGTAGTGTTTTTTCTCCCATACTTTCCAAAATTTCATGGGATGAATTATTAATGTTGAAGAATTCATGAACTAGAAGGAGACTTCATCAGTCTGGTTTTCACTGAGCCTACTGGTAAGAGCAAGATCCTGCTGTGTCCTCTCCTCTCCCCCATTGCTGAGTGAATTGGGTACAAACAACTTTTTCTCTTGGAACTGCATTTGCAGTAACTGAAGAAAACTGAAAACAAATGAGAAAGTGGAAGGAAGACAGAGAAACTGGGGGATTCAAAAAGCAGTTGGAAGATATTGTCGAAGGCTTTCATGGCTGGAATCACTGGGTTGTTGTAGGTTTTTTGGGCTATATGGCCATGTTCTAGAAGCATTCTCTCCTGACGTTTCACCTGCATCTATGGCAAGCATCCTCAGAGGTTGTGAGGTCCTTACAACCTCACAACCTCTGAGGATGCTTGCCATAGATGCAGGCAAAACGTCACGAGAGAATGCTTCTAGAACATGGCCATATAGCCCAAAAAACCTACAACAACCCTGTTGGAAGATATGTTTCTTACAGATATGATCAAACGGATCAAATCAGCTTCCTTGTAGCCACGCAATGCTGATGACATGCCATGGAAAACCACATGTGCTGGTCCCCTCTGGCCCCAGCACCTGTGGTCTGGCTTGATCTGAACAGCATGGTTCCCTGCCATAGTGGTGGTGGAGATCCTTCAGGTGGGCCAAAAGCTATGCAATTTCCTATTCACTGCACTATGCTATATGCAGTGGATGCCTCACTCCACTCAGTGGGGTGATTTGACTCTGATTAACAGTCATAATGGGCCCCCTGGTGGCGCAGCGGGTTCAACCGCTGAGCTGCTGAACTTGCTGATCAAAAGGTTGGCAGTTCAAATCTGGATAGCAGGCTGAGCTCCTGCTATTAGGCCCAGCTTCTGCCAACCTAGCAGTTTGAAAACATGCAAAAATGTGTAGATCATGTGGGAAGGTAACGGCATTCCATGCAGTCATGCTGGCCACCTGACCTTGGAGGTGTCTACAGACAACACCAGCTGTTCGGCTTAGAAATGGAGATGAGCATCATCCCCCAGAATCAGACACAACTAGACTTAATGTCGGGAAAACATTTACCTTTACTTTAACAGGCCCGATATTTGTTAAATAGCCAAAAAGAAAGAAATGGACAGGGGTGAGTCATTCCAAAACTTCAGTATGTCCCAATGCAGAAGGCTTTGTATCATGTTGCACTGAGGATCTGAAACAGAACGACAATAAGAGAATATTATCACAGCAACTTTGAGTCGGATGGAAGCAGTCATATTACTCGCATATTGTGCACTCAGTGGGCCGATTTGCAACAACGTACAAAAATTAAACCAAGCCAAAGCTGTTAAGAGGGATAAAAACCACTAGAGTGATAATACATCATGGAATGCTGTCACAATGAATGAAAGTACATGAGCAATTAAGAGGCACAGAGCTATGCTTTGTGTCGCAAAGCTGGGTTATTTTCTTCCTTTTTCTCTTTTTTAAAAAGTTCTCCATTTTAGTCAGAAAGAGGAAAAGAAGAAGAAAAAACCACTCAAACTAACTTTGGATTTATGTGATCTCAACAATCACATGGGAGAGAAAAAGTAGCAGGTGAAAATTTCTAACCTCATCAACACTGCTTCATTCCTTTTAATGAAAAGTTTTCAAAATAGAGCGACTCTGTTCATTGAAACACGACAATTCTGTCATAAGAAAATATCTATTTAGTAGGTACCAAAAGCCAGTGTCTTAGTCCACTATCTTGTTTCACATAATAGCTGGCTAATAGCATCCAAGAAAACCATAAATAGGAGAATGAAGACAATAACCTTCTTCAGGTTTTGATGTGCCCCAGTTATATTGCTTTTTAAACCTGGATGTTGTGTTTAGCCACCATGCATTAACAGTATTGTACCAAAACATTTGGTTGAGTGTGCCAAATGCCTAGAACTGGAGTGAAGCAACTAGCTCAGACAGTGGAACAAAAGGAGTGGATAACTTTTTCAAACTGTCTTTCTGGCCACTCTCTGGCTGCAGCTGAGGCGTGGTAAATAAGACTCTCCAGATGAAAAGTAACCATAGTTAAACCCTGGCACCATCACTAATATAGGAGCTTTGGATGCAACAAATGCAACAGAAAGGGAAAAGGTGAATGGGCTTTTGGACAGTTTCCAAATACCTTTCTTTGAGATAATCTTCATAGCAAGATATTATGGTCAGGATGCTGAAGAAGGTTGCCTAGCCACAACACAGGCTGTCTTCAGTGTCACTTTGAGGAGGAACCGCGCTGAGAATGGCATTTTTGGCCAGGGAGGAGTGGTGGAAGGGAAGTAGAGAAGATGGGACAGATAAAAACACACACCTCCGGACCAGAGGCCTTTTCGCGGACCACCCTGAGAATTTCGGGGCTGAAGCCCCTTAGCCCCCCCTGGCTACATGCCTGCTCCGGACAGAAGAAGCCAACTGGCGGGCTGGAGGGGAGCAACAGAATCCTCGTGCGAAGGACCAGTTGGTTCTGGCTGGCGTTCACACCAGTTGGCACAGGGCGGGGGCCTGTGCGTAACCCCCTCCTCTCTGCATTTGGCTTCCTGCAGCGCAACCCACCCTCACACCCTTAGTTCAATATGAATTATGCTGGTAGCACTAGGGCCAGGTAAGAATTTGTTCCCTCCTCAGAAAAGAGGGTTTTTTTCCTACCCTATATTGAAGCTGCTGGGAGTAAAAAAATTAAATGGGTGAGGGCTGTATAAATAGGTGGCAATGGCAGGAAATAGGGGGAGAGCTTGGATCGGCGTACACCTTGACACCCCTCCATGGTGAGGTGAAGGGGGAATTTTGGGTTTATCCCTGTAGGCTCTATGGCTTAGGCTTAGGGAGTTCCTCAAAATATCTCTCTCAGGGCTTCCCTTGGAGGGTTTGCCTCTCTCCTATGTGGCTTTATGGTCCGGGAGTGAGGTTCCCATGGACAGCCTTCCAGTAATGACCAGCCAGGATGGCAAACCATCAATGTGGAGTGCCCCTGCGATTAGGTGTTTCTCCCAGAGGTTGGCTTGGCAGGTGGTCCCAAAAGACACCTGGCCTCACACCATTGCCCATGTCATAGTACTCCCCCCCACACACACAATTAGTCAATTAGCTCAATTAACAGTTTCTAATCAGGCCCATAAATGGTCCATTTATTTCTCCACATCTTGTGTCTGGTCTCTTTATTTCATGGTAGAGATTCAATTAATAGTGGCAGGGCCTGGAGAATGCACTGGTGGCAAAAGCAGTAATACAGATGGTGTGCTGGTATCTAAGATAGTAGATTGCCTTCCACCTACCTCTCCAATTAGGGGAGAACATGCTTATTGCAAACCTTTATGTCCTCTTCCATGCTATGAGAACTTGAAGGATGAAGGAATTTGGGATCTAAAAAATGTTTGCAACACATTGGACATAGAACACTGGTTATTTTTGTAAGCCAGTGTCATCGTGTCAGTACTGATTTTGTGAGTTTGAATGAGCTAGCTAGCTAGCTACTTGTGCAACAGCACTCAACAATGCATTGTGTTTGAAAAAAATCGATTTCCTTCATCTACCAACACTGTTGCTGTATACATTGCAACTATGATCAGAGCTAGCAGGTAATAGGTAGCTTACAGATAGCATTATCATCCCTGAGAAACAAAAAGTCCCAACATGTTGATCCTGGAAGCCAGATGTGGTCCACAATCTCAAGTTCTCAGAACACCCAAAAGCTTTCCCAAACCGGTTTGTTTTTAATTAAAGTGAAAATATTTTCAAACAATCCAATTCCACTGCAAAACATTAAAAACAAAACAAAACATGGCATTGATAAAGTTTCATGAGATTTAAAATGAAAGTCACACATCACACCCTGGACCAAATCAAATCCAGTAATAATGTGTGTCAGAAGCACATGACTGTGGCATAATGATATGGAAACCTGGAGGGAGAAGATGGTCCTCTCAATCAGCAGATTTCTGCTTTGACCCCTGCCTCTATTACACCAGTGATACGGATCATCTACCAAGAAATGATAATGGCGTACCATTATAGGCTACATCTTGTGGCCAAGTATGATTGCCTGCCATGTGTAGAGTCTTGGCAGTGGGTTCATGGGTGACTGTAGAGACCTTTCTTGATCTACATGTTCTTTCACAGTGAGGACATCGATTTCCAAATGGAAGGCAGTCCTGACAAGGGTTGGCTTGATGCACCTTCCACTTGACACACTTCTCCATTTTGCCCTCCATTTGTGCCTCTTTGAATTCCACAGCACTACTTGTAACAGCTGACCTCCAGTTAGAACACTTGAGGGCCAGAGTTTCCCAGTTTCCGGCATCTATTCCCCAGTTTTTAAGTTAGTTATAAGTCCATCTTTAAATCTCTTTTGATGTCCACTGACATTCCATTTTCTGTTCCTGAGTATAGTAATTGCCTTGGGAGACAGTGATCAGACATTCGGACGATGTGGCCAGCCCAGTGAAGTTGATGGCGAAAATCATTGCTTCAATCCTGGTGGTTTTTGCTTTTTCCAGAATACTGGCATTCATCAGCCTGTCTTCCCAAGACATTTGCAGAACTTTTGGGAGACAATGCTGATGAAATTGTTCCAGAAGTTGAGTGTGACATCTGTAGACAGTACAGGTTTTGCAGGCAAAAAACAGGGTGGGAGGACTACAGCTTTATAAACAAGGATCTTGGTAACTCTATGAGTGTTCTGATCCTCAAACTCTCTGCTTCATTTGGAAAAATGCTGCACTTGCAGAGCTCACACAGTGTTGTATTTTGGTGTCAATGTTGACTTTTGTGGAAAGCTAGTGAAAAGGGTCAACATTGTCTAACATTACACCATTAAGCTGTATTTCTTGCATTGCAGAGGGATTGGCTGGTGCCTGCTGGAAGAGCGTTTTGGTTTTCTTGATGAGGTTAAATAGCTTGCCATCTATCCGATAGATGATTTCCACACTTTTAGGAAGCTTCCCATCAACAAGGTGCAGTATTGAAGTGATGAAGATAGAAAATGAGATTGGGGCAAAACACATCCTGTTTGACACCTCATTCCACCTTAAATGGGTCACTTTGGGAGCAACTGCACTCCTAAATACAACATCTTTAAATACAGCAGTAGAAAAAACTGGGTCGTCCTCCTGCTGAAGATCCTTCTCATCAGACTTCCAAGCAGCCGATGATGATGTTGCTAATAAGCCACCACATCTCCACAGAACTCAGCTTCGATGGGCTGCCCCATGCTGATTCATCTTCATTAATCACTATGGTCCTGCTGCTACATTCCCCAGGAAGCCCTATGGTTTCATAAATAAATTACTTCATCTGAGTTTGTTTCCTTAAAACTAAATGCCAGCAAACGCAGACCACAAAAACGGGAAGCGACAAAACCACAACTTAGAATCAAGGCAAGTCAACAATTAAATACTTTTGAGAGCATGTTTCATCCTTTACCTTTTGCATGATTTGCCTGAGAACTATATTTGCATACGCCCAGAACTTCAGAGCTGGTCTTTTTTATTGAAAGAAGAAGAAGGAAGCTACAAAAGCTATCACTTCAAATGAAAGGTCCTTTTTTGTGCTACACGGAACACAGGGCCCTTCCACACAGCCATTTAATCTGGGACTGGATTTAAACTCAAGACATCTGGTT
Organism: Anolis apletophallus; assembly: GCA_030556195.1. NCBI lineage: Eukaryota > Metazoa > Chordata > Lepidosauria > Squamata > Anolidae > Anolis > Anolis apletophallus. The sequence goes on along the minus strand of JARBWK010000005.1, from coordinate 24,004,252 downwards.
CGCTTCACAGTGCCTACACAGACATTCCTCAAACCTGTTAAAAGATGCCACAGATTTTACAAAGTTCCACTGGTTCCGGATCAAACTAAATCCAGGAATTTTTTTAGCCTCCCTGGTGTAATATGCTGGGTTGAAAACAGTTGATCCTGTGCTTGGCTTAAACCAGAGCAAGCCGGGGCACTAAACTTCAGTGTTCCCATGGGAATGCTGCCCTTTGTTTGCCGGGAGGGAGGTGTTTGTTTACCTTCACACTGTAATTCCATCTTTGATTCCTGGATTTTAACCCTGTTCTGACAAGCATTCTAAATGCTGTTTCCGCTTTGCACCATTACACTGTTTATACCATGATTGCCTTTTTTGGCATGACCCAGAATTTCCTATGAGTGTGATTAACACTCGGTTTCTGGCTGGATACAGATTTGAGGTCACATTGGGAGATATACATTTTATAGACAGTAGACACCCCAACCTTGAGATGGTGTCCAGGTAGATTTTAGTGTTTTTGTAGATGAAGCCACAGAGACCTGTTTGTGTTTCATAAGGCACTGTCATAGATCGCATTGTGCAATCTGAAAGCTGTTTCTATCTCTCATCCTCTGTGCTTCCATCTGTACAATATTACACAGATATGTCACATGGTAGCTGGAATTCTGTTGGGGACATACAGCTTTGCAATAGGATTTATGTATGTGGGAATTAGAATTGGGCATAACATCCACATTCAGCAGAGAGCTGCTGTTACTACACAGGGGAGGCAGCAAAGTGACCTATGTGGATTTGGACTGATGCACATGAGGAGCAATCTGCATTGGCCCCATTATGCATTGAGACACCAGCTCAAGAGTGCTGATGCTCTTCAAGACAGTCATGCTTGTGCCCATTGCACACCTTCACAATTCGCTAACAGACTTTCCAAGCATATCTGCTATGTAACTCAGTATACATAAAGTTACATAACATACACTCGTGATTCCAGCCCTCATTATTTCATTTGCTTTTAAATGGCACTTTAAAAAAAATCTCATTCCAGTTACTTAACCTCTTGCATATCTAGTGGATACTCCAACTGACTGACAACATCTCCCCAGGGCCTCCCTCTTGACTTCAGATACAAGGAATTAAACTTAAGATTTCTGTTTTGGCAGTGTTTTTTCTGCTCAGCCACAGTCCCTTGGTTGAGACTAGCAATATTCACTGGCACTAGTTATTATGCTTTGGGTTCTGATTTAAGAAGAATTATGTTTGATACACTGGAGCAGGTGAGAAGGGAGGCATTGATGGAAGGACAGCAGACATCTCCTGGGTCTAGTCCCTTTTGCACTATATAATTACTAAGATATTTTTTCTATGCAGAGAGCTTGGGGAGAAAAGAACCAGTTTGTGGAGACATACTGTCTTTGTATATTTGTCCCTCCACATCCAAATTACATATGAATTTGTAAATACCCAAAGTTGTACTTCAGTTCAGAGTGCATCCAGTTTTGAGCACATTTTAAGAAGGATATTTTAAAGCTGTGATGTATTCAGAGGGAGGTGACCAAGGTGGTGAAAAATCTATATTATAAAATTAATGCAGGTTGAAACCACTTTTAGCTGCTATGGCTCAATGCTGTGGAATCACAGGAGTTGCAATTTTATACAGTCTTAGCCTTTTCTGATGAATTGTATGGTTCCTCATTAAACCACAGGGTGTTTCAAAATAATGGACCCAATTTCAAAGCAGTATATTTCTCACAGAGATTAGGTGGCTGTTTCTCATGAATGCTTTAGAATTGGATTCCTTCCTCACAAGGGATTGGACGAGATGGCATTTGAAGTCTCTTCAAACTCTGTGATTGTATCTCCCAAATCTTGCCCTATCAGCCCAAATCAGTTCAGAATATGTGAGCTATCTGAGTCAGAGCACATCCTTAATTTTCACAAATACTGTATAACCCCCCATATCTGCAGTACCAGCATCAGTGGTTTCATTAATCAATTCTTGATGAGATATGTCATCTCTAGGCATTTTCTAGGTCCTCCAGTATGACTCTACAGTATTCTTGAGCCAGAAGTCCATCATTTCAACAGGGTTCACTATTATCCATGATTTCGCATGTCCACACAAAGTCTAGGAAATGAATGTATTCCATGAGGACACAAAGACAAACTGGTGCTTTTGTCCTCAAGCATATACAGAAAATATCCGAGTGAGTCATGCTGTATGTTTGCTTTGACTTGGTGGTAGCTGGTGGTTTTTATATCAGTGGGGTGAGGAGTCCATTCTGGGTTTTATTCCATGCTTTGAAGAAGTCAATCATGTTCTTAAAAATAGGTTCAGCACCTTGAATAGCTATTGGTTGGTTTAATTTTGTGGACACCTTTTTGATTCTTGGCACCCCACTCAAAGGCAAAAGCAGGTGGAGTGTAAACACAGAAAGATCCCTGTTCTTCATGACCACGGCAATGGCACTAGAGATGAACACTTCAGTTATGGAAGAAAGCTCTAGCTTTTCCATGGCCCTCAGAAGCTCACTGCAGTCCTTGAAAATCTGCAACTCAGTATGCACAACTTTCTATCTAGTTCATCTATATTTTACATTGAAAGAGACCTCACTCTTCCAATGCTAAGTATTAAAAAAATCTGTATTCATATGAAGCTGTGAGGTCCACTTCTGAAATCACTGTATGGCAGAGAAGAGTGTGCCAGCTAAAACACGTAGAACTAGCAAATCAATTCAGTACATGTCAGCAGCAGAATGTGAAAGTAGAAACCATTATCTGTTAAATAGGTGGATTCAGAAGGCTTGTAGAAACAGAAGCTGGAGGCTCCAAATTTAACTGCCAAATCTGCAAAAGTCTTTCTTTTGTCCTTGATTTGTGCTTTCAAAATTTAGTCACGCACAGATAAATGGGAAGAGAGTCCCCTGAGAGTTCCTGTGCCTGCAAGATTGCTAGTGTGCAAACAGAGAAAATCGCCATGCGCAAACAATAGCCGGGGAGAGTGGGGGGAAATTGACTTCAGAAGCAGAACAGTACTCAAACAATCATGCATGTTTGTATGCATGTGTGTGTGTGTGTGTGGTTGAATGAGTGAGCGAGCGAGTGAAAGGGAGAAAAAGATGTTTGAAGTAGTTACAAATGCAAATCTGTTCATAGCAATTCCATATTCATTTGTAGGTTAATTATGGATGAAAGAGCTGACCTGACATGTATGGATGAGACCCACATGAATGAGCCGGTTTGATTTAGTTTAGCTTACCTTTGCGCATCTGCTTTCTTTTGCATAAGAGCAAGCTGAAAAATGGAGGGGGGTCAGGATTTACCAAGGCCTCCCTTTGGCCCTACACACTTAAAGCAGTGCAATTTTGTAGTCTGGGAAAGTATGAGACCTCTCTAGTTGAGAATTCCAAACACTCCTCTCTAAACTACAAGTCAGAGTTTCCCACAGCATGGAACCATGGTTGATAAAGTGGAATAACTGTGCTATATCGCACATGATTCCATCCTGTGGACAAGGTGACCTTGTTGTGGTGAGGGGGCTTGTGTGTTCTAGTGAACCTGCATGTGAAGCTGTCGGAGTCATGTGCTCCCAGGGGGGCAAGGCCACAGGGGAGGAAGCAGAACAAGCACAATCTGAAATCCTCAGTGGTGGAGCAGATAGATGATAACATGGTACCTGTTACAATGGCTGTGAAGGCAGAGGAAGACTGCAACAGATTAGAAGCCATCAAGTTAATCGTGCCACTGGATGCACACTTCATTCTGTGAAGACTATGTGTTGATTGGCTGTGCACTGATCTCTACACATAAATCAAATTCATGCACAGGAGTCTTCCAAGAAAAATATAACAAAACCAACAAAAATCCCATGGTGATCAGTGAGTGGCAACGGGTGCAGGACTGTGAAATCTCCTAGTGTGGAAGCCCCTAGTCACAGAATGGCACATGGGCAGTGAATATGGATTCAGTTGTTCTACCTCAAAGTAGTTCGGCAGTGTATCCATGACTGAGCAGCCCTTTTGTAGATCCACTCTGTTCATCCCATATGGAGAGGAGGCTAGAAAAGGTGCCCTAAACATAGCTTGCCTCTCTTATCCCTAAAGCAACCAAGTCAAAATGATCTACCTACCCACTACTCAGAGAGCCATAAAAGCAAAATATTTGGAAATGTATTTTAGTGAGAGCAATATAATATATTTTAAGACTGAATTCAACTAAATGTGAGTATAATAAGCCCCTGAATTTATTCATAATAATAATGATGATAATATTCATTCAGCCTCTGCTACTACTACTAATAATAATAGTAACAACAACAACAGGTTCCTAGAGTAGAAGGAGACCTCCAAGGGCCATCCAGTCCAACCTCCTTCTGCCATAAGGATACACAATCAAAGCATTCCTCACAGATGGCCATTCAGCTTCTGATAATAATAATAATAATAATAGCAATGGGTTCCTAGAATAGGAAGAGACCTCCAAGGGCCATCCAGTCCAACCTCCTTCTGCACCTGGGCGGAGTCGGGAGTCTGTGGGGCGGGACTGAGCCTTCCTCCAACCCTGCCTGCGATCTACCAGTAGATCGTACTCTACCTAATGAGCACCCCTGCTCCGAATGAACACAGACTTCACCATGCGGGTATTAACCCTTCCCTATTCTATCCTAAGCTAAAAGAATATATATTCAATGTGTACCTGTTCTGACTTACAAACAAATTCAACTTAAGAACAAATCTACAGAACCTATCTTGTTCATAACTTGGGGACTGCCTATACACATATTTACAAAGATCCAGCTCCAAAACCATGGTAACCAACGCTATAGACAAACTAAATTAAAAATGTCTCTTCTTCACTGCCCACATTCTAACACCAAAACCCAGAGGTTTTCTATATATACAAGACTTCCACCCAGACCTCCATGCCTCATTTGTCATTAGGTATGACATCTTGAGTCCAAGCTGCAATTGTATAAATTTACAATTAATGAGTCTTCAATGATAACAGATCTTTCTTTAAAAAACGTGACAGTATTAGCTAACTACTGCTTCTTCATCATCTTCCACTTCTCTTGTCTCCTTTCTCCTTGCACGCCTTCAAAGAAGCATTTTCAAACTATTTCTGATTTATGGTGATCTCGAGTCAAACCTATCATGGGTTTTTCTGATGCTAAGACAACCTATCTAAATTTTCCTTTATAACATTAGAAATTAGAATATTTAGTTTTTGATACAACATAGTTTTGTTTTTCTCAATTTATTATATTATTCCCTATTTTTAATGACAATTTTCTCTAAGAATCAAAATCAAAATTCTGTCTCCTCATGTTTAAAGTCATAAAATGCTTCATTGATGCCTGCATTTTTCTTTTCTGATGCAACTTTTATGTTAACAAATATGAATCCTTATTCTCCTGGTGTCATTTCTATGTACAACAGATTACATATAATATCATATATAATGGGGGGCCCTGGTGGCGCAGTGAGTTAAACTGCTGAGCTGCTGAACTTGCTGACTGAAAGGTTGCCTGTTCGAATCCGGGAGGAGTGAGCTCCCGCTGATAGCTCCATGTGGCGTCCCACCCAGGGCCTGGAAAGGGGATTTGAGAAATGGAGAAGCTTCTATAGGCCCTGGGGGTAGCGTTCTAGCTTTCCCATAAAAAGAAAACCTGGAGAGTCTTTGAGCAATGAGTTCAGGACTCAAAAATAGGTGAACTCAAAACAATGGTTTATTTATTTACAATCAGTAAAACTGATGGCCCAAAAAGCTTGCTGTTGGTTGCTAGAAAAGTCCTTTAAGAAAAGGGGCTTCATCCACTTGCCTTTGCAGAGTGAAGGTTCCTCTCTTCGATTCCAGTGTTCATTTATTGCTCTAAATGGTCCTCTGGCACACAAAGTCCCGAGTATTACAGTCTTTGGGTGAAGGGCTGGCCTTTCTATCACTGCAATCCTGGCTTGAGAGCGTTGGGAGAAAGCTATACGTGGACAAAGATGTGTTGTCTAAGTGAGAGCTTTAGATTTCCGCATGCTTCGTCCATGTGCAATCCTTGGAATGGAGGTAGAAAGGAACTCCAGCCTCCCAGGTAAACTCAGGAAGGGGAGGAGTTCAGGGTGGTGCTGCCAGGTTTGGAGCCAAACACAACTCCTCCCATCACAGCCCACATGGCAGAACAAAAGGCCATGCTGGTAAAGGGCAAACAGGTACACAATACAAATGCAAAACAAGCCCCGTGGGGGCACCATACCCCAGCTTCTGCCAACCTAGGAGTTCAAAAACATGCAAATGTGGGTAGATCAATAGGTACCATTTCTTCGGGAAGGTAACAGCACTCCATGCAGTTATGCTGGCCACATGACCTTGGAGGTGTCTATGGACAACGCCAAGTCTCCAGCTTAGAAATGTCAGGAGAAACCTTTAACTTTACCTATAATATATCTTTGTGTATTGCAGGTGTCCTTGGATATTTCCATCCAAACACAGGAGCCATCTGCCCGGTTTGGACCACACTTCCCCTGTCTGATGGGGAAAGAGCCACTAGTGAAATGGCACAGGGGGCTCCCCTGTGTGATAAGGTCATTGGAAAGAACCTCAAGTTGAGTCATACATCTTCCCAAGACATCCCAGGAGGGAGCTTAGTCAGCTTGGAAGACATGTATAGTACATTTCTTTGACATATTTGCGCTACAGACTGCACCAAATAACTGAATCCTTTGGGAGTCACCTCAGTCTGTATATGGGCCCTGCAACCTCACACTTGTCACACATTACCAGATTGGTCATCATTAAAATAAAGATTTCCTTGAGCCAATAGTGGTAGCCATGGCAGAGAGATTTTTCTCTAAGTGCAAGATGCATCTCTCTTTAGTAAAGTACCTCTCTCACCCTGACCTCCCACCCTCCAACCAATTTCGACTCATAGGTCATCCACCAAAAAGGCGTCCCAATTTGCTACAATTGTAGGTAATAACGGTAGCACCATTTTCCACATTGTCCTGCATTTAAAGGGCCCCTGCTTGTTTTATTCAATGCCAAGATTGAAGGGTGTGTTTAAACCATCATTAATAAACGGGTGAGGATAATAGAGAATCACAAGGCTATTTATCACAGCTTTAGCCTGAAGTAAATGTGACATTGGAAACCAGTCTCAGATACTAATCTGCAAAAACCTTTACACATAAATTACATTTCCACACACACAAGAGCTGCCCCTTGGAGCTCAGCAGGGTTACTTGCATGTGTAAAGTTAAGCAAGGGTGAAAGTGCAGGGAGGGAAACTGAATTGACAACAATTGAAGCTACTTGAGATAACAAAGTGAGTTTTTCATTCCTTTAGTCCAGCTCAGCGATATGGTCTAGAGAACCAGAGGCAAAGATAGGCTGGAATATTAAACACTATTCAATTGGGTTTCAAGATAATTAAGAGATTATGAAGTTGGAGCAGTTACTGAGCTCTCTTTAAAGCTGTTTTAGTTTAATCCCCCAGAAAAAAATTGAATTGCATAGGCAGCTCAATATGAGAAACAGACAGAGAGCATAACCCACAGTGTTTGGTATTGATTTCAAGGCCCATTTATTAAAAACAACAACTTTGAAAAGTTGAATCATGCCATTAATACCTTTTTCACATTCCCATTTCCCTCAAAAACTGCTGGAACAGAAAACATGCAGGGATTCTGTCCAAAGGTTTTGAAGCTCCCCCTAAAAATGAGGCTAAAATGAGGATACAATTCACATGTCTATCATCTGCCAAACTACTGTATATTTCCACTTTTTGCAAACCAAAAATGCAGGGAAGCATCACCTAGGGTGATTATACTGTATATCCTACTTCATAGAGCAGACTACTGTATTTGAAAACTGGAAGGAAGGAAACAGTCCTCTGTTTTGAAGGCTATCTAGTCAGGAACATCTATTCATAAGATAACCAAAGGAAGGGAAGGGTCTTCACAGTTGGCCTCTGTACAGCACACTAGGTAAAGGTAAGTACAGGATTTCCGTTTGATATTAAGCCCAGTCGTGTCTGACTCTGCAGGTTGGTGCTCATCTCCATTTCTAAGCTGAAGAGCCGGCGTTGTCTATAGACACCTCCAAGGTCATGTGGCTAGCATGACTGCATGGAGTGCCATTACCTTCCTGCCATAGCGGTACCTATTGATCTACTCACATTTGCATGTTTTCAAACTGCTAGTTTGACAGAAACGGGCTAATAGCAGGAGCTCACGCCGCTCCCTGGATTTGAACGTGCAAACTTTCGGTCAACCAGTTTAGCAGCTCAGTGTTTTAACGCCACAGCAAACTAGGCAGGCACAAAGAAATGACCAGAGTGTTCCTCAACATTGTGAGATGTGTAAATTTAGCATGCTAACAGGTCATAAGAAAAAGACAGAACTGTTCAATATTTAGAATCATAGAATCATAGAGTTGGAAGAGGCCTCATGCGCCATCCAGTCCAGCCCCCCTGCCAAGAAGCAGGAAAATTGCATTCAAAGCACCCCCAACAGATGGCCATCCAGCCTCTGTTTAAAAGCCTCCAAAGAAGGAGCCTCCACCACACACTGAGGCAGAGAGTTCCACTTCTGAATGGCTCTCACAGTCAGGAAGTTCTTCCTAATGTTCAGATGGAATCTCCTTTCTTGTAGTTTGAAGCCATTGTTCCGTGTCCTAGTCTCCAGGGCAGCAGAAAACAAGCTTACCCGCTCCTCCCTATGACTTCCTCTCACATATTTACACATAGCTATCATGTCTCCTCTCAGCCTTCTCTTCTTCAGACTAAACATACCCAGCTCTTTAAGCCGCTCCTCATAGGGCTTGTTCTCCAGACCCTTGATCATTTTAGTCACCCTCCTCTGGACACATTCCAGCTTGTCAATTTCTCTCTTCAACTGTGGTGCCCAGAATTAAACATAAAATTCAAGGTGTGGTCTAACCAAGGCAGAATAGAGGTTTAGCATGACTTCCCTGGATGTAGACACTATACTCATATTGATGCAGGCCAAAATCCCATTGGCTTTTTTTGCCACCGCATCACATAGTTTAACTTGTTGTCCATAAGGACTCCAAGATCTTTTTCACACATACTGCTCTTGAGCCACACCTCCCCCATTCTGTATCTTTGCATTTCATTTTTTCTGCCTAAGTGGAGTATCTTGCATTTGTCCCTGTTGAACTTCATTTTGTTAGTTTTGGCCCATCTCTCTAATCTGTTAAGATCGTTTTGATTTCCCCTGTCTTCTGGAGTATTGCTTCTCCCTCTTCATTTGGTGTAGTCTGCAAACTTAATGATCATGCCTTCTAACCCTTCATCTAAGTCATTAATAAAGATGTTGAACAGGACCAGGACCAGGACAGAACCCAAAGACACTCCGCTCATCACTTCTTTCCAGATGAAGAGGAAGCATTGGTGAGCACCCTCTGGATCCGTCCACTTAACCAATTACAGATCCACCTTCAGCTTCAGTCGCCCGTCCCCCGTCCCGTCCCCCCAAGAAGGACTATGTCCTTCCATGCATCTCTTGCTAAGGAAGCCAGTTTGCACATCAAGATTGATATGGACTTAAGAATCACAAATGAACCCAAGTGAGTTCAAATCTGCAAAGCCAGATGAACTACATCCGAATTATTGCCAACACTGTTGAGTCCCCTTTGGGGTAGTATACGAATACCGCAAATAAATAAAGAATGTGGCAAGCATCCTCTGCATCAGAGGAGGATGCAGGCGAAATGTCAGGAGAGAATGCCTCTAGAACATGGCCATATAGCCCAAAAAAACCTACAACAACGCAGTGATTCCAGCCATGAAAACCTTTGACAATACAAATAAATAATAAATAATACATTCCAGAATATTGAAGGAATTTGCTGACATATTCACAGAAGATTGTGTGTGGTACAAGAGAAATAGAAAAGAGTAAAAACTGTTCTTTTTTTCAAAAAGAGCAAAAAAGAAGATCCACGGAACCACATACAAGTCAGCCTGACATCAATATCAGGATTATAAGGAATTCTGTCTGCAATTACGTACCTTGATGATAACGCAATGTCCACTGTCCAGTGGGAGACAGCATGGGGCTGCCAAGATTAAATCCGGCCAAACAAATCTTATATCTTTTCCCCCATTGGATCAGTAATTTAGTAGTTGGTGTAAATATGGTCCTGCAAAGTACCCTCCTCAGTCCTAAGCTTCAATAGACTAGAGGGGCATCTACATTGGGAAATTAATGCAGTTTGACCTCACTTTGATAGCTATGCCTCCCTCCCCTTATTTCCTGTGGTGCAAAACAATGGACAAGCAGTCTGCCATACATTAAATACAGCTAACAGAAACCAGCTGAATTCTTTAGTAGGATAAGAAAAAGTCAACTGTGCAAATGCTTTTCAGAACTTATTTTGCTTTCTCACTTTTTAAAAAAGCTTCAAAATGTATAGGAACCACTTTGTGTTCCTTCTTGTGCAATCAAACATGCATGTCATAGCAAGGCTTGCTGGCATTATAGCCAGTTCTACATTATCACTTCCTGGATAGAAATAGCGATAACATTTTAAATATGTCCTCACTTCATTGATGAAACCAACACAAATCTTTTGTGCTTTACTGAATACTGTGGACTCATTGCCAGTAAGTGTTTGCTTTATTGAATGCCATGGACCCATTACCTATTTATTTACAGTTACTTCAAGGAGATGCATTTACCAGACATAATAGTGAATCTAATTAAGGGATATGGAAAAAAAGTTCAATAACTCCACCTTTCCCGTCAAAATTGGACATCTTGGCAGAGAAATATAGAACCCAACAGAAGGATATGTCAGAAGTGGAAGGGGGTATTTTTTTCCCCTAGCATAAGGCCAGGTTATAGATAGACAGACTATATAACTCAAGACATTTTTGGAGGTACCACTTCTGAGCTTGGGAAGGTTCGAATTTGTAAGCTTCTGCCAACCTAGCAGTTCAAAAACATGCAAATGCTCCATGCAGTTATGTCAGCCACATGACCTTGGAAGTGTCTATGAACAATGCCGGCTCTCTGGCTTATAAATGGAGATGAGCACCAACCCCCAGAATTGGACACGACTGGGCTTAATGTCAGGGGAAAACCTTTACCTTTACTAGGACAATATTGTGTACAGGAGAGCACAGACTGAACTCTAAATACATGTTGTTGTTGTTGTGTGCCTTCAAGTCAACTCCAAGTTACAACTTTTATGATATAACATTTATTCAGATGACGTTTTCCATTGCCTTCCTCCAAGGCTGATCATCCTCATCACACTAGGGCACTGATTCTCAAAGTGGGCGGTACCCCCCCCCCCCCCGGTGGGCGGTGAGGCAATCCAAGGGGGCGGTGGGAGGCTCAGGGGAATTTGGAGGGCGGTGAACCCCTTTAACGGGGCAGTGAACAATTGGCCATTTAGGAGGGGTCGCGCGGCCCTCTTCTTTGGCCCCGCCCCGCCTCCTTCGCTTTGACCTGCATATTAGATATTTGGATTAGAATTTGTAAGAGTAGCAAAATTATTTATGAAGTAGCAACGAAAATATGGTTGGGGGTCACCACAACATGAGGAACCTTATTTAGGGGTCATAGCATTAGAAAGGTTGAGAACCACTGCATTAATACATATATCTTTCTGTTTAATTGCTATTAATTTTTTTAAAAATTAATTTCATGGGGAGCGCTGAGTAAAACTTTTTTGGAAAGGGGGCAGTAAGCCAAAAAAGTTTGGGAACCACTGCACTAGAGCATGGATCCACTTTAAATCCAGTTGCTGCCTCCTGCAGAATTATTTGTGGTTTAGGGAGAGGCCATTCAAGTACTCATCCAGACAGGTCCTGAGCCTCACTAAACTACAAACCCCAGAATTCTGCAGGAGGCAGCAACTGGATTTAAAGTGGATCCATGCTCTAGTGTGATGCGGCAGTCAAAAGTGAATTGCCCAGAGACAACCGGTGGCTTTCCACGGCTGAATAGGGAAATGAATCCTGATTATTCAGAATCCCAGTCTAACAGACAAACCACCACACAATACTGGTTCAAAAGCACAAAAGCATTCATAAGAATATCCTATGAGGCAAACAACAACAAGCAGCTTTTTGAACTTTTCTCTATTATTACACACAATGAAATTAGGTTTGTGACTGTCTATTTCTGCATGGTAGAGGATTAGACTGTATGGCCCTTGTGGTCTCTTATAATTCTAAGATTTACATCCTGAGATCATCTTTTGTGTTATATTTCACCATCCTACTTTCAAAAATGCAAACATAGAAGGAGCATCTAATTCCTAAATGATATGTGCTGATGCTGCCTATCCTCCAGACTACATCTAGAGGCTGGCATAAATGCAATGGTACTATACAGCACCCAGTGCTTTCACCATTAACTGCTTCTGTCTTATTTTCCCCAGTGGAGCACAGGAGATTTGTATCTTCCAAGGACCAGATGGACATCACTGAACTGATGAATGTAAGAGCTAACGTGCACCTCTCATTTAATTCACACAGCTAGGTTTGTTGTGCTGGAAATTCAATAGGTCCAGCAATTTCCAGTGAGCAGAAGACAATGAGGTTCCTGCTGGCGTATGGCAACAGCAATTAAGTTCCACATATACAATTGAACATACAGGGGTTCAAGGCCAGGGTTTTAAAATCTGAAGAAGTCAAAGTGCTCTGTCTGAATGGATGAATCTGAAAGCTTTGTTCTTTCCTTTTTGTTCCTTTTCTACTCCCTTCAATTTAAGGTTCTTTTCACTTCATTACGAAATAAACCTGCAAAATTGGGAAACAAACCAAACAAATTCTCATCCACCTCTAGAGGATCTTCCTCATTCACACATGTCAACCATCACTTGGTGTTGTGGCGAATGTGAATTTGTGAACAAGCCTATGCACTCGCATTTCCGAGAGGTCTTTAATGGCTGTCTGCTTTCCTCCTGGCCCTGAAATGTTGCCAGAACCCTCATTTATGTACACGCACATCCGTTTTGGCCTGACACCTGCTTTAATGTTATAATTTTGTGTCTGTCGGTATTTAAAATGCTCATGACTAACAGTTTGTTGTTCCCCCAGAATTTCTGTTTATATCATTGATGAAAAGCATCCAGATGTCATCCGAAATATCAGCCCTGTTCTGCAGTCTGAACTCTACGTCTCTCTTTCATATGCTGCTAAGCCAGACACTGATTCAACCGCTCGGCAACAGATGGCCCAGATCTACTCTCTTCTATGTTAATATGATTTCTTCGGCTGATGGCAGCACTGGGTTTTCTCTGCATTTCATTCAAGCTGCAGGCACTTTTAATTTTAAAAAGTGTTGCTCTAAATACCAAAGGCTAGTGAGATCAGTGGTATGATCTATTTTAAAAACAAGTGCTGGGTTGGGGTGTTTCCATGGTTTTTGATTCCATCTCACCCCACCTGTAATGTCATACATACATCAAAAATGAGGACACTATTCCAGATCAAATAAACTATTCCGCAAATGGCAATCATCTAGAAAATAGTCAACTCATTGTCATAATTGTAAAACTTAAAAAGCAAAAGAATTCACTATGCAGCAGGTTAACTCTTCAATGAATGTGATGAGACTGGATAAGAGCATAGATCTCCACAATGTTTTCCCACCAGGCTTCCCCTTCTGCCCCCACTGGCAACTCTATCCTGTGCCTACTGACAGCAAAGGCTAATGCAAGTAATTACAAGTGAGTTAAGCCAGAGTAGGTCATACATAAACAGACAAGGGAGATATAGTAGTGAGGTCTCAGACATCCCAGAATAGAATAGTAACAGTTGAATGGAGGAAACCGAGAATGGTCACTGGAAACTACAGCCTTCCTGAGCCTTCCTCAGTTCACTCCCACCATCCTGATATCACACAGAGAAGTGGTTCTCAATCTGTGGATACCCAGGTGTCTTGCCCTACAACTCCCAGAAATCCCAGCCAGTTTACCAGCTGAATCGGATTTCTGGGAGTTGAAGGCCAAAACATCTGGGGACCCAAAGGTTGAGAACCACTGATATAGAGGGTGGAGGGATTCTAGAGAGAATCATGGAAGGCTATAACCACCTTTTCCAGCTCCCATCACCACTCACCACAAATCTTTCTGTGTATAACTGAAACTGTTCAACAATCTTGAGTAATAAGTGGGTCTATTACAGAAACACATACAACCCAAGCTGGAGACTTTCTTCCCATAAGACTTCCTTGAAGATGACATCATTTTAAAAACATCTGGCAAGAAGTGAAAAATGATTAATTTGTTTGTCCCCAGCAGCAATTAATAATGTCTCTGGCAGAAATTGACCAAAGAATTGTTCTGGAGGCCTAGAGAACACTTTGGTAGGTAGCACTAGGTCCTCCTACACAATTTTATGATATTCAAATCTTTCTGTGTATAACTGAAACTGTTCAACAATCTTGAGTAATAAGTGGGTCTATTACAGAAACACATACAACCCAAGCCTCTCCAAAATTAGAATTCTATATACAACTTTCAGTTCACATATCAAAGGAGGCCTTAAATCACAACAGTTAATTTAGCATATGGAGTTAGGTACGGAAATGGAGAAAACTATTATATTAATGGTTTAGCTATTAACATAAATGTTTGGGTTGGAGAGCCAAGACATAACCAGTCACATGTTGGCAAAAAAATAAACATCAGATGGGAAATATAAATATCCACATTAAGTTCAAAGCCACATTCACTGGACCTATCACTGAACTAAGGCAGAAAATGTTTATGTTTCTCTAGGTAAGAAAGAAGGAAAATATCTTAATTGCATGGTTCATATAAGAATAAATTACAGGGTTTGTCATAAGCTCAGAAATAAATGACCCCTTTGCTACTTTTATTTGCTTATTATGATGAGCTGTGCATGGTGCTAGAAAAAATAGTGTGGACAGAATGGTAAAAAATGAATAATGAGGAAGAACAGAAAAACTAGAAGAGGCTGCAGTACTTTGCTTCTGCCTGAACCTGTTGGGAAGGCATTCTTTATCCATCAAAAGCATGTTGTTTTGCCAATTTTATGGTCTCTCAAGTGCATGTCATCCCCAGATCTCTGGATTATAACAGGAATCATTCATAAAAATAATTTGAGGCTGGAATGATCCATTTCTCCACCACTTATGTGGGAATTGTTGCTAAATTTAGAAGATATCAAGATTTTCAATGTTGAAGTCCTCTGCAATCAGGACAGCCTATCATAGTTCCACAACACCAATCATTCATAACTTATAGTTAGCAAATATCTTAACCATCTTTACAAAAAAAAGTTGGTTGTGTCAGGAGCGACTTTCAATTGCAAGTTACTTCTGGTGTGAGATAATTGGCCATCTGCAAGGAAGTTGCCCAGGGAACGCCCGGATGTTTTGATGTTTTAGCATCTTTGTGGGAAGCTTCCCTCATGTCCTCACATGAGGAGCTGGAGCTGATAGAAGGAGCTCATCTGTGCTCTGCCAGGATTCGAACCTCTGACATTTCGGTCTTCAGTCCTGCCGGCACAGGGGTTTAATCCACTGCGCCACCGGGGGCGCCTATCTTTACAATGAAATTAACTGAATCCAAAAAGTGAATAATATTGTCGAAGGTTTTCCTGGCCGG
Source organism: Anolis apletophallus (assembly GCA_030556195.1). Taxonomy (NCBI): domain Eukaryota; kingdom Metazoa; phylum Chordata; class Lepidosauria; order Squamata; family Anolidae; genus Anolis; species Anolis apletophallus. Next base: position 23,988,670 of record JARBWK010000005.1, on the reverse strand, counting down.
AATCACTGGGTTGTTGTCGGTTTTTCGGCCTATATAGCCATGTCCTAGAAGCATTGAAACATTCACACCTAGCTCCAACAGACAAGAGTTCTTTCTCTCACCCTGGACTTTCCACAAATATATAAACCCCTTTTTTTTAGTTTCCAACAGACCTCACAACCTCTGAGGATGCTTGCCATAAATGCAAGTGAAACATCAGGAGAGAATGCTTCTAGAGCATGGCCATATAGCCCGAAAAACCTACAACAACCAAGTAAATAATATCTTGGAACAATTGGAAACATATTACAAAGCTGGAAAATAGAGAAATATGTCAGCCAATACATGATAGCCAATCTTATACCATAATGCACAGCACAAAGCAAGTGAATAGGGAGAGGCTTTCTCTTTGTTCTATAATTCTGGAATCCATAATCATCCAAGGAAGCCAATGGGAGAGATTTGGGGCAAACAAATACATCATATTCCACAGCTGAACTATGGGAGTTGAAGATACAGTGATGGCCACCAATTTAATAGTAAAAGATTAAACACATATATAAAGTAAAGGTAAGCAATACTGACTTCCAGATATTATCAAATTATACATCCCACTATCCATCATTGGTTATGCTAACTACAATGGCTAGGGATTATGAGAGTTGCACTCCAATAACATCTAGAGCAGGGATGCTCATTACGTCGATCGGGATCTATTGGTCAATCGCAGAGGCAGTACTAGTCGATCGCAGGCGTTGGGGTGCGAAAAGGCAGGGTGCGCACATGAGTGCGTCCAGACGGGCACACGCCGGTGCGGAGCATCTTCTCTGGCTCCGGCTAAGGAGCTTCCCCTCTCATGCTGCGCAGAGTAAAGAAAGGAGATGCCACCGAGAAAGAAGGAAGACAGACCCCGGCCTGCTTAGCCCGAAGAAGAGCAAGCTGGGAGGAGACATGATCAAGGCCATGAGGGGAAGCCATAGGGAGGAGGGAGCAGGCTTGTTTTCTGCTGCCCTGGAGACTAGGAGGCAGAACAGTGGCTTCAAACTACAGGGAAAGACTGGATTGCTGTGAGTTTTCTGGCCTGAATGGCCATGTTCCAGAAGCATTCTCTCCTGACATTTCACCTGACAGACATCCTCAGAGGTTGAGGGGTCTGTTGGAAACTAAGTAAGTGAGTATGTGTTGTTGAAGACTTTCATGGCTGGAAACACTGGGTTACTGTAAGTTTTTGGGTTGTATGGCCATGTTCCAAAAGCATTCTCTCTTGGCGTTTCACCTGCATCTATGGCAGGCATCCTCAGAAGTTGTGAGGTATGTTGGAAACTAGGATTTCCACAGATATATAAACCCCATTGTCTGAGTTTTCAACAGACCTCAAAACTTCTGAGGATGCCTGTAGTGGATGCAGGCAAAACGTCAGGAGAGAATGCTTCTGGAACATGGCCATACAGCCCGGAAAACTTACCGCAACTAAGTCAGTGAGGTTTATATATCTGTTGCATGTCCAGGGTGGGAGAAAGAACTCTTCTCTGTTTGAGGTAAGTGTGAATGTTTCAACTGGCCACCTTGATTAGCATTTAATGGCTTTGCAGTTTCAAGATTGGCTTCTTACTGCCTGGTTTATATATCTGTGGAATGTCCAGGGTGCAAGAACCACCTCACTGAGGTAGGGATACATTGGCACATAATTCAAAACTTAGAAAAAGCACTCCTGGCCATCTGGTCATCCAGGAGCAGCAGCCATAGATTGACACATAGAACAACATAGACAGACAGCAACAACATCTTTCAACCCAATCACCCACCCACCGTGCAGAAAAAGTTCTACCTAAAATAAACCTCCAGCAAAACCTAGGTAGATCATTTTGACTTGGTTGTTTTATAAGTAGCTCGCATGCTGAAAAAGTGTGAGCACCCCTGATCTAGAGGGCCACTTTTGCCCACCTTCAAAATACCAAACCTGCCTAGCAGCACTGAATTTACACTTCCATTTCTTCAACCTTGAAATGAATGTAGCTATTCTGCTTAGGACAGAACTCTTCAATAGCTTCCATCAGGTAAGTTATGTTCTGTAAGTAGGAACTTCATGACAACAGATTAATGGTTAAACTGACCTATGACCAGGAAGTCTCTTATCTTACTCTTACTCTTACTCTTGCTTTTGCCATGAACTGCACTAAAGAACCCTAGACAAACACCCATCAGCCCCCTCCAACCTCCCAATCTGCTGTACAGGCATAATAACACTCACTAGATTGTTGAAATAATGTCTGCAAAGAATGTGTCTGAAGTGCTTTAGATGCTCTGAATCACTAAATAAATGCCAAGTACTGTTGTTCCTGACATTTTGGGTTTCGGCTGAACACAGATTTTAAACATTTATTGTGCTGTATGTCTCTGGGTAAGGAAATTTGAAGGAGAAAGAGAAAGAAGGAAAAGGTCTTGACCACAACAACCATAATGATGCTTAGTGTCTACAGTGCATGCTTGGTTATTATTGGTCTGAATTAGATAGGGGTTGTTTTCTCAACTGATGTTTTGAACATTTGGAGCATGTCCCTCTGATTTTAGCTATAATGTATTTGGACTCACCAATAAAATCCACTATTACAGGGAATAGCTATTATTAAAATTAACACGGGATCTTTCTGTGCATGAACAGATCTGTAGCTGAACAGCCTGGCAATTTTCTCTCAAAAAGGGCTCCGTACATTCTGCCTGCTGGTTCCCTACTCCAGCAACTGCCAAAACTTTGCTCTGTGGCCCTTTTTGTTCCAATCTGAAGGAAGAGACAAATCTGTTGCTGTTTTTTTTTCAAACTTTTTAAAAACCACACACAAAAACCCTCCAGAACTTCATCCCACATAATCTTTCTCATCCTGTTTGCACAGTTTAGCTTTTAATCAATTTACTAATTAAAGAACATACCCCAAATGTGTGAGCCAGACTCTCTGCTGTTATTAAGTTGACTAAAGCTAAAACAGAAGGAGTGCAATGAGGCGGACTACAATTTTGACTCAAGAAAAAGCAACCCATACAATCCTTAATCTGGGTCACTGACATCTATAAGGATGACTTGGACTGCTTTGATTAGAAGTAAATAAATTGGGGGAGGGGACCTATTGCCTAATTACATTATTTGGCATAACTCCACTTAACCCACCCAAGTCTGCACAACTATGTTGGAATGTAGAACACCTGTACAATGTGGATTCAAAAGCTCAACAGAAGAATCAAAGTTATCTCCATGGTATCATCCAAAATAAGGAGGTTAGTATTCCCATGAAATGTAGTAGGGGTATCTCTCTGGCATTACTTCGCGAACGAAGATTCTTAGGAAGGACTCATCCCACGCTTTCTACAAGCATGTTGATGACAAAAGAGGTTGGATGTGTCCTTCGAGCCTATGCAATGAATTTTCCTGGTGGAGCGCAGCATGCACAGAACTGGACTCACTCTTTAAACCAAAGGTTCGTCTGCCGGGTCCTAGCAAGCTTAGGACGGTGGCAGCGAGATCCTCAGGTTGTAGGTTTGATTTGAGTTTCGTTCTCCAGATGGTTGACCTTACAGGGTTAGACGAGCACCATCTGCCCGGGTTTGAAATTAGAATTTTCCTTCTCTTAGGATGGTTGCCAAAAGGCTAGAGAGCCCATCCTGCCCTGTGACGCTCTTTGTCAGACCCTTTGGTTTTGACCTGTCTGGCATGGGAGGTCACCGCCAGCATAGCTCACAACTTCATTAGGGTACGCAAGCCTCTCCCCCGCGACAAGGGGGCACCAATGGAGAGGAGTAGGGGTGTAACAATGCCCCAAAACCATACCATTATTGGTTCTGTTTTCAGCTGCCCTGAAATCAGGAGGGGTGCCATTTTTGTTCTGAGAAGATTCAGTCCATTAGCACCAAATGGGAAAATTTAGAGGCTTGTAGAGGCTCAAGTCACTCCTGACACGACCAAAAAGAAACTCTGTCATTTTTAGGCCTATCAAGATGAAACTTGCCTAACCTGTAGGCCATGTTGACAGGTTTCTCCAATTCATTAATTTTTGAAAATGTTAAAACGTTTTTACCATAACATTTTTTTTAAAGAAACCACATGAGGGGGTTCTGGGAATTGACGTCTCAATCAGCACGCGTCACAGGAGGAGAAAAGAATGGACACAATCAACCAGGCCTCTGATTGGCTGAGAAAGAAATGTGAGAAACACACAGAGAGAAACCTCAACTCCCCTCATGCCCCGGGAGGTAGCGCAGAAGCTTCTTCAATACCCAAGCCATGCTGCGAAATGAGTTCCCGATAGGGGCATCTCTGGAGGAGAGGTCTAGGAAAACCTTTTCTGCCTTTTTCTCTCTCCTTTTTCCAGCCTTATTTGCCTCAAGTGGGTGCTCTGCTGGAAGCAGGGGCTTTGAGAAGGGATGGAGGAGGTTGCCCGGGAAGAAAGAAGAGGATGAGCTGCTGCCAGACACCTGCTCTTCCCTGATTTGCAAAACTACCCACACGTTGTGCCCTCCACCTCAGATACAGCGCTGCTCAACCATATTGCCCCCATTAGCCAAAAGATCCAGCTGTTCATGATCCATTCCATTTAGGCTTCAGCTGGATCCTGCCTGGTCTGTTTTCAGCTATCGAGCAGCCAAATCACTGAATTTTCCCAAATCCCAAACTGCTAAATGGAATCCTGCACACCCCTAAAATGTGGTGGAGCTATTTGAGTTCAACTACTAGCTACCACAAATTATAAAACCACATGGTTTTCTCATTCACACTCTTTGTAAAATTGTGAGATTTTGTAGTAAGGACTTTGCTGCTACAGTTATTAATAAAGAGTCCCTAAACTGATCTAAGAGCTGCAGAATGCATTTTACTCTATGAACATTATAATTGCGGTTGAACAATTTTGGAGATCTCTGGGCCATTTTTTTTGCTGCAGGAACCCACTAAAATGCACAAAAAACAAGAAAGGAAAACTGCAAATCCACTTCGGCTTTTGGAGTTTTTTCTTTCAAAAAAGTAAATGGGTTTAGAAGATTGGGTCCCTCTACTCTTTCTTCTCTTAAAAAACTGATTGCCACTCCTGGAGGCCCTAGCAACAACCTCCAATTGCCTCTGGATATGGAAGGAGTTTCAGGATCAGGCCCACAAAAATGGCCGGGGGGGCATATGTGGTCCATGATGGCACTGATCAGCCTGATGTAAATTTTTCCATTAGTCACCAAGTATTTCCTTCTGTCTTTTATTTGCATCATCAAATAGGTCAAATCAATGGAAATCAGTAAAGAGAATCAAGCCTGCATAATGGTGAATGATCACAATCAGTCAACCACCATCACAGCTGCCAGTAATGAACCCTTCTTGTAACAGGTTCCTTTACCCAGGCTGGTCCCAAAACTCCCTAGGAATCCTGCCAATAACGTTTTCCCCACTTCCATCATCTCATTCTGTATATGCAAGTATTCCAAAATCTGGTGAAATCTAAAATCCAAAATACTTCTAGTCCTAAGCATTTCGGATAAAGGATACTCAACCTGTATCCTAAGTAGCTCTTGCTTTCCACTCCTATCCAAAACGCTACTGCTCAACACCCTGTCTGTGTCCTCCTCAAACCCTGCTTGGCTGAAATCAAAACCTTGCCTGTTCTCTCCCATTAAAAATCAGTTCTCCCAAAGCCCCCCTTCACTGTTTCCCTGAACTGTGATTGGATGCCTCACAGCCAAGTCTGCCTAGTGCTTCCTTCACACTGCCCTATTTCATAACACTAAAATTAACAATACCATGGAAGCTGCCCTATAAAAGAAGCTGGAGTCTTGCATGGATCATCAGCTTATTTTTTTTCCCCCATTCTGGAGAAAAACAGGCAATCTCCACCATGTGCCATTTTTATTAGGAAATTAATCATTGCACAGAGAGGTTTCAAATGGAGAATATTGATCATATAAAAAAATCTGTGAAATATATGAATGAACAAGAATAAAAAGCATTCATTCCCAGGATATATAGCTCTTTTGTGTCTAGTAAAATAAGAAGGGAGCTGTCACCCTGGCAGACAAATGCAAGATTTGTTCACTAAAGCCATGGAAGGTGCTCGGTACCAGAAATGGAACCTGAGAGAGAGAGAGAGAGAGAGAGAGAGAGAGAGAGAGAGAGAGAGAGAGAGAGAGATGGGGCTCAAGAAACAAGACAAGTGTGTAATGAAATTCCGCCTTGTAGTCTGAGTTTCAAAGAGCATGTTTATTAAGCTAAGTTCAGTGTAAGAACGCAAGCTCAAGAAGATAAGGAAAACAAGGTAGACCGGACATTCTACAGAAAAGGATTATTTTGGGGATAGAGGATAGGTATGGTCGGGATCAGTGGCAGGGATATCAAACATCCTTCTTCCAGGCAAAATATTTTGCAAGTCTTCTGAAAATTTCAGCAGTTCTAGAAATCTACTAAAGGATTGCCAGGTTTGTCTCTATTGTCCTAAACCAGGGCTGGAGTACCTTTGGTCCTTTAAATTTTATTGGACTCCAGTTGCAATCTGCCCCACATGACCTGGCCTCTAGTGAAGGATGATGGGAGCTATATTGTGACAGATCTGGAAAGACACACATTTCCCACCTCTATCCTGGAAAACAGTAACACTGAAGGCTGCCTTAGACTGAGTCAGAACATTGGTACAGTCAGCCAGTATTATCAACTTTGACTAGCAACAACTATCCAGAGTATTAGGCAAAACCCTTTCCACACCCTACCTGAATATTTCTGAATTTTCCTGGAGACCTGGTATCAAACCAGACTTGACCTTGCTTAGCTTCTAAACTCGGGCATGATTGGCTGCATTTTGGCTGACGCAGGAATGTCATGTAAGGAAATAGAGGCTTTCCAGTCCAATCTGTATGTGTACCATACTGAGGCAGAAAAAAAGAAATGTACAGATATAAGATGGGTGACATCTGGCGATTCTTATGAGCACAAGCTGAGCATGAGTCAACAGAGTGATGGAATCACTTTAAAAGCCTATGTGATTCTAGACAACATCCATAGAAGTACAGTGTGTACACTGAGGGAAGTCATAGTTCCATTCTATTCTGCTTTGATCAGACCTCACCTGGACTATTGTGTCCAGTTCTGGCAACCATATTTCAAGAAAGATATTGGCGAGCTAGAATGTGTCCTGGGAGGGCAGTCAAAATGATCAAAGGTTTGGATGCCAAGCCCTGTGAGGAACCGCTTAGGGAGCTAGTTGTGTTTAGCTTGGAGAAAAGAAGGCTGAAAGAACATAAGAACATAAGAAGAGCCATGCTGAATCGGGCCTCAGCCCATCTAGTCCAGCATTCTGTGTCACACAGTGGCCCACTAGTTGTACACGGGTATCTCTAGCAGAAAGGAGGGCAAAACCCTCACCTGCTCCCGACCCCCCACAACCAGTACCCGGGGCCTTTATGACTCCTAACTTTCCTACCTTGGAGCTTCAGGGAGTGCCCCCTAGTCCTAGTGTTGGGTGACAGAGAAAATATTTTCTCCTTCGTGTGGTCTGTGAAATGCACACAAGTGGGTTTACTCCCGCGCATGCGCAGAATCTCGGACATACTAGCTCAAAATTAAAGATTTACATATGCCCCTCCCACTCCCCGCCCCCCCTCATCCCCCAATGCAGCTACCCAGGCAGTTCCTTTTCCGCCTAGCCAGCGTAAGGATCTCTCATTACTAGCTCCTGAAGAATTCCACGGATTACTTCGAATAATCAGATAAGATACCTCTCTTTCTTAAAGGTGCTCTAACTGTGGAGCACCCTGCCCCAAGAGGATAGACATCCTAAATGTCTCCTCCGCTTTCCTCACTCCCCAGTCCTGCGAGTTATGCAGGACTCCTTCTCCTAGAATCCTATAGGACAGTCTTCTCTTCGTTAATCCCCTCAGAGACTGGGCTTTACTTCACAGGGAATGGGCCCTCTCCCTCCTCGAGCCTCCCCCCCCCCCTGCCCTTGCTAATTCCAGCCCCTGAGTGATCAGATTATGGCACAGCCAAGGCTCCTGTTCGGACCTGCTCCTTCCAGTCCTGGCATTCCTATAGCAGCAACTGAAACGCTGCAATTTTGGGAGGTGAGGAGGCCCTGGGGATACAAAATTTTTCCCCCTACTTTCTCTACAGCTCCTCTCCTGGGTTCCCAGGCAGAAACTTCCCTCGCCCATCCCATGAGGAGGCCAGCACCACGCGGCCTCCTCTCTCGCCTCGGAGATCGAGCGAGGCTCCCCTGCTTCGCGCGCAGACGCGCGCTCTCTCTATAGAGTCCGAGGTTTTTCTCCATGAGGAGACCAGCACCACGCGGCCCTCTCTCTCGCCTCGGAGGCTGAGCGAGGCTTCCCTGTTTCGCGCGCTGACGCGCGCTCTCCTCTATGGAGACCGAGGATTTTCTTCGTGAGGAGACCAACACCACGCGGACTCCTTCTCGCCTCGGAGACCGAGCGAGGCTTTTCCCCCTTCGCGCGCAGACGCGCGCTCTCCTCTATAGAGCCCGGGGACTTTCTGTGAGGAGGCCAGCACCACGCGGCCTCCTCTCTCGCCTCGGAGACCGAGCTAGGCTTCCCTCATTCTTGCGCAGACGTGCGCCCTCCTGTATGGTGCCGCGCGGCGCTCTACAACTTTATTTAGCCGCTCCAGGTCTCGGAGCCCACTTAGGGAAGCGTCGGGTGACCGGAGCCTACCTCGGGAGCCTCCTTATGGCTACCCGTCGGTCACCCCCCCTTTTTTTTTCTTTTCTAGTCTATTATTTTACCCTTCTCTCCTTCCAGGCCTCGGATCCTTGTCGGTATCCGTGGCCCTCTTCTCCCCCCCCCCCACAATCCGTGGCACCTTCCCTTCAGTCCCCGCAGCCCCTCCCACTCACCCCCTGTTCCTTCGCTCCCTCTCCCCATTTCCATTCAAATAATATGTTTCTGGGGATATAGATGACTCTCCTCTATACCCCCATTCCTCTCCTGCCTGACCCTGAGGCTGCTCCTCATCAGGGAAAGACTACAAGTTTCTATTTTTGATTAGATTGGCCAGGTCCCTTACATTACAGCCCTTCCGCGAGCTTTGCAAACCTCGCACGTTCTCTAGATCCCTTCTCCTCTCCCCGGAGAGTGCCAATTTCCTTCCCGCAACATGCGGAAAGACTCCTTGTGTGTTTGTATTGCCTTAATGGATAAGATGCCTCGCAGAAGGCTGAATCCGCCTGAAGCAGCCTACTCGCGGGAGTAGAGCCAGGGAGATACGAATAAAGAGGGATAGCAACTCCGCATTTCCTTCCGATGGGTTGCCTCGCAGAAGGCTAAAACCACATAAACAGCCTACTCGCGGGAGTAGAGCTAGAGCGATATAAATGGAAAGGGATGGCAACTCTTTGGCAGCTGCCCCTGAGACCTCCCTCTATGCTAAAACTCCCTTCGATGAGCTGCCTCGCAGAGGGCTAAAGCCATCTAAACAGCCTACTCGCGGGAGTAGAGCTAGGGAAGTATAATGGAAAAGGGATGGCAACTCCTTGGCAACTGCCCTTGAGACCTCCCTCTGTGTCATAACTCCTTTCGATGAGCTGTCTCGCAGAAGACTAAGGCCATCTAACAGCCTACTCACGGGAGTAGAGCTAAGGAGATATAAATGACAAAGGATGGCAACTCTTTGGCAACCGCCCTTGAGACCTCCTTCTATGTCAAAACTCCTTCCGATGAGCTGCCTCACAGAAGGCTAAGGCCATCTAACAGCCTACTCACGGGAGTAGAGCTAAGGAGATATAAATGAGAAAGGATGGCAACTCTTTGGCAACCGCCCTTGAGACCTCCTTCTATGTCAAAACTCCTTCCGATGAGCTGCCTCGCAGAAGGCTAAGGCCATCTGAATAGTCTACTCACGGGAGTAGGACTAAGGAGATATAAATGAAAAGGGATGGCAACTCTTTGGCAACTGCCCTTGAGACCTCCCTCTGTGTTATAACCCCTTTCGATGAGCTGCCTCGCAGAAGGCTAGAGCCATCTAAAAAGCCTACTCGCGGGAGTGGAGCTACAGAGATATAAATAGAGGGGTGGCAACTCTTTGGCGACCGCCTCTGAGACCCCCCTCCGGGCCACAACTCCTTCCGATGAGCTGCCTCGCAGAAGGCTACAGCCATCTAAACGGCCTACTCGCGGGAGTAGAGCTAGAGAGATATGAATGAAAGGGAGGACAACTCTTTGGCAACTGCCTCGGAGACCTCCATTTGTGCCACAGCTTTTCCCGATGCCTTTCCCCTCTCAGGAGAGCGACAATCTTCTGCCTACACTATGTGGATAGATGAGCCCCCTTGGAAAGGGCCAGACCACCTGCAGTCTCCTCTCAATATGAGACAAACAAGCAAGGGAGTTAAATTCTTTAACATATGCTGCGGAGTCCTTCTCCTCGGTTACCGTCTCCCCAGCTTTCGAAACTACAATCTCTCAGTCAGCCCAATCCCTGACATCTCACCAACTCCCTCCCCGGTAACCGAAGGCGCTCTCTGGTTACCGCGGCCCTCTCTTCAGACAATACTTCTGAGCTTACATATCCTCTCTACTTTCCACCAGATGGCGTCTAATGAAGCCCGTGGCTGGCTAAACAACTCCTCTTCCCATTCAACCTATTTAATGTCTTGCCACTATATACCTTGAATCCCACCGTTATGTCTACCGGTTTCTCATGGCCTATGGCTAAAACGATAAGACTTACTCACTCATTCACTTCCTGTGACCAGCGACATCTGGGTTGTTTTTACCGTTTCATACAAAATAACCAAGTCTCCTTATCTCACGAAGGGGAAAACCATTATGACATGGCCAAGTAATTCTATTCCTCTTCATGCCTGCTTGCCCGCAAAGCATATTATGAAATGTGGGTGATTACCTTATCCTCGCTGCAGTGAGGTACTTCCTTACCCCGACTGCTGCCTTTGATTAAATCGCTGACACTCTTAACAAACTTCCTTTAGACATTTCCATGGTAGTGACACCCCTGTCTCGGGCACTCACCTGCCCCTTCAACCCACACACTCATCTCCCTAGGAAATAAACAACCTCCTTACCTACTAAAAGGTACCTCCTCTGCCGGGGAGAGGGTTCATCCTCAATTCTACACAGCCAAATGTTATGGCTATCAACTTTATTTCTTCGACTGCACATCATATCTAATAAAACAAATCGTAGGCAAACAATGCCTCGTGCGTCTTCAGTTACATCAGACTCCACCACGAACGTTACCGCGTTCGCCTGTCATGCCCACGTCCTTAGGACTAAAATTAATACATCAACAGACAGGAGGACACCCACCCTCCCACCCTCCTCTCAATATCCCTTCGGATATGAGAATGGTCCATTCACCGCGTCACTTTCCTCCGGGCGATTCACCTTCCAGGTCTACTAACTCTCTAGCCGACTCACTGGGCAGGACTTCGCCCACCATTCACGAGTGGCAGCTCAGCCCCCGCCCCTTCTCCGTGATCAGGCGCTGGGGCACTGCGCAAATAGACCTATTTGCCTCACACCTTTGCACTCACTGCTTTATGTATTGCACGAGACTCCACCCTCACACATCCCCAGATTGTCTGGGAGACACGTCCCTATACCTATGGTCTCTGGGTCCCCTCTATGTTCTTCCCTCTTCCACTCCTACAAGAGTGCCCACAAGGTTGTTCTCCGACAATTCGGATGGCATTCTGCTGGTCCGTGGTGGCCCTGTCACCTCTCCGACCCTCCCCCCTCATAATTCAGGCAGACCAAACATACCTACCACAAAAACTTACACCTACAGACAGACTAAGTTCCGCAAGCTTGCTCAGCCACTTGACTATCTGCCACAGTCGGCCCCTGCTCTCTGGTTTTCAAAGTCCTGATTGATCTTCCCATTAAGGGTTCCCCCTCTTTCTATCAAGCGCTACTTACTATCTCCCTCCTGCTACAGGTGGAAGTTGGCGTCCGGTCCTTCTTTCAGGATCCCTTACTGGTTATGCTCCTATATGGACACAAAGTCCTTTCCTCGAATTCTCCCTCCTCCATTTAGAGTTAGAGTTGGTTCTCCCAAACTTTCTAACCACCCTTCAAACCCATGCCACCATGTCATTTTTCCCACCTGTTCTGAAAGCCGGCCTTCCTCGTGACCGTTACTTCGGCCATAAGGGCTAGTGGCTTGACAGCACCTCGTCTTGATTCTCCATTCCACCGCTCCATGAGGACGAGTGATCCTTCGGGCGGATGTCACTTCCGTCCTAAAGTTGTTTCCCATTTCCTATGTCCCGGAACTTTGTTCTCTCAGCCCTCTTTTAATCCTCATCTCCTGGAGATCGTCCTCCACGCCTCGTGTTAAGACGGATTTTTCCTTCTACTTACATAGGACAGCCTCCTTACAATCCCCTAGTTGTTTCCTTATTTTAAAGGGGACTCCATAGGGTTCCCTTACCTCTCGATGTTTGGCTCCTTAGATAGCCCTGTCAATCTGATTGGCTTATCAGTTAGCCCCTAGAAATTGCTTGCTGGTGTTACAGCCCTCTCCACAAGGGCAGCTTCTACATCCCAACTATTTTTGCGGGATGTCCCTGTTCAACAAATTTATACGGCTGCTATCGGGTGAACCCTTCTACGTGTGCAGCCCATTACAAGCTCGACGTTCTCGCAAGAAGATGCGTCATTTGACAGAGCTCTCCTGTTTGCCTGTGTGGCATGACCCGCCTCCTGGGTACATGAGCTTGTTAAGTCACCCACTTGTGTGCATTTCACAGACCACACGAAGGAGAAGATTAGGTTGCTTACCTGTAACCGTGTTTCTCCGAGTGTAAGGTCTGTGAAATTCACACAGAACCCACCCGTCCTCCCCTCTGATGTCATGCCTAGGTTCCTGCTGCTGTCTGGCGGTAAGGAACTGCCTGGGTAGCTGCATTGGGGGATGAGGGGGGGGCGGGGAGTGGGAGGGGCATATGTAAATCTTTAATTTTGAGCTAGTATGTCCGAGATTCTGCGCATGCGCGGGAGTAAACCCACTTGTGTGAATTTCACAGACCTTACACTCGGAGAAACACGGTTACAGGTAAGCAACCTAATCTTTTCTTTATTCACCTTTTCTATCCCATGCATGATTTTATACACTTTGATCAAGTCACCTCTTAAACGCCGTCTTTCAAGGCTGAAAAGACCAAGGCGTTGCAACCTGATTTCATAAGGGAGCTGCTCCATCCCTTTGATCATTTTTGTTGCCCTTCTTTGTACCTTTTCCAGTTCCGTTATATCCTTCTTAAGGTGCGGAGACCAGAATTGTACACAGTACTCAAATGTGGCCTTACCATAGATTTGTAGAGAGGCAATACAACATTTGCCGACCTATTTTCAATTCCTTCCTGATCATGCCAAGCATAGAATTTGCTTTTTCGCTGCTGCTGCGCACTGGGTTGACATCTTCATTGAGCTGTCCACCAAAACCCCAAGATCCCTTTCCTGGTTTGTCTCGGAAAGCTTTGACCCCATCAATTGGTAGGTGTAGTTGGGGTTCTTTGCCCCGATGTGCATGACTTTACACTTGTTTAGGTTAAAATGCATTTGCAAGGGATCATGATAACCATGTGCAAACGTTGGAAAGATGTCACCTTGAAAGGGGGGCAGGCCTTTTTTTCTGATGCTCTAGAGCAGTGGTCCTCAACCTGTGAGTCCCCAGATGTTTTGGCCTTCAAATCCTAGAAATTCTAACAGCTGGTAAACTGGTTGGGATTTTTGGGAGTTGTAGGCCAAAACATTAGGGGACCCACAGGTGGAGTACACACAGATGGAGAACAACTACTCTAGAGATAAGGTGGATTCAAATTGCAGGAAAAGAAATTCCACCTAAGCATTAGGAAGAACTTCCTGATGGTAAGAACTGTTTAGCGTGGAATATGTTGCCTCAGAATATAGTGGAATCTCCTTCTCTGAAGGTTTTTAAGTAAAGGTTGGATGGCCATCTGTTGGAAGTGCTTTGATTGTATTTTCCTGTATGGAAGGGGTTGGACCGGATGGCCCTTGTAGTCTCATCTGACTCTCTGATTCTATCCCTAAATAACTCAGAAGGAAAATCACCTTATTTCATCTTGCTTAATTTTCAAACAAGAAAATATGATGGAGGGGGGTATTTAATGACATCGGCAGGAGTTGTTCCTAAGTCCAGGTTTTGGCCTGGGAACTTCAGGGCCTGTAATGTTGACGCTGAATATTAGATGCTCAGTTGAACAGCTTGCTTCCATCCGATCACCAGGATTTCATCCCAGTCCTAATTTAACACTGTGTCTATGAGCTAATCTTTACAGATCACAATCCTATATAAATGTGTGTATAAGCGAACCTACAACTTAAAAACAGTGTTGCTTCAAGCCAGAATGTGACATCTCATAAGGTTTTGAATGGGAACTCGCTACGGGTTACTGCCGTTCTTTGGCCACACACACACCAATTTTAAGACCTCTTGAGTTATCTTCTTGAAAAAGCAAATCCATCCTCTTGCTTAGCAGTTGTTCTCCTGGCTCTGTGCCCAGCTGCCTTACTCAAAAGCAGAGTTGAAATGTAAAATCCAGAATGGGTGGTAGTGGGAAAAGTACCCACAAGATGAAAAAAAAGCTTGGTAATTAAGTTGCAATTTGCAGACGAGGTAAAGTATCTTTTGAGTAAAGGTATAATAGGATTACATTTGAAAGCTCTCTAAAAGTACTGCGGGCAAATTCACTGAAAGATGTTTGACCTCACGTCTGCCAATTTCACAAATAAAGTCTTAATAATAGCCTGCAATCACACTTGGCTAGGCATTATTTCCCAGACATGCAAAGTCTGCCTTCTAATGCCAGAAGCAGTGACTCACTGTCAGCTGCTAGGGTGGACATGAGGCATCTTAATGCTATGTCAGGAGGTGGTTTGGAAGGTCTTCCTGCCATTTATCCTGGATGCTGGAACCCTATGGGGGAAATACACTGAGTTCTTGTCAGAAAGTGCATTTGGGGCAGGCGTTCTCTGTATAAGCAGTTTGTCTTAAGTAGACGTGCTGCTACAATGGAAAAGCAAAAGAAAACAGCATTTTAAAAACTGTTAGTACAGGGGTTATTTGTTCAATTCCTTGTTAAAACTAGATGCACATGGAGCATCCAACTTGTTTTCAAGGCAAATCTGCCAACTAGGCAGTTCCTAGGGACGTGATTCAACTTGAAAATTATTTAATTCCTACTATGATGAGACTCACTGAATCAATAAGAACATGGTAAACATTTTTCCTGTGCAAACAAAATATGGGATGCAGCACAGAAAATTCACATTTAGGCTCAGAATTGTTTGATGATATTTTAATGTTGATTTTCTGTATGTTTTACGTATATAGTAATCATTTTAATTTATAAGCTGTCTTGCACCCCAAAAGGTAGGACAAAGGCCTCTATCTTGCATCCTCATGAAAAAAGGCAGTGTGGTGTAACAGTTTGAGCATTAGACTATGACTTTGAAGTCCAAGGTTTGATTCCCCACTCAACCATGGGATCCTACCTTTGGTGAGTCATAAACTTTCAGTCCCAGAAAACCCAGTGATATGTTCTTAGAGCTGCCATGAGTTGGAAGTGATGCGAAGGCACACAACAAAAAGGCTTTATCCTACATCATTGAATGCAGCTATGGTGACATTTGTCATCCGTCAGCTCTTTTATCATAGGGGCTTCTGCTGAATTCACCTCACAACAACTACCTGTTGTTTTTAAGGCAGGTAAAGCCGCCTTGGGTCTCCTTTGGGCTTGAGAAGGGTGGGGTATAAATAGGGTAAATAGATAAATAAATACCTTGTAAGCCAGGCAGAATCCCAACTGAAGGCTTTCTGAGGAGCTGCACATCAGAGCTCTGAAATCTGCAGTGCTTTCCTGGTTGTGGAGCATACTGTGGCAGGCAGCTGGAGCTTCCTTGAGGGCCTGCTGGAAATGTTTCTCTCAATACAAACCATGACCTGTAACCCATAAGTCCTGCAATCAGTAGTTTCACAGTCCTTAGCATCTCATATGTCCTTTGGGTGAGGCACTACATGGCTTACAAAGAAAGTTGGGGGAGGTAACATTCTGTCATTAAAGAGAGTAAACAAGAATCCCCCAAATTACAAGACTGTTACCCTGAAAATGAGATTTGTGTAGACCTTGAGATTAAGCAATTACATTACAGAGACACAGAAGTTTTGTGTCTTATGTGACCAGTCCATTAGCAGCTATTATTTCCCATCTCCTTTCCATAGTCTGTTACCACTTTTTCTGTGTACCCTGAAAATGACAACACTGGTGACGACAATGATTTCAGGCGGTGGTTATCAACCTGTGGGTCCCCAGATGTTTTGGCCTTCAACTCCCAGAAATCCTAACAGCTGGTAAACTGGCTGGAATTTATGGGAATTTTAGGCCAAAACACTTGGGGCCCACAGGTTGAGAACCACTGATTTAGGGCAAGGTGTGACTTGCTTCAAAAGATGTGCAGACGATCCAAAATTCCCATTTTTTCATGTTTTATTTTACTTTTTAAAAATTTCATATCAGAAGCATTGCATAAAAATATATATAATTGATTTTAAAAAATAGAAGGAGCACAAGCGGCTAAATATCTTTTGACCTAAAACATTTTATTTTACTAAAACATGTATTCCACAAGTCATAGTACAACATTTAACATTTCCCTGCTTTGTAGGAGTCAATAGACCAGTACTTTGAGCAACATTAGGATGCCCAACAGGACATGTAGCTCTTCATTCCTCCTGGCTGGACGGCTACTCAACCACCCACAAACACCCAAGCCTTTTGGGGCAGGAATGGCATAGCATCAAAACCATTCATAATAAGAATGGGATGTTGGCACATAACATTTCTGGCTTGTAATGAAAGAGCTCAGGCTGAAATTCAAGCAAGATATGGACATTTCAGTAGCTACCCATTGGAGAATGATTTTCTCCTCTAGGTTGAGACATTGTTACATTAAGTCTTGCCCCTTGATGTGTGTTCCAAGTGAGGAAAACAGGGCCTCCCTCTGTCTTTTGGCTGCTGGCAGCACTTTCCAGAACAAGCCATGCCTTTGTGACGCACATGTTCGTGGGAGTTTCTCAAAAGGCCAGAAGTTTGGGTATGAATATGTTGCTACGAAGCTGCCCAGCGTGAACTTTCTGTGAACCCCCTTGCCCAAGGTTGGTCTCATTCCTGAGTTGCCAGCACGCCCCTTTAAGAGACTAGCCTTTCTTGTGGTTCCTTGACATTTCAGCTCTTGGCTAGAACCCCAGAAAGACAGAAGGACTTGTAAAAAGAACATCATCAAGAAATAATATGGAGGAAAAAAAGAATGAAGCAGATGTTTCAAGCCATAAAAAGCATATATTATGCCTAATAACCTTGCCTATAAGGCAAAATATGACAGGTGAGAAGAGAGAAATGATGTTGGTCTATTTCTTTCTCTCGCACTTGTTTCTTTCTTTAATAATTTTTAATAGGGCACAGTAAAGAAAATTTATAGCAGAACATGTAAGGGTATGGATTGTATTGGTAACTGTTCTTCCAATAGGATATAGACATTATTCATTTCTCTACAGCTGTGTTTGGATTCCAGGGGGGAAATGTAACCGGTATCAACATTTACAAAAAACGAAATCACACAAATTTTGACCAATTAATTTGACACAGCTGATACCCGATTTCTTCTTCCCATAAGGAAATGAAACATATCACTCTAAGCAAGTCCAGGAATACTTCTAGAGGGATGCTATTAACAGTACATTTCTAATAAGAAAGCAAAGTGGGTTTAGGATTAAATGGTATTCAATATCCTACTATATCTCATTCTGTTTCTGGAGAGACAGAAGAATGTTAGCTTATGTTATGGGGATCAGGGATGATTGTTTAAGTGCATTGTTTTGAAAACTGCATAGAACTTGGTTATTTGGGGAAGCAGTGTGGTTTAGTGGTTTGGGTGTTAGACCAGAACACCAGGGGACCAGGGTTTGAAGCCCTGATCGACCATGGAAAACTACTGCTTGATCTTAGACAAGTTGCACTCTTTCAGCATCAGAGGAAGGCAAAGACAACATCCCCTGAACCAATTCTGCCAAGAAAACCCCATGATGACTTGGAAATGCACAACAACAACAACAACAACCTCTCTCCAAGCTCATTGACCAGGGTGGAGAGCAGTTTTTGCTGTTTGACTGACTTTATTGGAGAAGGGGCTAGCAACCACTAGTAAGGCTTTTGACAAAAATTTCCATGATGTTCTTGCAGACATTGTGGTGAGTCATGAGCTACACAGTGCTACTTTAAAGTGGACATGTAGTTGGCTAATTCAAGGGAGTGCTCTTCAGTAGTTCTTTCTCATCCTGGAAAGATGTGACTAGTGAGCTTTAATGTTCAGTCCTGGCTCCAGTGTTGTTCAATATTTTCATAAATGACTTGTATGATGGAATAGAGAACATATTGATTAAATCTGCAAATAACATGAAATTAGATAGAGTGTCTAATATCCCATAGGATTAGGATTCAAAATAAATCCTGGTTGGAGGTCTGGACCAAAACTTTTAAAAGGCTTATCAGCTTGGATAAATGTACGGTACTATACATAGATAGTGAAATTGAAATGCTACAAAGATAGGGAGTGGGTGACACCTGTACCAAAAGCAATATACTGTATGTGAAAAGGATCTAAGTAGACCTCAAGCTGAAGGGATATTGTGTAGAAGATGAAATAAGCAAATTATGTGTTATTATGTTGCAATTATAATGTGTGAAGTGATGTCTTTGTTGTTGGTAAATAATTTGCAATTGTATTTTAATTTTTAGATACTTTATCTATTGCATAGTACTGATACTGCCATTGTGGTATTTTTCACATCTATGGGGCAGCGGCTCTGCTCTGGGTATTTGAATTTTAAAAGAGCTATCCAAGGTGCTGATCCTACTTGGTTGATAGGATTGATCTTTAGACTAGCACATAGAATCAATTCAGTACTCCATTGACAGAGAAGCCACAAGTTGCCTTTGGTATATTTCATACCAACTAAGTTGATATGGCTCTACACTTCACTCTTTTTCTCTGTCTTAAGAAGAATATATTCCAACATAAATTTTATTCTGCATGACAATTTTTGCAAGTATTAATGAGATAAAAATGGAAAAAATAAAACACACTGAATCAGTCCTCAATACTGTTGCCAATTGTTCTCTGAGATAGTGTTTAATACACGATGCTTAATGGCGTGTCTAGACTTTAGATCAGGAGCTCCCAAACTAAGGCCTGCAGGCTGGATGTGGCCCTCCAAGGTCCTTTACTTGGCCCCCACCTTGAACTTTAGATTAGCCCCAAGTCTGAAACAACTTGAAGGCAAACAACAACAACAGCAACAACAACAACAGTTCTAATTAACTTGACTATGTCATCAGCCAAAAGCAGGCTCACACTTCCCATTGACATACTGGAAAAGTTTATATTGGTTTAAATTGTTCTTCATTTTAAATCTTGTATTGTTCTTTCATATATCGAGAGGGGGGGGGCACTACAAATATTGTTGGAAATAGCAACCTTCCAAGCCTCCACTAACTGTTTGTAAATGTGCATACAGAAGAGCCTATGATTGTTAAGTAACAAGCTGTGACTATGTGACCTGCTTATTTTAATTGTGTAAGTCGCCCAGAGCACCTTTGGTGGAGGGCAACTCATAAGAAATAAAGTTGATTGATTGATTGAATTGATGTAATTGCTAACCTATATAGTATGTACAATTTGGTATACCAGTTTGACTGTACCTCTTTGGTGTGGGAGGGGCTCCAGGCACAGGACTCCATGTTTATTATACAGTAGGCTTTAAATCTCAGTGGAGGTAGATGCAGCTTGTCTCCTTTCAGACATCAGTGAGTACAGTTATACAGTTTGGACTATATCTATATGCTTAAAGGCATTGGACTATGGAATAATATGCCAAATATATACAAGAAGTTTGTTAGTAAACCTGAGATGTTATTTTTTAAACAAGGCTGCTTTGTTTTTGCATATTTTAAACAAGAGGTTTTTAAGGGAGAATAGATGGACAACTTCAGCTTCAAAGAAACAACTATCCTCTGCTAACCCAATATATTTTTGTAGTGGCATGCCTTTATCCTTAGTTTAAAGACATAAGTTCCTCGGTTTAACAGATGAGTTACCTGTGTGCCATTACATGAATGCTTGTGAATATCACTTGTTCAAAGAGTTGACTTCTAATAAGGTCATGCTTTTCTTGACTAGGGGTTTTCAAAAGGTGGTTTCCACATGTTCATGGAGATTCACATTTTCCAAATGGATGTGACATCATTTTTACCTTTTCGATAAGGTTATGGTGCACTTATTTCCAGTAGGTTATGGAATTTCCAATTAATATGGTATGCACATTGGGCATAGTAATTCGTTTGTGTTTTTTACAAACTATATTTCCACACTCCCCTAAGAGTCTGAGGGACCATGAACCATCCTTCTGCTTAAAATGTTTGAGGACCTTTACTCCAGATGAAGCTCATATTGAATGTTGAACCCAAAATCAACCCATTTCTTCCAGTGTCACTTTTGCATTGCTATTCATAACCATACAGGCCTAGCAAATTATACATAATGATATTGTGATTGCCTATCAATACAACACAAACAAAAAAATCCATTCTGATGAGTCCCTCCTTTTGTGCACTGCTGTTTTCACAATGAATCCATAAATCACCTGCCAGGAAAATATCCTTCCACCTACTGTATATAATCACAATATGAAGTAACTTAAAAGGTGAAGAGAGGGCAAGAATCTTTGCATAACACGTATACTGGCACATGCACATCCTATCTGATCTTGGAAGCTAAGCAGGGTCTGCATGGTAAGTAATTGAATGGAAGATTGTGAGTCGATACCAGTTATTACAGAGTTGTTCCATACAGCCCTATATCCCAGAATATCAAGGCAGAAAATCCCACATTATCTGAGTGTGGACACAGATAACTCAGTTCAAAGCAGACATTGTGGGATTTTCTGTCTTGATATTCTGAGATATAAGGCTGTGTGGAAGGGCCCACAGTTTATATTTACAGGAAGACAGTGGTAAGCCTCCTCCAAGTACATCCTGCCAAGAAAATTCTATGACAGAAATGTCATAAAGCAGTTTAAACCTGAAGATACATAACAACAACAAATAGTCTTTTCTCTCGATACCATTTTTCACCAGGCAAAAACATCTATGGTACAAAGAATGCATTTCCCAGCTTCCACTAGAAAGTCAAACCACCCAGAATCCTACTTTTCGTATCCCCCACATCAATCAATTGCATCAATGGAATTTACCTGATATATTCAGCAATTGATTCAATGTGTCTATCAGTATTATGGGATCGTGAGATTTGTAGTTTGGTAATGCACCAGCAGTTTTTGGCAGAGAAAGTTAAAGACCTTGTAAAACTATAGCTCCATGATTCCATAGTATTGGACCATGACAGTTAAAGCAGTGCCGGGCTGCATTCATTATCTATATATATAAAAGAAGAGTCATCATGGAACGACCGTCCCAAACAGATAAACCTTACAACGCAGAGACACCAAACTTGCTGTGACGATCTCGGTCACCAAAATTGACTAATTTGACACTCCCGGTAGTCTGCCACCAACCTAATGGGTCATTAGGATTTGCTTTACTAATTAAATACGAATTAAATGAAGTGTCTGTAGCGTTTGGCCTTACAACAACCCACCACCAAGAATGTAAACTGAGGAGACCGAAAGATGACTGAGGCCTCTTTTAAAGTTAAAAATAAAAGTATTAACTACAAACGAGGCTATTAAATAGGCACAGATCGTATTGGTTCTACTGAGAGGCAACTGGCGTACGGTTACAACAATGATATACTTCAGATGGCGTGATGGTTACAAGATCAATATATAGGTGCTAGAGCGTAGAGGTTTCTGACTATAAAAGGCTATTAATTACTTCTTAAGATGGTTCGTTCAGTTCCACAGACAGTACTAGGACTTGTCTCCCAACTCCCAACTAATAGTTCCACTAGCTGGTTGTTGTTCCTAAATTCTGGAACATCTAATCACTTAGATCGTTCCCTGAGTCTGGCTACTCCTGGGTTACTCGTAACCCACACAGTCTAAGAGTCCACTACCTGTCACTCTTTCACCAGAGATGACCAGGTATCCCAACTGCCTATCACAAGAACAGTTCTAAATGGCACTCTTCCACAAGCGTCCCCACTAGGATGACTACTGGCCCTAAGGGCGGTCAGAACTGAGTCGTGACTCCCACTAGTCCAGCCTATTCCTACGTGGTGAATTGCTTAGGACAGACTGTCAGTCTCTGTTGCCAAGGCTCTGGTGATACTCCCCCAGAAACCTTGCTCAAGACTGCCTCAGGCTTAGATGCTGAATCTACAGCCTGACTCTAAACAGCAGAGGCTGGAGATGTGCGTCTGCACAGCCTCGCTCTAAACTCCAAACTTCCAGACTTCCTTTCTCTGACAGGACTTCTACTCTAGCCAATCACAGTCTCTACACTGTAGCTAGGCACAAACCTGCAAGGCCACGGCCCCTTGCTCTGGCTTCCCTTCCCTTAATGGTTGCTGGCTGCAGCCACCTCTCCAAGATGGATGCCAGCCCAACCAAAACAGGATTTCTAACCCCCTTCTAAGCAGGCCTCGGCTCTGCTTAAGGCAGGTGAGTCCTTACACTTGCCAACAGAAATAGGCCTCAGACTGAAGCAGAATACTCGGAGTCCCAAAACTCCCGGAAATGTTTTACCTTTTACCTACAAGCTGCGTGACGTGCGGGCACAGGACGAGAGAAGACGCAACAACCGGCTGCTGCAATGAAGTCAAAGGTTTATTTGCAAAAAACAACAAACATCAGCTGACGGGAACTTGCCGACAGAACAAGCTATCTCCGGGCAAGAACCCCGGTCACTCTCTAACTTTTCCTTATATACAATCAATGGCTGTCGTTCCCGTCTCCTCCTTCTTCATCATTTTTCATTGGTTCATAGCATTAACACATCTTCATTAACCAATAAATCATCACATCATTTAGCATCATTTCTAAAAGCATTCTCATTTGTTAAACAGCACTACGCAGTTATAATCCCCATTCCCATAGTCAGTTATCTGCTAGCTGACCACGTTGTTCCGAATCTGCAACATTCTCTAAACCGCTCCTCTATGCCAGCAAGGAGGGGCAGACTTATTTGCCCATGCGCAGTGTTCTACCAATTGGAAACAATGTAAACAGAGCCACGCTGGGTGCTAGCTAGGCCAATCAAGGCTTGTGTTATCAGGGAAGGCACATGGTGTTCCCTGGCAAATCACTGTGGGTGCCTTCCGTACCAATCAGAGTGCATTATTCTCAGACTTGGCTGCCAACATGATTTTTGGCAAACTACTTCTCTATTCTAAGGCCTATTATGCTTGTGCATCACTCTTCTCTGACTGTACTTCTGCTAAAGGCACCAACTCTGCTTTAAGACAAGGTACGTTTGTAGCAAAGAAACTTTCCCCCCAAAACCTAAAAGGCCCCCAAAACAACGAGTAAAAAAACTACATTTCCCAGCATCCTCCGGGGCTGCCAACAACTCTCCCAGCCTCTACATTCTGACAACATGATTGGCTGCCAATAAGGGCGGATTTGCATAACTCCTTTACTGGCCAGCCAACATGAACATTCCGACCCATAATAAACTGTCAGGAGGAGGATAAGGCAAAGGGCTGAGGCACAAACACAAACACCCAATTCACTTCCCACAGAAAATTTACACCCCTACAAATCACAGACCATGCCCAAAATTGACAGTAAGGCTTCATTAACTTAATTTCCCTGACTAGGCCTCACTTAATGGAATGCTGTTTACGCTCTGATTTGACAGTAAGGCTTCATTAACTTTATTCTCCCGACTACGCCTCAGCTCATTGCACATTGTGTATGGCCTGAATTGACAGTAAGGCTTCATTAACTTGCTGTTCCTGACTAGCCCTCAGCTCATGGGACACTGTGTATGGCCTGAATTTACAGTAACCTACCTTGGCACACAGAGCCCCTATGACCCACGCTACATTATACTACAGTTTGGAGGAGGGTGGACCATGGATTATGGGACTTGAAGTACCTCCATGGATAATGGGATTTGTAATACTTCAAAACCCATCATTCCCCACAGACCACTGTGTCCCAGAACCAAGACCGATAAAGACCAAACTTGGCAAACAATGCCCCCCATGACCCACACTCCATCCGACTGCAGATTAGAGGAGGACACACCATGGATAATGGGATTTCAAGTACCTCCACTCACTTCCAAAGTACCCCACCCACACACGCATCAACCTCTACATCAACACAGCAGACGGAAAGACAAAAAACATTGTATATCCACAAGCAATGCAGAACACCAGCAACACCACACACCAACAACTCCCCAGGACTCCAACATCCCACCCACCAAAACAACCCACAACAACACAGCCATGACCCCAACAACACCATCACTAACAACAACTCCAACCCTTACATACTCAGACTTCCTCGCATCTCCAAAATAGGGCACCGCAACACGTGCAGGGTACAGCTAGTATAGTATAGAATATATGTACTCTTTGATTATACTTCCTTGGTCTAGATAGTGGTGGGCAATTACCGGCCCTCCAATAGAAATCCTAGCCAGTTTACTAGCTTTGGATTTTTGGGAGTCAGTCACACCTGAGGGCCGGTAATTGCCTTGGGTCTAGATAGTGGTTCTCAACCTGTGGGTCTCCAGGTGTTTTGGTCTACAACTCCCAGAAATCCCAGCCAGTTTACCAGCTGTTAGAATTTCTGGGAGTTGAAGGCCAAAACATCTGGAGACTCACAGGTTGAGAGACACTGGTCTAGATAGAGATGAAAGTCTCCTGAAAATTTAATGGGCCATGATAAAATGATTCTGTTAGCAGTAATTAGTTTTCTTGTAAATAGTCACTCTGCACATTTTTCGTTTATTTAAGCTTCAATTGAATTGTCATTTCATTTGCATTTCATTGCCACCTAACCCCTTCATTTGCCATTCATTTTACTCTGTGGGATACCTACCTGGTAAGTGGGGGAAACTCTTCATCTGTCTAATGAAGTGTATTCTAGTTCATGAAAGGCTATGCCCTAATAAACATCCTAGCTGTTAAGATGTTTCTTGACTTAAAATTTATCACTGCTGCAGTAGGGATGTCATAAAGAGAACTTTGGAGTATTCGTACAAATTGCCCCAATTCATTTAGGTTTTACTTAGAGGATGCCAAAACCTAATTCATCTTATATTATCATTAGTGAGAAAATCCCCCAAATTCATTAAATTCTTCATGCATTTCTAGGTTTATCTTAGGTAGAAAAAAGTTATTGGAGAACATGGCATGTATTACTGTGGTAGACACTGTTGTCCTAAAGGCACCATTTGGTGTTTGCTTGTTTAAGTCAACTTTTTTATACTTTTAAGTTTTCTTCCTCAGCAATTTCCAGGAGACTTGGAATACAAACCTACAGTTCAATTGCTAACCAAGGTTGGGGGACTCTGTTATTATGTCTCTTCCGATCCTCCAAAATATCTGGTTAACAAATAGGTTAGAAAGCCTATCCTAAAGCACGACATTCAACAAGCTGCCAATTAATTTCTTTACTGAGGTTTCTCTTATTTCCTACCTCTCAACCAACATGAATTATTTGCCTTAGCTAGGTAAGATTAATATGGAATTAAAGACTAAATCCAATGACTATGTTGTTTATTCATTCAGTTGCTTCCGACTCTTCATGACCTCATGGACCAGCCCATGCCAGAGCTCCCTGTCAGCTGTGGCCACCCCAGCTCCTTCAAATCAAGCCAGTCACTTAAAGGATACCATCCATCCATCTTGCCCTTGGTCATCCCCTCGTCCTTTTTCCTTCCATTTTCCACAGCATCATTATCATCTCCAAGCTTTCCTGTCTTCTCATTATGTGGCCATTATATGCCTCTATTTTCCTTCCCTCCAGTGAGCAGCCAGACATCATTTCCTTGAGTATGTATTGGAATCACTATATATACTCATATAAAAGTCAATATCAATGCAGATTTTGGGCTCTAAATTGATGGATTTTTGATATGACAAGTGGATAAGTCAAGGGCCATTTGGTAGAGAAAGGAAAGCATCAATGTCACCTGAGGAGGGGGTAGTCACCACTGGCTTTCACCACTATTTAACCTCCCAAACAGTCAAAAAGACCATAAGCAAGGAGCCGGTGCTTCCTTTTAGCTTCTCTTGGATAATCTAAGCTCTTGCCTTTTGCCACCCTACTCAGAGTAGGGTATGGTTCATTTAAGTACAGTACTCACACTGACCCATGGATAAGTACATTCAAGGTTTGAGGCCTGATTTTTGACTAAAATTTCTTGAATTATACATGAATATATAGTTGGCCCAAACAGAGTAGACCCATATAATGGAATGGGACTACACCATGTTAGATTGATTCAATAGGTTTAATCTAGTTGGGTCTAGTAAATGCCTTTAGTTTATACTTTTATTCCAGTTAGCATCATGGATCCAGTGCACTTTTAAAGCACTCTGCGCGATTCCTATATGCAATGTAGTTGGGTATTTGGAGGAAGCATTAATGTATGCCAGTCTCCACCAACAGTCTAATGGGGTGTTCGCTCAAAAAAAATCATTAATCATCTGCCCCTTCTGCATGAACACACCAGATCTGGGACTGCTGGAAATCGTACAGCAATGACAGGAAGAAGCATTTGCAGTAGACATCTTTGGGGAAGGCATTTCTTGGCTTCACTGAAATTGAGTTTTGGACTGTTTTAGCTGGCCTCTGGATTAGGGATGAGGGATTAGCTATAGCCAAGACAAAGAAAAGCATCCCAGTTTTCATTATTATTTCTAAACAAGGGAAGTAACTAATACTTAATAATTGCTCAGTAAATAATTCTTGGAAGAAAATCTCTTCCATTGTTCCAGGAGAGAGAGAGAGAGAGAGAGAGAGAGAGAGAGAGAGAGAGAGAGAGAGAGAGAAGCATCAGCCTGTTTGTATTATATACTAGAAAGTCAAATGCTACTGCAAGTCAAAAGTAAAACAGACTCTGAAATTGCAAAGTCTGATCTAGGGGGTAAGTGGTCTGCAATTAAAATTAAAATGCTGCCCTACCTTCTCCCCTGCCAGCCTTCAATGTTAATCTTCAATTTTGCTTAAGTGGTCTCAGTTGAGAATAACCCAGTGGATCCCAAGGCCTGGGAAGGAAAAGTACCGTCCTACTGTCTCGCCAACTCATCATATAGATATTCAATTTCATTCCCCCCACACCCACACAATATTTATTCAATGTCAGTCTTTAATAGTGCAATTGTAGGTGCATTCACAGCGCCTCAGGCCATTTCAGAGAGATCCTATCTCACATTCTCATATTGGAATATAACATGACCGATGGCTCACTGCTGTGGCCCATGATGGTACTCACTGTATGGCAATGTGAAGGGGGGGGGGGATCTGAAGACAGGCAGAAGTTTTAGGTATTGGGACTTTGAAACTCTTACTTTTAATAAATTAGTATTTACAAGTTGCTGGCAATAGGAAATGTAGCCCAAAAATAACTTCCAAGGTCTGATATTTACATGAGCTCATAGATCAGTTTGTGCAGTCAGAATGCAACAAATAACAAACAAAGGCCATGATCACATACTACATTTGCACAGCATAAAAATGCTGCATTTTGAGTTTCCTGGGCTGTGGAGATTCAAGCTTTTGCCTCTAGAGTCATATGGCACCTCTAAAAGTACACCAAAATCCAGTGATGGCCCGCTGCATTTCTGCTCTGTTCATATGCTCCACTCCTAACCCACAGCAATGGAAAAAGAAGAGTCCAGACTGTCCAGTTAGGGTGATCTACTAGATGGTCACCTTTCCTTGGCCTGTTGTTCCTATTGCTATAGGAGCTAGCCTTAAATTTTAATTTTCTTAAAAATCAGTGGATGACAGCATCTTTCTGAATCTTTGCAGAAATTATGTGTGTTCTGTCACTGTGGCCTTCTGCAGAATTCTGGGTATTGTAGTTTAGGGAGGGGCCTTTAAACGGCTCATCCAGAGAAGTCCTGGGCCTCCCTAACCATATGACCCAGAATTCTGCAGGAGGCCTTAGTAACAAAACATGAGTAGGGCATAATTTCTGCAAAGATTCAGAAAGATCCAGTCATCCACTGATTTTTAGGAATTTTTAAAGAAGTTTTTACATTTAAGAAAACCAAATAAGGCATCCTTTTGGATTTTTCCACAGTAATAGAACATGAGTAGGGCATAATTCCTGCAAAGTTTCAAAAAGATCTGGTCATCCACTGATTTTCAGGATTTTCTTCCAATTCAAGCAATTTAAGCACATTGGGCAAGACACATACACACACACTCAGCTTCAGAGAACTTTGAGCTTTCAAAAAATGTACAATTTTCAGGATAAAAGTTGTTACAGTTGTGTGATTTTTAATTTTCAAGCTTTTTCAATTATAGCCTTTTGAGTTGGGTTGGACTAGATGCCTTTGGACTAGATGCCTTTTTTACGGTGGTATTTTTTTTTTTACTGTGGTATTGTCGTGATCATGTTAATTATCGTTTCTGTTGATATTGATGTATCTGTATTTATTGCACCATATGTATTGTTAAATTACAAGTGCTTTCTAAGCCACTCTGAGTCCCTTTTGGGAGATCATGGCAGGGTAGAAATAAATTATTATTATTAATATTATTTGGGGGTCCCTTTAGGAGAAACTTTAGAGGTTTGTTTCTCTGTTATTTTTATGACTATCAGGATGAAACTTGGTACACTTGTAGGGGAATTTATGATGTAAGCCTCCTAAGTTTAAGAACATTTTGCTCATACACTGAATTTTTGAATTTTTAAAAAGTTTTTACAATATATATTTTTAGACTACAGGAGGGATCCCCTTTCTGGACAAGGAGACAACATAATTATGGCATCATTTCTCCCAAGTTTCAGAATGTTTTGCTCATGCATTGATTTTTCTGGAATTTTTTTAAAAAACTCTTTCTCCTATTGAGAGGAGAAAACAGCTTGCACGGGGAAAACAAATGCAGCTGCCATTCTGCAACTGGTGCATGGATTTCTGGGACTTGAAGTCCAAAAACAACTTCACAACATGGGAGGAGAAATGAGAGGAAAACCAGTGATGCAGCAAGTATGGCTGCACTCAGTCTCATCATCTCCATGAAAAAAATTGCTTGCTTCAACTTGGAAAAAAAACCCAGTCAGGATATTAACAAAACTAAAAAAAACTTTTCCAGAATTTCGTGGACCTGTTTTGTTCGATTTGGCAGTTCATATCTACCAATCGGTGAATTTTTCCCAAAACCTGAAACAACATTCAAAATTTTGCACACCTCTGCTACCAATCCTCCAAAACAATCATGCAAACTTTTGTAGTTCCTTTGGCTTCTTCCCCAGACAAAAGATATTAAAAATCACATAGCAAGGGAAAAGTTGTGATATTAGAGTTGTAGGCCAACATTTTATACCAGAAGTTATTTCTGCTATAGTTAGGTTGGTTTGGAAGAATTTTAATGCAAATTTCTTAGCCATGAGACAAAGGGGAGTAACATTAGAATTGTGCTGGAAGCCTAGAGAGAACTCTTATTTAGGCGTTTTCTTATTTAGGCGTTTTTTAGCACTTTGGCCAGAACACTGAGACATTACACAAAAATCTTGTTATATGAAGGGTCCTGGAACCCTTTTGTAATATGAAGTTCTTTGGATAATTTAAACCCAGTGATATTACCCAAACATAATCCTGATCCAAACTACGATATCCAGGCTACCTGGAGTATATCATCTGATAGTGTTTTAAATACTGAGAAGCAACTGCAGGGCAATAAACTATAAGGGTGCACTTTAAAGGCATAGCTTTCAGCTCATAATTTCATGCTTAATACACATTAACAGAATCTGGATTTTATGCAGCCTACTAAAAAAAATCAGTGCCTTGGATGGAAGGCAGAACTAATCTATGGATGGCGCAGACATTTATACCTGCATAAAGATCAATACATAATATTCTTTCATGAAGTTGGGGGGTACATTAGTTCTCTACTTTTATGCAGCACCTAAGAGATTTATTGTGCTACTTGTAAAGCTTCCTAGTTACTGACTTTACCCTTTTCAAGGACTTTGGGATAAAGTACAACTGTGATCATTACCTATTAACTACTCACTTCATTTGGCAGTAAATCACAGTGAAATAATCCAGTTGTAGATATTTAAAACAGCGGAATATCTAAAAAGACATGAATGAGTACAAGTTGGGCTAAAACTATGCTAATTCTATCATGAATATTCTATCAGTGGGTTAATAAATTGCAAAGGAGGAGGGGTTCTGAACATTAACATCCTCAACTATTCAGTATACCTTTGGCAAACCTGGAAATATGGTTTCATGGAAAATGTATGGGAGTCAGGAAAGTTGGCCAGAAAGAAATTTCAGATTTCCTCTCAGTGAGTTTTTGAAAGTTGTGGGCAATAAGCATATGGGTCCTACCAAACTGGTAGAGGTTGGACTTCAGCTCCCAAATGACTCAGTTTGTATGTTCTATCCAACATTTGGGAATGCAACATTGAGAATCACTGCCCTGGAAGTTCAAGTTTGCAAGACAGACAATGATTATGGCAAAAACATGGCACTTCATCTCATTCCATTTTCAATTATTATTATTTTGCTTTAAATTTCTTCTTTTTGTATAAGAGAGCACTCTTATACATGTAAACAACGTGTATGGTTCCCAAACCCTAATGCAGACCTGGGCAATTGCCGGCCCTCCAGGTGTTTTGGACTTCAAATCCCAGAAATCCTAACAGCTGGTAAACTGGCTAGGATTCCTGGTAGTTGAAGTCCAAAACCCCTGGAGGGCTGGCAATTGCCCAGATCTGCCCTAATGGTACCATGGATAGAAGCCCATACTCCCCACTTCCCCATTCATCTGCCTCCAATCCTGTTTATTTTGCACATCATGACCGCTGTAACCAAGACCTTTCACCCAACTCCTCACCCCACAGATTGCTGGCAAGAGAGGGGTGGAAATATTATCCTGTTGCATCATAATCACCAGCAGAACAGTTTGAGATAGGTTTCACAGGACATTTATTATCATAGTAATAGTGCACTCAGTTGCCAATACGCAGAATACCTGAATATGCAACTGTTAGGGATCCTGCAATGTACTATATCAGCCAACGTTATGAGCAATCACAAAAAGGAACCCCCGCCTCCCAATTTTTTTATTTTAAAAAAACAACAAAAACACTTCAGTAGTATGATATCGCAAACTAAAATGGAAACAGAAGAAACAGCATGTCAAAGAGGGTTGGAATACCTTCAGAAGAAAGCAGAAGGAGAAACAATGCTTGGCCCATGCCAAAGTCTTCCTGAAGCTGGACAGATGCTTGGAAGCAGAAAGCATATGGAGCTGCACAGACAGATTGTTAGATTCCTCCTGGTTGATATGGCATCTCAGAAAGTGTTTCATATTCATTTCTGGGAGCCATGCATGGCGGTGTTTCCACATGCCACAAGCCAAATGACAATTTTGCCCACCTCGTCTATTCGAGAAATGTGATAAACAGACATATATCAGATATCAGGAATGGGACCAGTTGCAGAACACGTCCGTTTTCTTGGACATTTCCATCTTGGAGCTCAGAACAGCAGCCCTGCAACAATAACAACAAAACTACAAAGTAAGACTAGAAAGAAAAACAGCAAAATTGGTATATGCCCACAAACTCCAGTCTGTTGAATTTAGACAATGACTCCCTGGTATACTACAAATGTTACACCAGTTAACTCCCCAGCCTCATGCAGACTCTCTAGCCCATTTTATCACATCTCCTTTCTGGTTTCTAGACCTGGCCTGGGAAAACTTTGGCCCTCCAGGTGTTTTGGACTCCAACTCCCACAATTCCTAACAGCCTACCGGCTGTTAGGAATTGTGGGAGTTGGAGTCCAAAACACCTGGAGGGCCAAAGTTTTCCCAGGCCTGTTCTAGACACTACATTCCAATAACTCTCTCCAACATTCATATAGTTATATCCTCACCTTTGCTTTAGGCAATATCTTTCCTTCTACCTTTGTCCGCCAGACCATCGTTAAAACTGAACTTATCACCTCTTCTATTGCTATTCACACAGACATCCTGCTCATTCATTGGCATAAGTGTCTATTTTAGACGCTTTACTCTATGCATCTGGTGAAATAGACTTAGGCTTCTTCTACACTGGCATATAAAATCCAGTTTATTTGCTTTGAAGTGGATTATATGGCAGTGTAGACTCAGCTAATCCAGTACAAAACAGATAATGCTATGATAATTTGGATTATATGGCAGTGTAGAAGGAGACTTACACTATGAAAGCTTTTACTGACATTTTTCTCTGTTAGTCTGCAAAGTGCTACAAAATCTCTTTGCATAGTATTTCTACATGTGAATTTATATATCTAGATGAGGACTGGAAAGTTTATCTTATATATTACCTAACACATCAGCAATCATCCCTGTTCTTTCTTACAGTATGCAATGAACTACAATAGTCTTCAGAGAGACGGTGATGTCCGGGAGCAGCATTGACAAAAATGGTTCCACTAGATCCAGCATCTCCACTCCATCATAATATTATATCCATATTTTAAAACACACACATAATGTAATAAAAAAGGACTGAGAAGGTGTTTTGTGTTTCTAAGCCTTAGTAATTCTGATAAACATTGGTTCCTGTGCCAAACATATTTAAAGCAGCAACAATTCAGCCGAGATGGGTCTTAGCAGGTCAGATTTTGAGGGAAGCATATATTTAATAAGTTTTACAGTTTGTGTCTATCCTTTGATGCAAACCTTTTATTTTCTACAATACTTTGGAATAGAAATGTTCTCCCTGTTCCCTCTTTCTCTTTCAAACATTTCAAGGCTGTTCCAAAGTGTGACAAAGAGTAGAAATAAAAGCACGAAGCAGCAGCAAAGAAACATAGTTCAAATGGGACATTGTGGAAATAACAGTCTC
Source organism: Anolis apletophallus (assembly GCA_030556195.1). Taxonomy (NCBI): domain Eukaryota; kingdom Metazoa; phylum Chordata; class Lepidosauria; order Squamata; family Anolidae; genus Anolis; species Anolis apletophallus. The sequence continues at coordinate 23,955,620 of JARBWK010000005.1, read as the reverse complement.
CCAAGGTCTAGAATAAAATCAGAGCTAAAAACCTTGGGAGATAACTATTCATCTCTTGTTTAAATAATTTGTTTGTTCAATAATGAGATGTTTGTTACAAGCTTCCTCCCAGAGGGAAATGTTCAAACCATTATCTCTTTGGCTCGCCTACATCTTAACATGGACCCCTTTGTCTTTGAGGGTAAGAAGCCAAATGGAAACATGGCAGGTTGTTGGTAAAGCAAGGATGATCATGATCATATAAGTGCAAAACATTTTTGTCTGAAACTAGGATGCACTGAAGTTGCGGCCGCTTCCATAAGAACAAAGCTCATGGGAAGAATGGGCTTGTTAACCTTTATCAAGGATCCGTTCTGGCAAGGTTCTTTATGCAACAGAGCAACAATTTGGAAACAGCAAAAACCAGTGTGGGTCATTGCAAAGCAGGTTTTACTCCTCATGCTTACCTTCCACTTGTATATTCTTAGGAGAGCAAAAGGGCTGAGGAAAAAGTAAAGCAATTTGCAAAGCATTGTTGTTTAGAATCTAGGAAAAAGACAAAAAAAACCCCAGACAGTCATACTTGTGACAGAACTGCATCTTAAACTGCAGCCTGTTTCTTTACCCAGTGATTTTCCACAGTGGATTTCAAATCAGTGAGATTATATATCCATTTCTGTTTCATATCCAGACTTTAAAACATCTGTCCAGAGTGCTGAATTGATTTCAGGAATTGAATTCAGGACCTTGGATGACTCATCTAATGTTCAGACTACAACCCATTAAAGATTCATCACTAACATATAGTCACCCATTGCCCTTGGCCACATGAAAACACTGATCTATTTGGAGGGATTCGCTTTCTGAGATTTTCTAGCCCAGTGTTTCTCAATCTGTACTCCTCAAGGTGTTTTGGACTTCGGCTCCCAGAAATCCCAGCCAGCTTACCATCTTGTAGGAATTGTGGGAGTTGAAGTCCAAAACATCTGGAGGAACACAATTTGAGAAACTCTGGCCTAGACTAAGTCAAGTTTAACGATAGAGGACCATAAGAAAGAAGAATAAGGGCCCGCAGTAGGCTGAGCAGACATTCAGTCTCTCCCATTCTGTCACACCGCATTAGGTGGGCATGTATTTTGTTTATAATTAATGTGTTAAAGTAGTGCAAAATCGGATACCCTGATAATGCTCTCAAGCATTCCAACTGGAGGTCAGCTGTTACCAACTGTGCTGTGGAATTTGAACAGGCACAAATAGAGGGCAGAAGAGAGAAATCAATGTCCTAATTGCGAAAGAACATGCGGATCCAGGATAGGTCTCTAGTCACCTACGGACACACCGCCAAGACTCTAAATGTGTAAGGCAATTATACTTGGCCATAAGTAATAGCCTATGACAGTGGTCCTCAACCTGTAGGTCCCCAGGTGTTTTGGCCTACAACTCCCAGAAATCCAAGCCAGTTTACCAGCTGTTAGGATTTCTGAGAGTTGAAGGTCAAAACATCTGGGGACCCACAGGTTGAGAACTACTGACCCATGGTGATGATAATCCCAGATGAACCTAAATGTACAAATTGATCCAAATTATAAACTCCTTCGCTTTATTGTCTTGTCTCTTCCTTCACCTCTTCACTTTTTCATATCTCCAAGTGTATCTAATTTCTGTCTCTGCCTACTGATATCTTTCATTAACTTACTGTCACACTCACTGGCCTTGCTGAAATATCATTCAAATGTTCAACCATTCATCCCCCACATTCCATGCTCCAAGCTCAATGTACCTGATTACCTTAGGTTTGTATTATATGATTGCTGGTTGATAAGTTGATATGTGTTCTGATTGTGTACCAGAAGTCTAGCACAAAAAAACAAGGAAAATGCCACAGCTCTGAAGTTTGAAATCCAACGTCCTATCAGTACAGAACTGCACTGCTAAAGCATCCCAGAGAGGTGGCTATATAATGTCCATTCAGAATCCTTCAACAAAGGACAACATAAAATTGACCTCTGCTCATTTTGTGACTTTCATGACTAAATTAATGGTGACTTGAACTTGGATCCCAATCCAACACACACACCTCTACACTGCATGTAAGAGCTGTTCAGCAGTGGAACTCTCTGCCCTGGAGTGTGGTGGAGGCTCCTTCTTTGGAGGTTTTTAAACAGAGCCTGGATGGCCATCTGTCAGGGGTGCTTTGAATGTGATTTTCCTGCTTCTTGACAGAGGGTTGGACTGGATGTCCCACGAGATCTCTTCCAATTCTATGATTTTATGATTCTATCAGACTGGCACCTTGGGAAATGGCTATCATTATTCTCTCTGTTTTTAAAAAAAGTACATCATTAGGGGGGAAAACTTACATGATTAGAAAGAGTTGTGGCTGGCAAATGTAGGGGGATATCACCTTCACCCAAAATGAGAAGAAACTAAACAGTCCATGAGACATACATGGGAAAGAGTTGCACTTTAGAAGCTGTAGAGGTAATCCCTTCTCCCAGTTTACTACATTTTGGTAAAGGCAGCTTGAGTGCACATTTTACTCACTATATACAGTACAACTCAGCCTAATACTTCAACAAGCCACTGGTTGTTCAGCTTTGCCCTCAACCACTACAATGCTGCAAAAGTAAACCATCCATAGGATCTCATTCAGTAGTGGATGATGGCATCTTCCATTTAAGTGAATTGATAAATTGACTCTAGGGTTTGTTTGTTTTTTAATTAAAAAAACAAACTTTAAGGGAGATTTTCAAAGTACTGAATCCTAAGTAAATTCAGCACTTTGGATATTGCTTTTTAACATGAAATGGATTCACCACTGCTGTGACATGAAACCCGCAAGTCACCACTGCTGTTATACATTATATTCCTCTACCAATAGCTCTTGTTTCTTGTACATATTTCAAGTCTATCCTTGGATAATGGTGATAGTAACCAAACTCCCACAATGCTCCCCTAACTAACTAGTAGGACTACACCATATGCATTCTCTTTCACAAATCTCTTCAGCAAATATTGATTTATACTTTTCCTTCCTAGTCATTGACCATCTTTGAAAGTTTATCAACACAACTGATTTTCCCCAGTTGACCTCAAGCTGCCTTTACCAAAATGAAACAGCCCTGTGTGTCAATGTCAAATCAAAAACAAAAACCAATCAATATTAATAGTTACTTAAAAGGAGTTAAGCAAAGTCAATTAAGCTAGGAGGGCAGCCAGTTTGTTTCCACAGGCCATCTTTATCAATTTAGCTCAATTTAAATGCCGGATGCTGTGTTTCCCTCTCAATAAAGACATTGATTTTTGTGTCCCTCAGAAAGCATATCGTCAGCGCAATCCTACACAAGTCAACTCAAAATGTAAGCCCCATTGTGTGAAATGGGCCTTACCACACATAAAACCAAACATTCATAGACAAGAAACAAGTCTGAAAACCTTGTTGAAACATGCTTATCATAAAAGATTGAAGGGAGTTAACATTCATCCTTCCATTTAGACATGAAAACACTCTTAATCACACTTTCATTGTTAAACCTCTCATTAACTTTTTCATTTATAATTGGTAATATCTTTCTTCTTTTTGTTGTCTTCGCAAAATGGTAGGGCAAACAAGGAAGTCAGTGAATTGCTTAATTGTTTCCCAGATACATTAAAATATTGTATTGTAAGTGTAACATAATATATATACATTTATATCAATTATTCTGTAACTCCACATTTCTCTAAGTGTCAGAGAGTTCCATGGATAATCACCAAAGTTATTATTTGGAAAGAGGCAATACTAAAGATTTATGGGATTTCATGCAGGTTTGATTTACAGTGTAAAAGCTGATATTATGGAGCAGAGAACCCAAAGTAGACTACTTTTTCTATAGTTGGTTAGCACCAACTATTAAATGTCATGTCTATGAATCCATATTCAGAAACATCAACATGTCATGATAAAGTATGGATGTAGTATTAGTTCAGCTTATTTTTAAAAGTAGCTCTCAAATAACCAGAAACTACATTTGTCTGGCATCTACCAATCCAGATGTGTGCCAGTTAACTGAGAGTCCATTGTATATTATTATGTACACATGCAAAATTGGTGGGTGGGGAGGGGAGAGAATCCAAAATCCAATAATAGTTGCAAGCATTTTGGATAAAAGATACTCAACCTGTGTTAATTTTAATTCTATATTTAACACATTTCTACATTGTTCTTAACCCCAAACCATTTTCAGAGTGACCAATAAACAGCAAAAATCAGATCTAAAAGATACCACACAAAAGGAAAGGGATTGGGAGCAGGATAAAGGGAAATAAAAATAATCCACAAACAATGACACTTAGGATTTTATCTTGGAATGTAAGAGGCCTGAATGGACCCAGAAAAGGAAACCAAACCTTTAACTTGGTAAAGAAATTGAATTTAAATCTTGTGTGTTTACAGGGAACTCGTATAAAGGACAAAGATAGAAGGCTTTTAGAAAATAAGAAATTAGAAGTTGAATATGCCACAAAACTGAGAAAGAAAAAGGAGGCGTGGCAATAGATATAATGCAATGAAATTGATAGAACTATTTAATGATTAGAAAAGATCATATCTGGGCAAAGAAATACAGAACACAGAAGAAAGGATTTTGTTAGTAGGCATTAGGGGTGTGCATTTTTGTCACAAGTCATTGTAAGTTGTATCAAATTCACTAGATTCGTACTTACAATGCAATATTTGACATGTGGACATGTCTAAAACTTAAGAATCAAAGGTTTGGGAAGAAGACCTATTGCAGAGAATGCAAAAGACCCTGCCCTAAACTACATTCCCCAGAATTCTGTTCACATTGGAAGGCCTCTATCAGGAAAGGGGAGAGCTATTGTCGCTCAGTAGCAGTAGCCAGAATTCCAGTAAATTGTTGAATGCGCAAAGAGAAGGACTGGTTGATACTTCTAGTAAGTAAGTAAATCTCTGTGCTGGGCTGGGAAGAAATCACTACATGAATGGTTCTTGGGGGTCCCTTCCAACTTAATAGAGGAAGGATTTTAATTAGTTTAGAGGCTGTCAGGAGAGTTTTGATGGTGCTCTTCTGTCTGGAAGAAGGGAGTTGGACTAGGTGGTCCTTGGGCATCCCCTCCAACTCCAGGATACTATTGGTTAATATCAAAGACATTCCATAAGATATGTACACAATGCAGTTCTACATTCTTAAACTTAACGGATAAAAGTGTCCTTTAGTAAGAGAACTAATCCATGTAAAGGAGACCAATTGAATGCCAGTCTGTAAAATGTTCTTATGTTCTCACTTCTCACATAAAATATGTGCAGTGTACATTTTGTAGTTCTCTATGTTTGGGTAATGGAAGGCACAATTCATCCTTATATTCAAAAAGAGCCATATTTGGTCCAAAAGCATGGAGAAAACATTGATGCCACATCAGGGACAATTTGGCGGTCCCATTCAACATCAAAACTGGAATATTACAGTTTATCGTATTACTGTCTCAGGAAACCTGTATTCAGTCTATAAATTACAGAATCTAAGATGGCAGGACTGAACTATTGTGGCCTTGCTGTATCTGACCTAAACTGTTCTCAAAGATAAGAGACAGTTTGGGAAACTATAGTCTGTTTTTCAGGAGAGGAGGGAGAGAGAGAGAGAGAGAGAGAGAGAGAGAGAGAGAGAGAGAGAGAGAGAGAGACTTTAAAGGTCATAAGAAGCATGCCCAGAAACTGAATAGCAGAAAGTAAACATGTTTCAACAGTGTGGTTATATGTTCTCTGTAACTAGCTCTGGTCAAAATCTTAATAACGATTTCTATTGTTATATGTGTAATTCTTTTTCTGTGTTCTATTTTTATTGAAAATTGAATAAAGATTTATTTTTTAAAAAAACTTGTTTCCAGCATTATGGACCTGGTGAAGTTTCCAAACTATTTTCAAAGGCAATCCATGTAAACAGCATTACAGTAATCCAACTAAATGAAAGCAAGGCATTTGTTACCATGACACAATCTGACATCTCAAGAAATGGGTACAAGGTTTATTTTATTTATTTATTTATTTATTTATTTCGGCTTCTATGCCGCCACTCCCGGCGGGCTCGGGGCGGCTCACAACACCGAGAAACACATCAAAGAAAACAGCACAGAATAAAAACAGGGCATAAAAACATCATTAAAATATCACTAAAATAGCATAATAAAACACAGCAATAAAAACAGCGACCTGGAGTATGAGTCTCTTCAACAGGGGGGTGCATAGCACTAGGACCTACACTTGGAAGGCGAGCTGGAACAGGTAGGTCTTGCACGCCCGCCTGAAGGGGAGCAGGTCGTTTAGCTATGTAAACAAGGAGCCCCCGGTGGCACAGTGGGTTAAATCCCTGTGCCGGCAGGAGTGAAGACCGACAGGTCGCAGGTTCGAATCCGTGGAGAGCGCAGATGAGCTCCCTCTATCAGCTCCAGCTCCTTATGTGGGGACATGAGAGAAACCTCCCACAAGGATGATAAAACATCAAAACATCCGAGTGTCCCCTGGGCAATGTCCTTGCAGACAGCCAATTCTCTTACACCAGAAGCGACTTGCAGTTTCTCAAGTCACTCCTGACATGACAAAAAAAGCTATGTACCATAACACCTCCATAGCTTTATTAAGAGCTGGATACAGGGTTCCTTCCTTTCCATATACTGAATGAAAACCTCTTTCAGATTGAAAAAGTATTTGTTTTGTGGTATCTCATTATTCAAAGCTGACTTTGACTACATAGTTTTTCTTTTTGCTGAAAAGTATGTGTCAATTTATTGATACAATATTTTTAGCACTTTGCACCAAAACCGTGGACATTCAAGCAATATCTTTTCTCCTTATTTCCATTTTGTCTTTTTATTCATTTTTTCCAAAATGTAATTGATTTGCAGAAAGAAGCAGACTAGCTTTACAAAAAGTGAGATGTCAAAGAGGTGAAGGATGCAAGGAAATGCCATCACCTCATGAATGAAATGTTTTTTTCCATGCATAAGAAATAAATGATTTGGATGAAACAAATTCCTTCTTTTCACAAAGTAAAAAAAAAATCTTTGCTATATTCAGCATTGACTGATTTCATTTGCTTTACAGTGTTGGTTCACAAATAACATAAACAAAGGAAAGCAGATTCTTGGTTTTCTATTAACTACAGAACTTTTACTATACAGATGGCATACATTGGAAAGAAAAAATATCTATCTCAACATATACTTTTTAAAAAGTCTCATCTATTGATAGCAGACTTGTTTTAAATTCTTGCATTGTGGCATAGTCACTTGATGTCCCTGTATACCTGTGGTCCAGTGTACACACACACACACAAGATGGTGTAAAGCACATGAGATATCAATGGATGACAACAGTTATATCAGTTGACAAACTGCTGGCATGCTGTTACTGTTTCCTGATAGTACAGGTTGTGCAACCCTTGTCCAGAATTCTGAAATCCAGAATATTATCAAATATGCAATTGTCCACAAGTGGTTGAGATAGTGAAAACTTTACATTCTGATGGTTCAATGCACATGAACTTTAAGCATGGAATTGTTTAAAATACTGTCAAAAATTACCATCAGGCTAATGGCCCTCCTTGGATTCTGTGCCTGCAGATTCAACTAACCAAGGCTTAGTTAATGCCAGAATGTAAACTTTGATTTCTCTATTTTATAACAATGACACCATTTTACTCACCATTGTACTTAAGTAATTGCCATGTAAACCGCCTTGATTTGCCTTCGGGCTGAGAGGGGCGGCATAAAAATGTAGTAAATAAATAAATAAATAATCAAACTTGAGCACCCATAGATTTTGGTATTCACAGGGGTCTTAGAACCAAACCTCAGTAGCTACCAAGATATTACAGGATGTATATGAAACAGGAATACATGTTGTGATTAGACTTGAGTCCAAATTTGAGTCTGGAGTTGAGGTTCCAAGATATCTAATTACATACATATAAGTGAATACAAATATTCCTAAATTAAAAAAAATCCAAAATCTAAAACACTTCTGGTCCCAATAATTTCAGATACCTGCTTCATATTATGCATTTCTCACACAACTTTAAGTGAACACTAGTTGGTGCAAATAAGTCCAAATAAATGTATTGATGTCATGGCAAAGATCCTACATCACAGTCATGTAGCATACATTTCTGCTGTCATTGCTAATCATCAACACGGATTTATCAAAAACAAGTCATGCCAGACTAATCTGATCTCTTTTTTCAATAGAGTTACAAGCTGGGTAGATATGCGGAATGCCATGGATGTAGTGTATCTGGATTTCAGTAAGGCCTTTGGCAAGGTCCCTCCCTTCTGGCAAACAAACTAGTCAAATGTGGACTAGGCAAAACTACATTTAGGTGGATCTGTATGTGGTTAAGTGGATGAACCCAGAGGGTGCTCACCAATGCTTCCTCTTTATCCTGGAAAGAAGTTATGAGCGGAGTGCTACAGGGTTCCATCCTGGGCCTGGTCCTGCTCAACATCTTTATTAATGACTTAGGTTAGAAGGCCTGATCATCAAATTTGCAGACAACACAAAATTGGGAGGAATAGCCAATACCACAGAGGACAGGATCAGAATTCAAAACAATCTTGACAGATTAGAGAGATGGGCCAAAATTAACAAAATGAAGCTCAGCAGTGACAAATGCAAGATATTCCAGTTAGGCAGGAAAAAATGAAATGCAAAGATACAGAATGGGGGACACGTGCCTTGAGAGCAGTACATGTGAAAAAGATTTTGGTGTCCTCGTGGACAACAAGTTAAACATGAGTCAACAATGTGATGTGGCAGCAAAAAAATGCCAATGGGATTTTGGCCTGTATCAATAAGCGTATAATGTCTAGGTCCAGGAAAGTCATGCTACCCCTCTATTCTACCTTGGTTAGACCACACCTGGAATATTGTGTCCAATTCTGGGCACCACAATTGAAGAGACATATTGACAAGCTGGAATGTGTCCAGAGGATAGTGACTAAAATGATCAAGGGTCTGGAGAACAAGCCCTATGAGGAGCGGCTTAAAAAGTTGGGCATGTTTAGCCTGAAGAAGAGAAGGCTGAGAGGAGACATGATAGCCATGTATAAAAAGTTAAGGGGAGGTCATAGGGAGGAGCTTTTTTTCTGCTCCCCTTGAGACTAGGATGCGGCGCAATGGCTTCAAACTACAAGAAAGGAGAGGCCATCTGAACATTAGGAAGAACCTGTCTGTGAGAGCCGTTCAGCAGTGGAACTCTCTGCTCCAGAGTGTGGTGGAAGTTCCTTCTTTGGAATCTTTTAAACAGAGGCTGGGTGGCCATCTGTCAGGGGTGCTTTGAATGCAATTTTCCTGCTTCTTGGCAGATAGTTGGACTGGATGTCCCATGAGGCCTCTTCCAACTCTATGATTCTATGTGGGATTATGCATTGATTGCTCTAAACAACTTTTGTATTGAATGACAACACACTGGACGCGTGGGCCAAGATTCTAGATCTGTATTGTTAGAAAGGATTTTAATGATTAAACCCATTTTAAACCATGCATGTAGACATTTTGGAGAAAATCAATTAAGTCTCAAAAAGTATTAATAAACAGTCCTGGCACTGAAATGATGCTTAGCTGCCTATCAGGCTTGTTAAGGAGGGCATTTCACAATCTACAATCCTCTCATGCATCTCCTTGCAGTGTGTTACTTCTAGTGATGGGTCATAAATGAAAGTCCCTTCAGCAGACCTTGGTCTTGGGACAGGCACATGTTCTTCCAAGCACATGAAAAACAGGGAGGGGTAGAATAACCAATAATACATGCATGGGTCAGATCAGGAGGAGATTGCTTCCTTTCACAGAAGTTGATGATCCACCAGTTTCCTGGAAGTGTTTTTGCAAAGCTTTGCAGAGTCAGATCGCAACCACCTGCTGTTCTCTGGAAAGCTCCACAGACTCATCAGCTGTACATAGTTCCCGTTGGTGAATGTTCAAGTCTTGCTGTTCCTGACAGTTTTGAGCCTCATTTTGAAGACAGAACTAAAATAGACAGATTCCCAGCATGAAAACAGGCCATCTGCCACCCTTGCTTTTGCTTGGCACTGTACAGAACTTGAGAAGTTGTTGTAACAGTGGGGAGAAAACTGGGGGAGGGTGTGGGGTAGGAACATAACCTTTTGGTTACACACTTTGATGACTCTGGCTTGTCTCCAGCTTCCTCTAACTTCATACACATTTCGAATCGCTATTTCGCCTTTGTCAGCTAATAACCCATCTAATGGAGGTGGAGGCCAAGAAAGAGAAGAGGAGATATACATTCTTATTAACTTTTGGCAAAGAAAGGAAATAGGGGTTTTCTCTGATCCGTACCCCATGTAATGCAATGTAAAAGAGGCCAAATGCTTCCTGGCCTATTCAACTCTTGATAGCATTTCAAATCATGCTTGACAGATGTGAGTCAACAGCAAGATCCACTCTGGATTTTAAAAAATGGAGAAAAAAGATTTAAAATGTTACTAAGCTTAAATCCTTTCTTCCAGGCATGTAGCCAGGGGGGGGCTAAGGGGGCTTCAGCCCCCCCCCCCCGAAATTCTCAGGGTGGTCCATGAAAAGGCCTTACTGGTACATTATTTAAACTGTTATGTTTATTCATATCATGATCTGATCACCATGCTCATTATATCCCACATTAATGGGGTTATTGGGACAACAATACAAAAGGTTTGCTAGGGTAGACCCTCTTCCACCCAGTCTCACCCCCCCCCCCGGGAATCAAAATCCTGGCTACGGCCCTGCTTTCTTCCTAGTGCACTTTTGTCATGAATTCAGCACAAGATTTAATTTATCTCTTGGTTCACTGACTTTTTTTCTTTTGCCTTCCAGGGATCCTAGGAAGTTGTATCTAAAATAATGGAAAGAAACAATATATAAGAAGAATACACGAGGCATATAAAGTATTCAACTAGCAGCAAACAAATAGGTGAGGTAACACTCCAAACAAACTTTTGCAGAATAACCCTGCAAGGTTAGGTAATTGTTCCAATGCTGGGAACTTTAGAGGAATCCAAAGCCTTGCCAGATTTGTGATGGCTAAGCCAAAAGGAAGAAGCAATATGTTTTTTTCCTCTTTCTTTCAAGCCTTCTTTTCTTTAAGTATATCTATATTTTTAGCTGCCAAAGGATGAGTGCCAGAGCTTGAAAAGGGTTTTTCTGGACGATCGCTGCCAGATTTCCCCAGTGAATGCAAGCAGTGGCCATCTGCAGGAGTCTCAGGACCTTCCACACAGCTGAATAAAACCCCACATTATCTGCTTTGAACTGGAAAATATGGCAGTGTGGACTCAGATAACCCAGTTCAAAGCCGATATTGTGGAATTGTATGCCTTGATATTATGGGATATAGAGCTTTGTAGAAGGACCCTCAGGTATTCATCAGACGAGGCAGGCAAATCTCAATTGCAGCAGGACATCTTTAGATGGGGCTTAGCTCATGATCTTGCTCCTCTCTTGTTGCTCTCCAGATGGGAGCCAGCCTGGAAAGTGTCTCCGAAGGTAAAGCTGTCACAGTGTTTCCTGGGGCTCAAAGCTTTTGACTCATCCTGGTGCCCCTTCAACACTGCCATACAAAATCTAAATTATCTACTTTGAACTGGATTATATGGCAGTGTAGAGTCATATGATCCAGTTCAAAGGGGATACTGTGGATTATTTGCTTAGATAACCTGGATTAGATGGCAATGTAGAAGGGGCCAGGGTAATCCAGTAGGTTTCCTCTGTTCTACAGATAGGACTCAAACTCCTGCATGTCCCCAATGGCCAGAAGTGACAATAATTCTTGTCCAAGAGATTCTGGCAAGCCAAAGCTTTCTGATCCATCCTGTTAATACATGGTCATTACTCAGCACAAAGCTAATTCACTGTTATAATTTGCACAGATTGATTCAAACAGTTTTCTTTTTGGATTACCCTCCCAGAATTTCCCAGCCATCATGGTTGCTGGAATTCTAGGAGCTGTAGTCCAAGAAAGTACATTTTTTCCAGACTCTGTTTGTAGAAGAATGTGCAGAATGCTGAACAATGAACCCTTCCATCTTCCCTCCTTTGGTGCAAATGGTGATGTACAACAGGACCATATGGGTGACACAAACAATGCATGAGCACTACTATTTTTGAAGCCACCCTTTGCTTTTCTTGTCCGCCTGGAGCAGGTAGAAGACCCGTCAAATACTCCCAGCTATTCACTTTTCATTAGGTCTTTCAAAAATGGCCTTACATGTGATTGTTTTAATGAGAGAATGGTGAATGATAGCAATGGTAACAAGAAAGAAAGAAAGAAAAAACAGATCACTCTTTCAAAATAGATTACTGGACAGATGCCTCTTTGCCCATGTCTCCATCACAAGGGATAATTTAGGGGGAAGAGAAAATTAAAGACACACAATGTACAAGTCCTGAAGTTGTCTTCATCTCTGTCTATTTGTGTCAATGTTGTTCGTGTCACCCTTATGTTTGTTCATCGCAGGCTGATGGGAGAGATGCAGGGGAAGAACATTGGGAACAGGCCATGATGCTCATTGCTCCTGCTTAATTGGTTGGGAATGCACTGTAGACAAACAGCACAGTCGGGTGGAGCTTGGAAAAGTTACCGGTTGGCCTAATACTCCAGAGTTCCCCAGGCACCCAGCCCAGTGAAGAAGTCAAAGAAAGTATTTTTTCTGAACTCAGCAGTGTTATGTATGTTCTACTTTACTAGGCAACCAGCAGCCTTTATATATGATTGGTTGCTTTTGAAGAGGAGGTCTCAGAAGACATACGGCATTTAAGCACTATTTGGATTTATTAACAAATGTGGTAGTCATGTTGAATGTGAGAGCAAACTGTCCCCAAAGTGAGTTTCCAGAGACAAAAAACTTTGGGACTTGCTCTTTCTCTCCCCCAGCCCTTCACCTCCCCCCGCCCCACACAACCATTTTAGACTGTATTTATATATTTTTTAATTTATTTACAACATTTCTACCCCGTTCTTCTCAACCCCCCTCCCCCGGGTTACACTGGCAACAATTCGATGCCACAAATATGACAAATAACAGCAATATAAAACAATAGAATAAATTAAAAACAAATAAACATTATTATCACAATCATGTAGGATTTTTGTAAGCCCTGCTTTGTTTTGTTTTCTCACACACATACACACTGTCAACCATCTCTTTCATTGTGGGACAGATTTTTTTTTCACAGATCTCATACTTCTTCCTAGATTTAGGAAGTAGCATACAAATGCTATAGAGATTGAAGGAACAAAGTTGGTAGTTTAAGTGATTCCTCAAATGCATCTGAGGAAGTAAACTAATGATGAATCCAGACAGGCCTTTATCCCAGGAGAACCTGTTTTTAAAAACATGGATCTTTCTGGGAGCCTGTTCACACACACACACCAGAAAGCCCGCACTTTCTGGAGTGGGTGTCCAGATGCTCTCACGGAACTAGCCCACAAGAACGTCTGGAGGCCTGACCCCTCCTTCCCCGAAGCCCCTAGGCCCCTTTGAAAAGTAAAATAAATCTACCTGGCCTCAATTACACTCTTGGAGCAGCTCTCCCAGTGCGCAGAAATGACCCACCAGGAGAGCAGGGTGAGAGCGATTTCCTCCCCTTCCCCCGCTCTCCTGCCACATCATTTCTATGCACCGAGAGAGCTGCTCCAAGAGTGTACTGGAAGCCGGGTAAGTTTTCTTTACTTATCAAAGTGGTCTAGGGGCTTCAGGGGAGGAGAGTGGGTATTTTCTGGACTAATTTAGTCCAGAAAACTGTGAGAATGGTGTCTGGACTGAAGTCCAGACACCAGAAATAGTGAGTTTATCCCATGCCTTCCAAGAAAGCGCAGAATAAATCCACTATCTAATTTGCTACAAACCAGGAAAACCCTGGTTTGTAGCAAATTAATTCGAGATTGTCCAGGACATCATCTGGACAGCCCCTTCTTTATTGCGGGAGTTATCACAATAAAGGGGCTGTCTGGATGCACCCTGAATCTACAAAAGTTTATCTACCAAATTCATTATCTCTGTTTCAATGAATGAATAGGAATAAGTGCAATCCACAATAGGAATGGCTTCGGATTACAACTCTGGATTATGTGATTTTAATGTTATATTAAGATGTTTCTAATTTTATGTTTTAATTGTTTTAAATGTTTATTTATGTTTTATGTTTAATATGACGATAATGGTTTAATTTATAGTTATGTTATTATTTTAATTATTATGCTCTAGTTTTGTATATACAGTATGTTGGCATTGAATCTTGCCTTTATTTAAATACTGACATTCCAGACATCATCATCATCATCATCATCAATACCCTGATTTTTTCCTCCACAATGAGACTCAAAGTGGCTCACATTGAAAGCATTTCAATGCAATTTAAAATCTACAAATATACAAACATTAACACAATTATGTCTTTGAATTTTACCCTCTGAGGAAGTGGTAACAGTGATGCAATTGTGGCAATACTGGCACAATCGTGGCTTGTTTGAAGCAGGGCAAACAAACTGAGACCAAAAAGCAATATTTTCCCATCAATAGTTTATTTGAAAATAGGTTATAGTTTATGCATTCTTATTCTAGAGGGCCAAATCACAGGGCATGGTTATACAAGTTCTCCGGGAAATTTTGATCAGTCCATCTGTCCTGCAGTGACATTTTTCATACACAGACCTGCAAGCCTCGAGATCTTTTTGGGAGAGCTTTTGTTTAATTCTACAATCATCACAGCCTCATCTGGTGTGGACACAGGAGAGAGCCATCCATGGGAAGCTGGTTGCCCCCCCCGCTCTCTTTTCACAGGAATCTTTACATTCAAACATGAATTGGTGGCAGTGAGTATTTTATGGGGGAAAATATTTTTAATTTATATTACATATTTTTAACTTCTCTCTGTATTATACACACACACATACATACATATATCTTCCATTAAGGCAGTGGTTCTCAACCTGTGTGTCCCCAGGTGTTTTTATTTATTTATTATTTCGATTCGATAAACCGCCCTTCCCGAGGCTCAGGGTGGTTTACAGCATATAAAACACAGAAAATTTTAAAACACATAAAATTACATCTTAAACAGATGACAAACCCAACCCCTTACAGTCATATAAAATCAAACCAGACATAGCTGTTTTGGCCTACAACTCCCAGAAAACTCAGCTAGTTTACCATTTCTGCAAGTTGAAGACCAAAACTGTAATGGTATGCCCGAGCCTATGGGAAAACTATAGTGTCTGGCTTTACTTGGGGGCTATCTCTATACCTTCTGTTAAGATTAAGACCCTTAGCAGACAGAGGCATGTTAAGCAAGGTGAAAAAATAACCAAAATGAGTCTACTGCAAACAAGATGAATAAAGGGTTAACCCCATCTGGGATTATCATAAAGTAACTTAAACCAATACATTACAAAAGGAGCCTTTGCTGGTTGCAGTCATATCTCTGGAGTCTTCTGCCTCTGGTACAAAGTGATGGTTATAAACTGTCTCAATCTTCTTTCTTGTGAAGCATAAGCTGGTCATAAGCTTCTGTTTATTATTTATTTATGGCATTTTACCCCACTCTTCTCAAACTTCTTTTAATGTATTTTTAATGTATTTTAATTGTTGAAGGGTTTTGGGGTTTTATATTGTTATTATGTGGGCATCGAATTGTGCCGTACTATAAGCCGCTCTGAGTCCCCCCTTTGGGGGTTGAGAAGAGCGGGGAAAAATCCCGAAATAAATAAATAAAAAATAAATAAACCCCCGAGGGGGGACTCAGAGCAGCTTCCAAAAGGCATAATTCTGTTGTCCTTTGGACTGCTGGTATAAAAATACTGCTGAATGCAGATGCTAAGGATACCTGTTTTATTTTTATTGCTAGGCCTAGGATTCCAGACAATGCCCCTGTGACTGTAGAAAAGGGAGGAGTCCAGCAAGGGAGCTCTATACAGACAAATGGAATAGTAGACCAACTAAGGCTGGCCTCTAAGGGGGTGTTATGCTCCAGCCAAAAACTAATACAAAAGAAGGTATCTACACTATTTGGAAAATCTATGAACAGGGGAAACTGAAGCAGAGGAGAGGAAAAGGCAGAGCCAAAACTCCACAAAAAATATCTGGGGACCCACAGGTTGAGAACCACAGCAATAAAGGTGGCTGTCATGAGAAACAACTTGTAGCTATTAGGCAGTTGTTACTACCCTCTGCAGCTGAATGCCATAAATCTACTAGGCAAAGATAAAAACTTCCTAGCTAATGAGAGAAAGTGGCTTCCGTAGGAGCCCCAATATGCAAGCATGCACCAGCATGGTTAAAGCATATTAAACCCCATCATCCAGTGCACATAATACAAACAATTTAGAAAGAACCAATGGAGAATAAAGATGTCAGGGCTCATCATCCTGGCACCCACAGCACAAGTACCTGGTAGAGCTTTATGCTTCCCGAGCAGGTTAAAGGGATCCTTTAGGTAAATTCCACTACATGGTCTTGTGAGACGTTAAGCATTTTAATTCACATTCTTTTTGTCTGCTAAACATCAATCACTTGTTTCAGACCCCATAAGATCATGTAACACCAGAGTTCTCTTGGTACAGGTCTGCAGCAGATTTCTTCCAAGGAAAGAGCAAGGTGCTTTAATTCAAGGGGAGGTGAGAGTTTCTAAAGCTCAGAAGGGTATGATCTGATGCTCCAATTAGCCTACAAAGGTTTCCCTTTAAGCTCCTTGTGACCCCAGAGTATTTGTGTTTGGGTTTTTATGTTTGTTTTGTTTTGTTTTGTTTGTTTTTACAGTGGAGCTGCAGGAAGAAGGGAGAACTGTTTCTTCTGCCTCTGTTGGTGGGATGCCCTGCTGGTTCTAAGTCCCATGCCTGAAAGGAAGGATCTTTCTATTAGCAGATATTTAGTTGGATCGTCACGCCAGGCCAGGATAAACAGCTTCAGAAGCTTCAAGGATAGATAAAAGGATAGATTCCATCGATCCGCTCCTGCCATCTATCCACAACGAGGCAGAGGGCCTTCTGTGGTGGCCCCAATCTGCCTGATGCTACCCGAGCCACTAAGAGCTTGTAAGACTGTTCTTTTAAAATGGCCTTTGACTAATTGACAAGCCAATCCTGCCCTGAGGGGTTATGCCTGGAGTTTTTAGAAATCGATTTTTCTGATTTTAATGTATACCGGTTTTATGTGTTATGTTTTTATGCTATGTAAGCCTGTTTGTTGTGATCTGCCCCGAGCCTGCATATAAGATTGAATAATAAATAAATAAATAAATAAATAAATAAATAAAAATGGCCAAATCTGCTGGCCACTATTTAGGCCATCCAATCATAAAGCAAGGGGAAGGAGGGCAGAAGCCTGAGTGTTCTTTGCATAACTCACCAATTTCTGCACAATGGTGTTGGGGGGGGGGGGAGTTCGATTTCTGCCTCACAGGATGCCAAGCTGTTATGCCTGGAAACATCACAAGCTTGGCATCAGCGGCAAAGATAAGCACGGACTTAAAGCTTCTCCATCAAATTCACAATGACACTAAATTAGGAAAAAGAAACAAATACCCCGGAGGAAAGGATCAAAATTCAAAACGACCATAACAGATTGGACAAGCAGACCAAAATTAACAAAATTAATTCCAAGAGGGATAAAAATAAGGTTTAAATATCCTAAAGGCACCAGACCTGCCTGATTTTGAAGTAGAGCAGGGTCAGCCCTGGTTAGGACTTGTATGGGAAATTGTCAATGAATACCAGATGCTCCAGGCTCTATTTCAAAGGAAGGAAAGTGCCAAAACTACTCCTTGCCTAACAAAACCTTACAGAAGTCATGAGGTTGCAATAAATTGACAGGCAACATAAATGAAATGCACAAATATAGGATGGATGATATGTCGCTTGAAAGCAGGAAAAACGAAAAGGATCTAGGGTCTTTGTAAACCGAAAACTGAACAGATGCCATATAGAAGATGGAGCTAACCTTGTTTTCTGCTGCTGTAGTGACTAGATGGCAAACAGATGCATTCTTGTTTCATGAACGGAGATTTCACCAAAACATTACAGCAGTACGTGTGAAAAAGATCTTGGAGTCCTCGAGGACAACAAATTAAACATGAGCCAACAATGTCACGCAGTGGCAAAAAGAAAGCCGATAGGATTTTGGCCTGCATAAATAGGAGTATAGTGTCTAGATCCAGGGAAGTCATGCTACCCCTCTATTCTGCCTTTGCCAAACCATATCTGGAATACTCTGTCCAGTTCTGGGCACTGCAATTGAAGGGAGATGTTGACAAGCTAGAATGTGTCCAGAGGAGAGTGACTAAAATGATGAAAGATCTGGAGAACGAGCCCTATGAGGAGCAGCTTAAAGAACTGGGCATGTTTAGAAAGCCGAGAGGAGACATGATGAGGGCCATGTATCAATACGTGAGGGGAAGTCATAGGGAGGAGGTGGGAGAAAGCTTGTTTTCTGCTGCCCTGGATACTAGGACACAAAACAATGGATTCAAACTACAGGAAAGGAATTTCCACTTGAACATTAGGAAGAACTTCCTGACTGTGAGAGGTGTTCAGCAGTGGAACACCAGGGAGTGTGGTGGAGACTCCTTCTTTGGAGGCTTTTAAACATACAACGGATGGCCATTTGTTGGGGGTGGTTTGCATGTGATTTTCCTGCTTCTTGGCAAGGGGTTGGACTGGATGGCACATGAGGTCTCTTCCAACTCTATGATTCTACGATTAAGAACTTCTTTAATGTGTGAGCTGTTTAACAGTAATAGAGGTTGCCTAAGAGGGGTGTGGATTCACCTTCTTTGGAGGTCTTTAAATAGAGATTGGATGGGTATATTTCAGGAATATTTTAGTTGTGTATTCTTGTCTGGTTGGGTTTGGTCTAGAAATCCCTTGTGAGTCCCTTCCAGCTCTAAGATTCTAAAATTGCACTTGAGGCAATGGGTTTTTTAAAGGTTTTTAATCTGGCGTTCTCTTATACTGTGTGAAATTGTTTCCCATTTGAGACTAAAGGGGCTACCATGAATGGGCATCAAAAGAATGCTAATTTATTTACCAGACACTTTCCTGATTATTTTTTGTAACATGTTTTGTAACAAATTATCTTTAAAGTATTGAATTGCTGTTCTTGTTATTGTTAATGTGATCTATGCTCCACCTTTCCCTCAAAACTGGGATTCCAGATGGTTGTTTTTATTATTGTATTCCTTTATTATTTTGAGCCCATAGTTTTATTGCATTTGTTGTAAGCTGCTTTGAGATTTTAAAAATAAAAGTGATAATAAAATGTTATTGATGTGATTGTCATTATTGGATGGACTGTGCCCCAAGGTAATGCACACAGCCAATTCGTCAACACTACTTTCATCTCCTATCTCTTCTTTTTCTCAGTTTCCTCCCCCTAATCAAAATGTATTTGTAAAATGGGGAAGGGGACAGGTAAACCTTTTTTTTTTGCTCAGAGAAGACACAAAAAGTAGTGCTTTCATATATTTTGCTTTCATGATTCACCACCCTATTAACGGGAAATGAAATGAAACATTACTTCTGGAAGGTTGTGTTGATTTCCTGAAACCCTGCTTTGGTAGTATAAACACACCTGTAAATACAAAAAGCTTGTGTGTTGGTAGCTGGCACAAAGCAATAGTCACAGCAACCCATAAACAAGTGGCAACATCAAAGCCGCATTCTCCCATAAGTCACTGAAGTCATCATGAGGCAAGAGCCAAGCAAAGGTTAAAAATAAATACACAGCAGCAGATCTGCCCCGTGTATTATTGCTTGAGTGCCAGTGGAAAAGAAGTTGAGTTTAGGGCAAGGGTGGAACTGTTGAAGACTTCACCCACAGTCACCCACCTTTGTCCATATGTTTCCATAGATCGAGCTAAGGCCACATCAACAAACACTGGGGTCAGCTTGGATCTGCTGCCTGCCACCAACATTAAAATGTAGAGCATTCTAAAGGTCATCTTCCATTAAACCTAATATGCTTCGTCTAACCCAATACAGAATGACCCCCTTATCCACACATTCAATATCCATGACTTACCCTAGATATGCACCAAACAATATTTTTGAGTGGGGAAAGCCTGCTTGTAGGTCTCACACAGCTGCTGAGACCAGTTTTAGAACCCCACACACATAGCCAACACAAATAGAGACACACTTCCCACATCAGCCAACAAGAAGACTTCTACCAAAACTGGAAGATTTATCAAATGAGGAAAATATGCATGTAAATAATCAGAGAAACACAGTGTGGGATGTCTTATGTATCACGTAGTCCACTTTATGGCATGATGATGAGACCATGACAGAAGTTGCTCTGAGACACTCTCCTGGAGAAGGTGAAAAAATCACTGAAGTAGGATGGGGAAAGATAACAAAAGAGAGGAAGAAAGGAAAGGAAAATGAGAGAGTGCTGCTTGGTGGAGTTGAAGTTTGGTGGAGACTGAAGAGCTGCCTGTTGTCTCTTCCCTTAGCCATGGACACTCAAAGTGGGCAGGCAGATGGACATCTCTTTGCTACTGGTTATCAGGGTGGGAACTTGAGCATCCATGGAAATCATATTAAACATGCAAAGAATTCAAGACAAATGAAAGAAGTTTTTTTTCCCATTCATCAACTGAATATCACTATTACAATCAATGAGAATGGTGGTTGACTTATATGGCTGGAAAAGGCACCCAAGTTCAATAGTTCTACCTTAGGAATGTGCATATATAGATGGCCATATCCATGGGCTTTCCTCTTTTCCTGATCTCTGCATTTCATTTTTGCATATGACATCTGTCCCTTTTTGCATTTTGCCACATTGACTAAAATGTATCTATATTTGAAATGTGCACATTTTCTATCTACACTTTAAATGTGCTCACTTTTTGATATGCAACTTTGAAGAACTCCCAAAAATGCAGATTCATAATAAAAATAGTTCTTAATGTTCAGCCAGTCCAAAAAACGTGAACTATATATATAAAAAAATACTAAAAGGGCACCAGAGTGAAATAAACCACTCCTCTCTATTTCAGCCTCAGTTATTAGCCATGAATAGTACTTGGAAAATTTCTCTCTTTTTTGAACTACAATTCCCAGAAATTCTCTACTTAATTGAAAGTGGAAGTCCAAAAACAACTTGTCCAAGCTTTAGCTATCATCCATAGATAGAGACTCCATGTGTCACAAAAAGAAAGTTATTGATTTTACGTCTTAGTTGTGCTGGCTACTGTTGGAGACAGGATAAAGAATAAAGCAGATGTCTGGACTAAACCAGCAGGTTATTGGATCCTAGCCCAACAATAAAGATGGCAATCTACCACCTGCTTTGAGAATAATACCTGGGAAAGACTGCACTGCAGACTCTGTCCAGAACATGTCAGTCCATGAGCTAAGTAAAATGAGCAATGTAACCTTCTTCATCCTCTTCTTTTCCTGCTAATAAATTCTTTTCTCAAAAGAGAGAACACGATATTTAATGCCTGGCAGACTGAACATCTTGTGGAGTTGGTGCCTTTGATGCATTTAAACAAACACAGGTGGTCAGGGAACTGGATGATTTTTGGAGGGGGCAGGGAGGAGGCAGAGGGAGGGAGCTCTGCTGCAAAATATTTGAAAAGCCATTTTAAAAAGCAAGATTTGAATTGAAAGGAAGGGGAGGGTTTGGCAAGCCAGCTCACATTACAAGGCGTTCTTTACCAAAAAGGAATGTCCACACATTCTGAGCGGAAACTGTCTGCAAAAGCACTTGCCAAAATATATTATCTATGAAGTACAACAAATCAGATTGGGGAAAAAATCCATACCAAAAAAGGGAAACGCTAAAGAATGCTCAAACTTTCATACAGTGTCACTTATTTCATATGCCAGTAAGGGAATGCTCAAGATCCTGCAAGGTAGACTCCAGAAAAAAATGAAGCAAGAGTTACCAGATGCACAAGCTGGGTTCAGAAAAGGCAGAGGAACAAAGACCAAATTGCAATATCTGCTGGAAAATGGAGAAAGGCTGAGAGTTACAGAAAAACATCTATTTCTAGGCTTGATTTAGAACAAAAAAGGTTCAAATCTCGTTTCGGATGTAGGGGGCGCTGGTGGTTCGATTCTAAAATCACTTCCGAATATTTCTGAAAAAAAGTCAGAATTTTTCAAAACTTCCAAAACTGCCGAATTACTTCATTAATGATGGACGCGATTGCACAGTATGGGGAAAACAGCATTGGCACTGGGGAAACTCCAGGGCCTTCTCACTCTTTCATTTTTATACCAATCTTGATGAAACTTGATATCCTGCTACAACACATCCTCCTCTGTTAGCATACCAAATTTCATCATTTTCTGACAATCCACTGATTTTTAAGAATATTTAAAAACAATTTTAGGAATAATTTATTAAAATAAAAAATAAAAGAGCTACGTCATTGAATTTTTAAGAAAATGACAAAAGGTTATATGAGATCACTCCCCTCAACTTTCAGACACATTCATACTGTTGGAATTCACTGTTTGTGCAGCTGAGGCCCAGCAAGGTTGGGAAATGTAACGTCAAGTCCCCAAAACACACCCCAGAAAAAAAGGGAGAGACCCCAATAAAAATTAGTAAAGCTTTAGTGGTGAGCAAAAAATAATTTTCCAAAAATGACTTTATTAATTTCATCCTCTCCCTGCCTCCCAAAAAAACCTTTCCTTCTTCTTTGGAACAGGACTGTTTGGACATGTTCAAAGTATAAACCCCAGAAAAAAAGGGAGAGACCCCAATAAAAATAGTAAAACTTTAGTGGTGAACATAAATATAAATGTTCAATAAATGAATAATAAATGGGATCTCATAAGAGAAAATTGAAGTTGTGAAAAATTTGGCATTGGTAAAATGTTTCTGAATGCAACCTAGTGGCTATTTTAGACATTTGCACAAATCTGTTTGCAACAATGTGAGGTGTTTACAGTGGGCTCTGCACAAAAAAAAAAAGCTTCATTTGTACTTCATTTTTAAAAAATTGGCCTGTTTAGCACGCCTTGCAAATGCTGATTTATTTTCAGTAAAGTTTTGATTTTTTAAAATTTATTTTTATATCTTTATTGGAGAATGCTTTTTTCAAATATATACATAAAAGCAGTGTCTGAAAGTGGGGAAAGAGGGGTAGAAATAGGAAAGGGACAGAGTACGGTAAAGTTAGGGGAGGGGGGTTGGGTGTGTGGAGAAAAGGGGAGGAAGGGGGAGGATTAAAGAAGAAGATAGAGTAAAAGTTGGGGGAAAGAAAAAATAAAATTGACTTCCATAGTCCTTTTCCTGGTGGAGTTCTTCCTTTTCCTTAGTTCCTTTACTTCAGCTTGTCCTCATCCAGTCCTTCTCTACATTTCTGTTTCTATTGGGATACTTCTATATTTAGTTTTTTGTTCTTCATATACTCCATTACTAGAGTCCAATCCGTTTCTCTCGTAGGGGATCCCTTATTCCTTGCCATCAAGTATGTAAGTCTGTCCATGTTTCTTATGTCCAGAATTTTCACCAGGAGTTTTTCGTCATCCGGGATGTCTGGATCTTTCCAACATCTCGCGTAGCATATTCTGGCCACTGTACTTAGGAGAAAAAACAGTTTGTCTACATTTTTTTCCAACTTGTTTTCATTCATTCCTAGCAGGAAGGTCTCAGGGGACAAAGATATTTCTATTTTTAACATTTTTTGTAATATCTCATGGGTTCTTCTCCAATACGTTTTAGCTTTTTCACAAGTCCACCATAGGTGGAAATATGACCCTTCTATTTTGCTGCATTTCCAGCACTTGGTGTTCATGTTTTTATAACTCTTCCCAAGTTTTTTCAGGGTCATATACCACCTATATGCCGTTTTAAACCAATTTTCTTTAAGCTCTATAGCACACGTATATTTCAATTTCCTTTTCCAGATTTCTTCCCATCTTCCTCTGTCTATTGTCCTCCCTATATTTTCATTTCATCTTTTCATGTAGTTTTTTTCTTCTTTTTTGTCCTGATCCCATTCTAATAATTTTTTATATATCTTTGTTATTATTTTATGTTCTGATTTCATTATTATGTCCCAAAAATTATTTGTTTCCTGAAAATCTCTTTTTTCATCTTTGGCAAAATATTCTTGTAATTGTCTATAGTGCAGCCATGATATCTTATTATCTATGCTGAATATTTCTTGCTGGCTTCTTAGTTTTATCTCTCTGTTTCCTTTCCTTATTAATTCTTTGTATCTTGGCCAAACCTGCCATCCTAACATTCTTAGCTGGGCGGCTTCCAGTGGTGATACCCAGGAGGGGGTTTTGTTATAAAATTTGGCTTTATATTTTTTCCAATTTGAATAAGGCTTGATCTTACGAAATGATTTCCAAATTTTTTCTCAGTCTTTGCCCCTTCGTACCAGATGTATTTATGCCACCCTGACCTTAGATCCATACCTTCCAGTATCAGCAATTTTTTTTCTTTTCTAATGTTGCCCACTCCTTTACCCATGCCAGGGAGCATGCTTCAGCGTAGAGTCTTAAATCTGGTGAGGCCAAGCCTCCCTTACTTTTCTCCTCTGTTAAGGTCTTGGCACTTATTCTTCCTTTCTTCCCCTTCCATATATATTTTAAAATTTCCCTGTTCCACTCCTTTAGGAACTTCTGTCCTCTTAAAATGGGGAGGTTTTGAAAAAGGAACAACATCTTAGGGAGGATCTTCATTTTTACACTGGCTATTCTTCCCAGCAGCGACAGGTTGATGTTCTTCCAGCTGTCAATTTCTTTTTTCAGTTCTTTCCATTTTTGTATATGGTTGTTCTGCAACAGATTTATGTTTTTTGATGTTAGTATTATGCCTAGGTATTTCAACTTGCTTACCACTTGTATATTCCACTTTCCTTGTAGGTTTGTCTGTTCTTTCTTTGTCATATTCTTCGTCAGGGCTTTTGTCTTTTCCATGTTTAACTTGAGGCCTGCTACCTCCCCATATTCCTTGATTGTCTTTATCCATAGTTCCAATTTCTCTTCTGGTTCTTCAATGACACATATGATATCATCCGCGAAGGCGCGGAGTTTAAATTCCTGTCCCTGGATTCTGGACCCTTTCAAACTCCTATCGTCCCTTATCTTGTCTAATAATACTTCTAGGGTAAGGATAAAAATAAGAGGCGACAGGGGGCAGCCCTGTCTAGTGCCTTTCTCTATTACAATTTTATCTGTTTCTTGGTTGTTGATCCAGATTTTGGCTTCCTGTTTCTGGTAGATTGCATTTATCATATTCTGGAAGTAGTATCCGCTATCCATTTCTTTCAAAAGGTGTTTAATGAAGCCCCAGTTTACCTTGTCAAATGCCTTTTCGGCGTCAAGAGCCAAGAACATTCCTTTTTTTTATTATATACTTCGTAGTACTCAATTAAATCAATAACGTTGTCCTTCTGTTGCCTATTTGGCAGGAAGCCCGCTTGTTCTTCCTTAATCCTTCCCTTCAATAGATTTTTGAGCCTATCCGATACCACTTGACTATAGATCTTGTAGTCGATATTCAATAGAGATATCGGTCTATAATTCTTGACCTTCTCAGGGTCTGTGCCCTCTTTGTGTAGGACCGATATTGTTGCCTGGCTCCAGGATTGTGGCATTCTTTCTGTCTCCCTTATTTTATTCAGAATTTTCTTTAAGTATGGGGTTAACTCCTTTTGATATGTTTTATAATATGTGGCAGAGAAGCCATCTGGGCCCGGCGCTTTGTTTACCTTCAAATTTCTTATTGCTTTCTCTATTTCTATATCAGTGAATTCTTTGTTTAAGTCCTCTCTTTCCCTCTCTGATAATTTGGGGATATTCTGGACCCCCAGATACCTGGTTACCTTTTCTTCATCTATTTGGTCATTCTGGTATAATAAACTATAAAACTTCTTAAATTGTTGTTTTATTTCTTGTTCTTGTGTGTATACCTTGCCATCTTCCCGTAGTTTGGTTATAAATGATGCTTCTCTCTTTTTCCGGAGTTTGAGAGCCATCCATCTTCCAGGTTTATTTGCGTTGTTAAACAGGTATTGTCTTAAATATTTCAGGTCTTTAGCCCTTTCCTCTTGTTCTGCGTATTCTCTTTGTTTATGGAGTATTTTCAAACTTTTTATTGCTTCCTTGTTTTTTGGGTTACTCTTTAACAGAATAGCAAAGATGTCTACTACAAAGGGAAAAAGTCATCTTCTTAAAAGAATATCCACCAACGGTGCTAAGCAGGAGAAGAAAGTACGCCTTCCTGACCGAAGAGTTGAAAAAACAAAACATCAGATTTAGATGGGAGAGAGGCGAGGGGCTGATGGCAACCTTCCAAGAGCAGAGACATTGGATAACAGACATAGACGCGGCAAGAGAATTTTACGAAAAAATTAAAACCAACAAAACAAAAAGGAAATTTGACGAAGAAAAAGAAAGGAAAAGGTGGAAATAATATAGAAGGAAATCGCCAGAAAGACAGTACCCAAAAATAGATGATTTCGTGAGAATTCCGATTTATGGAAACACAAGTCAGAGAAATGAAGTACAAGAGCTAATTGACCAAACTGAAGAGACCGCCATGGATGAAGAGGATTGGAAAGAGGTAGAGGAGGAGGTGGAAGAAGACGAACAAGAGAAAAGCGAGGAACAAGAAAAAGGGTCAGAACAAGAGGAAGAACAGGACTAGGTAAGAGAGATAGAAGACAAGACAAGTAAATAAATGTATAAGGAATTGAGGATCTACTCTAACAATGTAATTGGTTTAAATTCACAATTTAAAAGAAATAAAGTATTTAACAGATTAGCAAAAAAGAATTACCATGTACTAGCCCTACAGGAAACACACATTATGCAAGACCATATTCAACACTTAAGGAATAAGAGGTTAGGAGTAGAATTTTGCACATCAGCAAACAAAAAGAAAAGAGGGGTAGTGACCTATGTTAGAGAGGGTATTCCAGCATCCTTACAATTTAAATACGAGGAAGGAAGATTCTTAGGAGTAAAGGTGACGGTAAAAGGGAAGAATATACTCATCTGTAACATTTATGCTCCGAATGACTCAAAGTCAAACTTTGCGGAAAAAGTAAGGAAAAAAATAGACGAGGAACAATTTGACCATCTACTGATAATAGGAGATTTTAATGGGGTTCTGAACAGAGAAATAGACAGAACTCAACCCCCTCCCAAAAAAGGGAAACAAATAACAAAAGGGGGAAACCTCCCAAAAACTCTGGTAAGATGGTTGAAAGATTATATGTTGTTAGACGTGTGGAGGCACAAACATGAATTGGAAAAGGATTACACTTTCTTTTCAGAACGGCATAATACATGGTCGAGAATCGATATGGCTTAGGGATCCAGATCAATGATGAAGGATATAAAAAAAATCAATATTCTACCCAGACTCGATTCTGACCATTGCCCCCTTGAACTGATCCTCACTAATTCCACATCTTCTAGAACAGTGCTGTCCAACTTCTACCGGACCTAGGGCCGGACTGCCAGTCACTGATGACCTGGGGGGCCGCTCTGTGCCACTCCGCCCCACCCC
This sequence comes from Anolis apletophallus, assembly GCA_030556195.1. NCBI lineage: Eukaryota > Metazoa > Chordata > Lepidosauria > Squamata > Anolidae > Anolis > Anolis apletophallus. The sequence continues at coordinate 23,928,110 of JARBWK010000005.1, read as the reverse complement.
CGGCCCCACCCCCAGCCATGCCCCCAGCCACGCCCCCAGCCCCTCCTCCTAAACTGTCACGCCAGCCTCAAAAGCGGCGATTTCGCTTCTGAGGCTGGTGTGACCCTTTAGGAGGGAAGGCAAAAAGCAAGGGGAGCCCTCCATGGCTTCGCCCTCCTCCTAAAGTGTCACGCCAGCCTCCTCCTCTGTTCTAACTCTCCCTCTGGCACACCGATCAGTACGCCGGGAGGAGAGGCAGAACGGAGAAGGCGTGTGTCACAACTTGACACTGCAGATTAATCATTAACACTCCCGGTAATTACTGCCACCAACCTAATCTGTGATCAGGATTTAATTTACTAACTAAGATGTTTAATTAGGCTCCCTTTACACCAAATCACCCACTGTGAGGAAAACTGGAAAGATAGAAAGATGGAGGCTTTTGAAAGTTAATAAGAACAGAATTTATTAACTACAAAACAGGCTAACAAGTAGGCACAGATCGTATTGGTTCTTCAGTGAGGCAACAAGAGCGTACGGTTACAAAAACGTATATGTTTGAATTCTAGCGTGATGGTTAACTGAATCTAAACAATGTGGTGGTGCGTAATGGTTTCTATACAAAGGCTATTGCTTCTTCTTTAGATCTTAAATTCAGTTCCACAGACAGTACTAAGACTTGTCTCCCCAACTCCCCAACTAATAATTAAACTAGAGGGTAGCTGATGTAACTTACTGGAACTTCTATACCATAGACTGTTCCCTGAGTCTTGTTAACAGTATGCTAATACCTAGATTAGCACCACAGTCTCAGAGCCCCACCTGTCTCTCTATCACAAAAGATGACAAGGTGATCTAACTGACTATTTCCAGTCAGTCCTTCTGGCTCTAAACTAAAGCGTCACCACTGGAATCTCTCCTGGCCCTAAGAGCTGTCAGTGCTAGGTCTTGACCCCCTTAGTCCAGCCTATTCCCTTGTGGTGGTTAGCTATAGATTAGACTGTCAGTCTCTATTGCAGAGGCTCTGATGATACTCCCACAGAAACCTCGCTCAAGACTCCTCAAGCTCAGATGTTTCTTATCTGCAGCCTGGCACCAGACTGAGAAGGCTCAGATGTGTCTTATCTGAAGCCTTTCCCAAGACAAGACTAAAATCTTTCTGACAGGAATCCTTCTCCTAGTCAGCTCAACTCCCCCTCTGGCACAGCCAATCACAGGGAAGAAACTGTAAGCAGGGTGACTCTAAGGCCACACCCCCTTTCTCTGGCTCTGACCTTCTCCTGATGGCTGCTAGCTGAAACTCCCTTACTAAAATGGAGGCCAGCAATTTCCAGACTTCCAAGCAGGATTCAGCCTGCTTAGGCACGGGTGAGTCCTTACAGCGTGCCTAAAGGGGAGGAAGGGAAGCGCTTGCCTTCTTCCTCTTTAGGCATGCCTCCTCCTCTGTTTTGCCTCTCCCACCGGCGCACCGATCAGTGCGCCGGGAGGAGAGGCAGAACGGAGAAGGCGTGCCTAAAGAGGAGGAAGGGAAGTGCTTCCTTTCCTCCTCTTTAGACATGCCTCCTCCCTCCCTCCCCCCCCTGCGTTCCCGATTGGTGCGCCGGGGGAGAGGCGGGACGGAGGGGGAGGAAGGGAGCCTCCCTTCCTCCTCTTTAGACCCGCCTTTAGGCCCCCGGTGTTCCCAATTGGTGCGCCAGGGGGAGAGGCGGGACGGAGGAGGAGGAAGGGAGCAGGCGGGGCTGAGTGACGTCAGGCTCGGCGCTGGCGCCACGCCTGACATCACCCAGCCACGCCCCCCGGAGATCGAATTTTTTTAAAAAAATTATTTACAAAAATATTGATTTTTGCAGGGTAGGCAGGGGCCGTAGGGAAGGGGCTGGGGGCCGTATACGGCACCCGGGCCGCCAGTTGGGCAGCCCTGTTCTAGAAGATGGAGATTGGATGACAACTTAATTAAGAAGGAGGACGACATTGAGGAAAATAGGGAATCTCTTAAAGAATTCTTCGAATTTAACGACAAAGAAGAAATTGACCTATACACATTATGGGGAACCAGTAAGGTGGTAATGAGAGGTCTGTTTATCCAGCAGAAAGCCTATAGAAATAAACTAAACAAACACAGATCTGAAAAAATAATAAGTGCTATTAAAAAGGAAGAAGAACTGTTAAACAGTAAAGTTTTGATTTTTAAACCTACAGTATATGAATGTAGGAATTGGGACAAGGGACAATAAAATACAGGAAATAACATTTCAACTACTTTAATTAGCTTCATTAGGTTTTTAAGCCTTTACATCCATTAGTCCATTAGATTTGTAACTTTCAGAGCTCCAAAAGTGTGCATGATTTTGTGCATTTTGGTTAGCCAATAAAATAATCAGTCTTTATTAATTGTGCTTCAAAGCCAAAATGGCTTCCCCTTAATATGTTATCTATAAGGCGTCTTCATTATTTGTGATGCAAAGAACTAAGACATCTACCTCTTCTAAAATGGTCAACTTAGACAAACTTTTATTCCTACAAATAATATTAAAATCCATAGGCTAGTTGATTAGCTGTAGATGTAGATATCAGCTATATTTGTCTTATCTGTCGATCGTAATAAATTATTCTTTCATTATAGCTACAACACAAAAGGAGGGTATCTATAGATAGGTATATACCCAAGGTCTAGCCAGCAGTGGCTCGACCATCGAACGAGGGGAGCCTAGGAGGGCCCCACAAGTCCAGCAATGTCCTAATAGTTCCTAGGTCCGTTGGGAGACGGTCACCACAAGCCTGTGGGTCCGATCTCCCAGTCACCCAGATGTCAGGTCTCCTAATTTGGGGATTCGTCAGAAGGGGAACCCTGCGTCTAAAATTGGCATTCCAGAAGGTCCTGGTAGGGAACCTCCTGGATGGCACAGAACCGGTCCGCGGATCTCTCCTCCTGATCTTGGGGGTCCAAGAGTCCCCTCCTGAAGGGAGGTCCGCAGAGACCTGGGTCGAATAGACTTCAGGGGTCTTCCTGCCTCCAGCGAGGGTCGCCCCTTCGTTGACGAAGCGGTGGGAGGCCTAGATCTAAGGACTCGGCCTTCACCAGGGGGAGCTGTCTCAGCTGCAGGTACTGTCCTACTCCAGGTGCTGCTCGTTCGCCCCCTGCGCCGTCGTCTCCTCTTCCGCCATCTGTTGTTTCGGGGTGGGTCTCGACAGGGGCCAAGTCCTCCAGAGGCGGAGCTTCTGGTGGGAGGCAACTTCAGGTCCCGTTCCTCTTCCGGGTCCGGGCGCATGGTTGTCATCAAGGGCGAGGTCCTCCAAGGCGGGACTACCGGCGGACGAACACTTCCGTCCTGCTCCATCTTCGGGTCCAGGCACATGGCATAGATGGGCGTCCTCAAGGTCGGCCGCCATGCTGGGCCGCTCCAGCTCCAACTGGCTCCCCCAGCTTCTCGCGGCACGGTGTCAGCGGGCGCGCGGGTTCCGGGGGAGGGCCAGGATGGCCGAAATGTCCAGGTCGGCCGGCGACGGGTTGACCCAAGGTGAAGGGCCATCCAGGCTCGTCTGCTGGTCTCCGGCCATCTCCTCAGCAGGGGGCGGACAGCAGGTATCAGGTCGGAGGGTTCGTTGATCAGGGGGCTGCACCTGATCTTCTGTCGTTGGTGACCCTCCAGCTGACTCAGCCGGCCCTGAGGGGTTTTCAGTAGGGGTGGCCAGGCCGTCTTCAGGTATATACACATACCAGACATATACAAATTAGGGGTGCAATTCTTCAATCTCATTATCTGAGAGTATTTTGATTCCAGGAAAACTGATTTTGGGGAAGCAGAGTTAATGCTTCCACACATCAGCACTAACTGACCCTTGTAGAGATCTGAAAAATCTATATCATCTTGCCTAACACTTTAAAAATGTATGGCAAGTGACATGATTTGAATCTTCTAGGGTCCTATCAAATTGTATTCGACTCCCACAACTGTATAAATATACTTTATACATAAAGCTTTAATATCACTCTCTATTGCATCTGAGGAAGGATGCAAAGAAATGGAAAGAATATTTGAAAATATTTGAAAAACAGTCAAAATGCAAACACAACCTCTATATTTCTGTATTTGCATATAAAATGCAATTCCCTGTGCAAACAATTGTGCAATTTTTGTAGAGCAAATCACAAGCTCAGGAAACGCCATTTTCAACCATTTTTGAAATATTTTCAAGGTTTTTTTTACTTTTCTAATGCAAACAAATAATACATTGTAGACTTAGAATGCACAAGGTGTCCTCTTCAGCAAACGTTCTGGGCAGACTTTGCTCAGTTAGCAATAGCGAGACTGGGTTGCTGTGAGTTTTCCGGGCTGTATATGAGCATCCTCCAGAAGCATTCCCTCCCGACATTTCATAGGACTGTCTGTGGGTCAGATGCATTTTGAGCCCTAGTATCAATATATCTTTGGGAGGCTGTGGACATATCTGGAAAAAATAAACACATTCTAAGTTGGTTTTAATCAAAGTGGAATACAATCCAACAGGGCAATAGCCAGGATTTTGGGGGGGTGAGGGGCTGAGTCTGAGTGAGAGAGGATCTACCCTAGCAAACCTTTTGTATCATTATCCCAATACCCCCATGCATATGGGATATATTGAGCATAGTGATCAGATCATGATATGAATACACATAACAGTTTAAATAATGTACCAGTAAGGGCCTTCTTGTGAACCACCCTGAGAATTGGGGGGGGGGGTGAGCCCCTCCACACACACACACACACACACACCAGCTACATGCCTGCAATTCAACAATGTGTGCAATTTCATAAATGTACACAAAATGCACAAATTCTAAAAAGGGACAGATTTGGTAATTAAAAAATAAATAAACTGGATTTTATAGATGTAACAATTTCTAGCACAGACCTCTAGAAGAGGTTTTGCATTGTATTGCCTGACTATCTACCCAGCAAAAGACAAACACTGCCTTTGATTGAATTAGTCCTCCCAAATCAGTTTGATGTTCTCACTTACAGAGACCTTTGCAATATGGAGGTCAGCTTAAAGCCTGCAGGCTAAAATCCTTAAACAGGAGATTTTGGAGATTAAAACTGTGGCGTCTGTATGCAAAGATAGATCTAGTTACGTACACACTATGATCAATTATCTTGGGATATTGTATTACTATTCATCCTTTATCTACCTAGAAACCTCCAAGTCAGTAAACCTGAACCATGCCAATATATAATCACTATATCGCATTAGCATGAAAGTCTGTTACATTAGATTCAACTTTTCAACTGATGTTGCAGAGATTTGCGTGTTTCGCTTTTGGAGCACCACCAAAATAGTGGCACAAGCAGTCATCTTAGCAGCCAAGTTCATTACATTACAGATGGCAGCTTTCCCCACAGGCTAATCAATCTTTTTCTGCCAGGAAGCCATTTTCCACGTGCAAATCACTTGCAATTGTTTAAGAGCTCCTTTGTAAAATTCTCGCGCTGAGCATAACTGGATGCTTTCCAGCTCGTCAGCATTAAATGTGAAGCCTGGAGCTGAACACAGTGCTCTGAACATTAGTAGCCTTGCTGCCCTCAGCAAGAGAGAACAATCAAGGAAGATCAAATCTGTGCGGGGACACCTGTATGGTATTACTCCATGGTGTGTGTGGGGTGTGTGGGGTGTGTGTATGTATATAAATATTCCCCCAAACCACTTCTAGATCAAATCTCAAACGTAATATAAATTGTTTTAGGGAAGGGTTGACCATCTTATGTCAGCAAAACACAGAACAAGATCAGGGCTTGGAAGAAGACCAAAAACTACTTACTTGTAATTATATCATGAGTACTGGGGAAATGAAACATGAGAATTATGTATAATGAGTTATCTTCTATACTCTTCTCTTTCTATTCTGACTCACCCTCCCAATTACTGCCTTGGATTGTGATTCCTGATGTCTTTGATCTAAACTTTCATTAACCCTCCATAGCTGCCTTAGACCTTCACATTCTGCTGTGGCCTGACTCTGCACTTCCTTCTATCCCTTTGATCTCCTTCTATCTGATCCAATGCCTAACCTCCAGTCTGCCTTTAGTGTTTTGCCCTTCTGATCCTCATCTGCCTCCTTCTGAAGTCCACCCCTACCTCATCCCACATTTGGGCTAAGTTGTGCAAATTAATTGACTGTATCCCTACACCAAGTGGTACAAAAGTTGTGCTATAGTGTCGGAAATGTAGGGGAAATGTGGAGGGTCAGTGTAATCTTTGTCCAGCTGTAATGGATTACGATTAGGTATAAGTCTTTTTCTGCCTGCATAAAGGCTTTTCTAATAGCAGAACCCTGTTCTGCTGGCCATTCTCGAAAACAGACGAATGCTTCTGCTTAGTGAATAGTTCTGCTATCTAGACAAAAAGAGGATGGAATTGGAATAGGGCGAGAGAGAAGCCAAATTATGCCAGAGACAACTCCAGAGATAATACTAATACTAATAATATCATCAATATTATCATAGGCTATCACTTGTGACAGGGAATGATTGCCTTCCAAGTGTAGAGTCTTGGCGGTGGGTCCGTAAGTAACTGTAGAGACCTATTCTGGATCCACATGTTATTTTACAGTGAGGACATTGATTTCCAGGTGGAAGGCAGTCCCGACAAGATTTGGCTTCATGTGCCTTCCTCTTGGAACATTTCTCCCTTTCGCCTTCCATTCATGCCTCTTAAAATTCCACAGCATTGCTGGTCACAGCTGACCTCCAGCTACAGCACTCAAGGGCCTGGGCTTCCCAATTCTTGGTGTCTATGCCACGGTTTTTAAAGTTGCCTTTAAGCCCATCTTGAAATCTCTTTTCCTGTCCACCAACATTCCATTCTGCATTCTTGATCTGCGAGTAAACTGTTTTTGTTAGAGTTCATTTCTTAAGCAACAAGTAGTAAGTGATGCAAGGATCAAGGCAGCAAGGAGTGAGAGCCAAACCACCTGGCTAACACTGTGTGGTTGCAGCCAGGGTGGGGCAGCTGTTAGGGGAATAAAGGAGCAAAAGTACTACTCCTTGCTGTGGGTTGTTGGGGAGTTTTGCTGAAGAAGTGTGGAGAAGGGTGGTGCGTTTGGAGGGATTTGGTGGAAAGAGACTGGAGTTCTAAAAGGCTTGCGGCTCAAGAAAACAATTGAAATCTTTTTTTATAAACTTTGCAAAAGACAAAATATTGAGCTTGCTCCTTGGTCAAAGCGAAAAGGCTTCCGCATCTGTGAGTGTCTACATTCATCTTCATCACAACAGTTTTGGAAGACAGTGATCAGGCATTCTGACAATGTGGCCACTGGCCAGTCCAATGAAGTTGATGATGGAGGATAATCGCTGCAATGGTGGTGGTCTGGTGCTCATCTCCATTTCTAAGCCGAAGAGCTGGTGTTGTCCATAGACACCTCCAAGGTCATGTGGCCAGCTTGACTGCATGTAGCACTGTTACCTTCCCATAGAAGTGGTACCTATTGATATACACACATTTGCATGTTTTTGAACTACTAGGTTGGCAGAAACTGGGCCTAACGGCAGGAGCTCACTCCGTTTCCTGGATTTGTTTACTATCTTCACAGCTCATTCATATAGCAGTCCCTGAGTTACAAACATCCAACTTACAAATGACTCATAGTTAAGAACAGGGCTGAGACAACAGGAAGTGAGAAAAATCTACCCGTCAGAAGGAAAATTCACTCCTGAAAGAGTTATCATGGGGGAAAGTGTCTCAACTGAAGCTTTCTTATCAATTCTTGTTTTCACAACAAGCCAATTTTTTTCAAAATACAGTTACCACAGGGAAAGAAAGTGAGTAGGAGCACAGACAGCAAAAGAAATATCGCAGGGCTATTGCATCTTCCAAAGCTGTACATGTATACGTATGTGTACATATGTGGTTGGAATTACACTTAAAAATGAACCTGTTCTGACTTGCATAGAAATTCACCTTAAGAACAAACCTATAGAATCTTGTTCGTAACTTGGGGACTGCCTGTACAAGAACTTCTCTTCCTCCAAAGGAGAAGCAGGACTCATCCAGCCACCTAGGTGAAAGATCTCTTTGCCTTCCTTCCTTCCCATCATTGTTTCCTCCTTTGTGCCATTCTGGTGACTGTCTTTCATTTTCTATAAGGCAGTATGGGAGATGCTTTGACTTAGGAATGAACATGCCTTTAATATATCAGTAAAATGTTGTAAGGTTTGACTGCCATGAAAGTCTGGAGGAAACAGATATTTTTCTGTTGCGAGTTTGCATTCTTTCATTAGAAGAGGAAAGGGGGCAGGAAGGGTTAAGGGAGCTGCACTCATGAGAAACCAAAGGAAAGAATCCCCTAAGAAGTGAGATTGCCAAGTGCCAGACAATGTTAGTCAGAAATGTGTTGAGAGACAGAGAATATTAATGGCACCAACGCAAGAGTTTTATACATTCCATCCTAGGAATCAGCCTCCCACTGTTTATGTTGATATTTGATTTGTGAAAAGTAAGAGCAGGCGACACAGATGTTGGGTTTTTCTGCAGCTCTGATTTGGCTCAGAAAACACTGTGCAAACTGATAGACGAACGCTTCAGAGAATGATTGTCCCAGGGAGACACATTTTCATCTTTTAAGACCGATCACTTCATTGCATTGCAACATATAGCATAATAATATATGATGCATCTGAATAACAAACCGCCAACTCCCTGCTGAATGTGTAAAGAAATAATAAATTGAAGCAGCCTTCTTTTTCTTTTTCTTTCTTTTTTGTTGGGTAGGAAATACTGTATTTTTGAGCCTCACCGAAGAAAGAAAAAGAACAGGAAAAGAAATAACAATGCTTTCCCATCGGAGAACTGGCAGATGAAATAAAGTAAGTTTGCTAAGATTTGAATGACCAAAGACTGTTTCATATCCCTTGCCTTTGAGGCAAGGTGGCAAAGAACTCCATTGCTATCTTTAATATATGAGATGCTCTGTTTTCTACCCGATTCAGAAGCTCAGAACAAGACTGACAACTGCATACATGGAGCAGATCTTTTTATAAAGCTAATGAATCTGTTTCAATCAAAACTAAGCTATATTTTGGATTGCAACATAAATAGCTCAAGATAACATACCTCCAGAGAGAAGGCAGAGGTAAGTGGCAAGTGACGTCATAAGCCCCATCTACATTGGCTTATAATGCAGTTAAGGTGTATTATATAAGTCTTCACTGACCGTATAATGCAGTTTCACACTATATTATATGGCAGTGTAGATGTGGCCCTAATCCAGGGGAGGGTAAACTGGCT